>CM038147.1:266182074-266681977 GCA_021437245.1 Aegilops speltoides
CTGATCGGTGCCCCCCGGCGCTCACTTGGGGCGGATGATGGTGTGGAAGACGTACTCGAGCGCGCCCGGGAGCGTCGCGCTCTTCGCCAAGGGTTTCTTTGGAGGCGGTGGACGGTGAGCCTGCTTGGTGAAGAGCTTGCTGATGAGGACGCCTTTGAGGCCGAGGGCTGCGCTTGGTTGTAGAGGCGGCGAGAGGCAGGCATCGCCCTCATGTGTTGTCGGCCAAGATCTTAACGATGAGGAGGCCAAGGCGTCGCTGGCGGCCTCTCGGGACACTACTAGGAAAAGGCCTACTAATGGCGCCTTGGTTTTGCCTACTAATGGCGCGTACCGGTCGCCATTAGTAGCACGCCACTAGTATTTTTACTAATGGCGCACCACCAGTGCGCCATTAGTATCTGATATACTAATGGCGCGCAGGCGATGCGCCATTAGTATGTAACACCATCGCCATTAGTATGCCTCCCGAGGAGCCATACGTAAGCATGTGCTTTGTCATACTAATGGCGCATCTTTGTGTGGATCGCCATTAGTTTCCTTTAACATACTAATGGCGCTTTGGTGGTGATCGCCATTAGTATGAATATTTGTTTTTTACTTTTACGATTTTTGCACGGGTTACAAAATATATTATTGGATAGAATATAGACAGCAGACACACAGCAACATCAGATTCATCGAATACAATAGAAGATTAGTCTCCGAATACAATTCATCATATTAGTCTCCGAATTCAAAAGACCGAACAAAGATAAAACATTACAAGTCTCAAGACCGCGAGTATCGAGTTTGTCTTCACATTACAAGTCAGTGTCGATCATCTAAACTACCATCACATAGAAGAGAGTTGTGGTCATCACGATGAGCATCATCGCGATCAAACTGGTCTTCATCCGGTTCCTCCAACGCTCCTCCTCTCTCCCACTAGATAGCGGGCGTGTCTGGATTGACCTCCGCCCTAGTGGTGTACCCTTTGTAATCATACCGCTGGAATGGTGAACCTATGTCCAACACTCCTCCCGATCGTCGTGACTCAGGAACCTTACCCTTGTACCACGACATCGAGGCATCTCTATGCACAAGCCAAACAACGAGACAATACATAAGCAATATGTAAGTATGCAACAAAAGGATCGGAAGAGAAAAGCAAGACATTAATAGCATGATTCATGGTCCTACTAATAAATAGCATCGATTACATCTAAGTTGAACGACTGTCCAAACCAAAGAGACATACGAATTCATTAAAGTTTAATTACAAGATGAGCCAATCCATGTTTCAGAACTACACATCACTACTTTTGACTCGACTCATCGGACAGGAGCATGGATGAAGCCGCCGTCTATCGTGATGGTCATGAAATCGCGGTCGTTGTCACCCTGCATTTGTAGCATTCCATCTATCTCATTGTTGGACGGTTGATATCTGAGGAAGAACTGCCCTGAGGTATGAAGGACATCTTGATGGATGATGTCCGCAAACTCCGATTGGATCTGCGAAGAATTCTTGTCCGAGGTCCGCGTCTGGATTGCGACAAGTTCGCGCCCAACCTTTGAGATTATCTGGTAGCGAAGTTGATGATGGTCCTTACGATCGCCGCATTTGATGGAGGCGTAATAGGCATCCTTGACCGCCACAGTATGGCTGCTTGACGAGAACCGTAACTTCAGACAGTGAGAACATGTGCTTGCCGTACTTACGAAATGCCCTAGTGAAGGTGCCTCCAGTTAGGCGTGGCAGGAGAACATCATCAAGAACTTTCTTGACATTGTGTAGTCTATCTTGGAGTTACGGTTCGGGTCGAAATACGTGGCCATGGAATATTTCGGGCTTAAGAGGATGAGTGTGCAATGTGTGTCACTGCACAGAACACAGAATGTTAGAAAAAAAGAACGATCAAAATCTAAGAAATCATATGTTACGGGGCGGTTAGGGGATGACTTACTCAGGAAAGTAAGCCACAAGGAAGTTATCCTTATCTGGGTTTGCCAGAATGACACCTTCGATGTGTGAACTCGCAACTTGGCGGTCCCCAGCGCTGCTCAAGTGCTTGGCACGCATGTAGAAGGGGTCGACTATCATGATGTCCGGGGTCTTGTCTCTAATGATCCGCATCTCCATACTCAGCGAAAACAGCCGAACGAAGGTGTAGTGCAGCGGATGAAGGTTAAACATAGCGAAGATGTCATCAAACCGCAGGACGATCGTACCCCCGATGTCGCCATCCACAAAGCCCTTGCCCTCTGGCACCTTGGCCACGAAAACCGGGTATGCCACATCCTTCTCTTTGAGACGCCGCTTCTCCAAAGAAAGAACACTGTCGTGCAGAATCCGTATAGCACCGGTTGCAGCATTCAGCATATTTGGCGGTAGCATTGCCCTACCCGCCACATGCACCCTCCTCGAGATATCCTTAGGTGAAGGTGGCCCGTCCTGAGCACGGATCGAACTCGGTGCCGGCTGGCTCGCACCGGCGCCCTTGTTAGTCTTTCGTTTCCATCCCTTCTTCTTGATCTCCTGTAATGGGACCGAGTTCTGCTCACAGACCGCCTTCTTGAGCGTGTTGGGGCTGATAATATTTCACACATCAGCTATTTGAGGCTCGGTGAAGGCGGGAGCTAGAGGCGTCTCCTGAGAACTGAACGCCAGACGATGCCTGTTGCAATTGGATTTCTCCGTCGTACCAGCTAGATTGCGGTTGTCTTGGTTGGGTTCTTGAGAAAGAGGCTCACAAAACTCGTCAGCGTACCCATGTTCGGCAAAGTACGTATCGACTTTGGTAAATGTACCGTCGTCGTTGTTGTCGTCGTCCGGATCCTGTGCCATAGGGTTGTCCAGATCCTGTGCCATAGGGATGTCCGGCAGGTCCGGTAGCGTTGCGGCGTTCTTGCCATGGCTTGACGCCGGCATGACTGGCGGTCTTGTCTGTGGGGTCGTGTCCCCCGCCCCCAAATGAATCTGGCTCTTCGGCCAAAGCAGCGGCCAGTTTATGCAAGCGCTGACGGT
The DNA here is from genome assembly GCA_021437245.1 of Aegilops speltoides. NCBI lineage: Eukaryota > Viridiplantae > Streptophyta > Magnoliopsida > Poales > Poaceae > Aegilops > Aegilops speltoides. The sequence continues at coordinate 266,185,082 of CM038147.1, forward strand.
CATCTCATCTTCTTCGTCGGCCCCAGCGGGTCGAACCGGAGGTAACAGCTCGTCGCAGCCTGGCAGCACCCGAACCACTTCAACCCTATACACTGTGGGTGGCATCGGATTACCGTGGAACTTGGGGTTGCCTGGTTGAACGATTCTGCCCTTGGCGACATTGACCAACTCGGCACCCACGAAGTGCAGAAGAATGCAAGGAACGTCGGCGGTGCCCTGCGAAAACATGTCTGAGGCGTCGAGGATGCCCGATCAAAACAAGAGATGAAGTCATCGGCCGAGAGGCTTAGTTACCGTGATCTTTGTCGAGCTCGGCTAATGTCGAGCACCGCCAACGGCGGCGTGCAGTAATCAACGGAGCGCTTCTTTGGCGAGTGCGGCGGCGTACACCCGGTGCATTAAGCTCAATGCCCGTGCGGCGCCGAGACACGAATACCGCCTCGGCGAGGCACCAATAAGCGCCGCCGCGGAGACACCAATGGCATCGCCGGAGACACCAATGGCGCCGCTGCTTATTGTCTTGAGTTCTTGGCCGTGAAGCTGGGAACAGGGAGGCCCTGTTGGTCGCCCGCAATCCACGTCGTCATCCGTGAATCAACGTAGGCACCATGGCGTTGAGCCGTTCCCGATTGTTGTTCCACTTGCTCTTGGACAAGCTCCGGAATCCGCGCCACTTGTGCCTTGAGTGCTTCAACCTCGCGTCTGGCTTTCCGAGCTGGCCTTTTTCTCCTTCCGCACACCAGCGGTATTGTATGACCCCCATTTTGTGGATAAGCCTTTCCCGGCCACACGACGAGCTGACGTCGGCTTAGTGAGCTTATCCTTGCTTTTCATTATGTTCAACGCCCTATTTAAAGGGGTGTCGAGCTCGAGGCGACCCAGCTCTTCGCTTCGGTGTCTGCGAAAGGAACGTGAACCATTTAGAAATATTGGGGATTAATTAGAGTGCAACCATATGGAGCTAATTACGGCGGGGTGTATTCCTTACCAGAACAAGCTCAAGCGCCCTGGTCTTCGCATCCGTGGTAAGCTCCTTTGTTATCGGGTCCTCCTTGTACCGGCCTGACATAGTTCTGATGCCTTGTCACCGCTGTATTTCTCGAGCGGGCGGTAGGCCTTGCTCGGCACGCTCCGCTTCCTCCTTGTCCCATATAGGCTCCGCCACTCTGTAACCGCCGGGACCGAGTTTGTGTTCCCCTAAGTTCAACTCCCGCATTTCTTTCCCCCACTGACTTGATTCGGAGGTTGCACTGCTCTCGCACTTGATCTTGAACTCCTTGTACTCATCTTCGCTCATCAAAGGATATTTCGCCTTGATCTTGTCATAACTACCACCTTTGTCAATCATTGCCTTCACCGTGCTTCTCCAAGTAGACAGGGCCGTGCTCATCTTCGTGAGGGCGGCACTATTCACTTTATTCCCTGAGAGGCGTGTGCTTTCAAATTGGGCGGGGAACTTGTATCGTTCGTGCAGCTTCGTGAAGAGGAGGTTGCGCAAATTCCCGTGGTCCTTATTCCTAAGGTAATCGGTGTTGATCGAGACGGTGCTCCGGAGAATGCACCCGAGCTGAAGCGCGTACCCCTTGACTATATGTTTGGCCTCCGTTGGATTCCCGTCGGAGTCCACTTGAGTGAATTCCTCCCTGAGGGTGCGGAGCGGGTTCAGACGCCGGTCCTTCCTTTGCTTCTTCGGTTGGCTGCCATCTGTGTGTGCGCGGCCATCATCAGTGGTGGCATCCTTGGCGGCACCATCAGTGGTGTCATCCCCGACGCCATTAGGGGTTGTGTAGTCAGGATCGGTGTCTTCATGGCGTCCTCATAGCACCGAGGTTGTTCCTCCATCTCTGGGACAGCTCCTGAATTGCTTGCCGCCGAACCACCGGCCTCATCATTGTGGGCCATGTTTACGCTCTAAATAGGAAAAAGTTTGGTCAAAAGTTGGTTATTGTCAAGGAACAAGATCATGGTCTCATCATTTAAGGTTTGTCGACGCCGAGGCACCCTAAAAGCCTAAGCTTTCATCATTTAGGGTTTGTCGACGCCGAGGCACCCTAAAAGCCTAAGCGTACATCATTTAGGTTCTCATCGACACCGAGGCATCCGGGGCAGCCAAGTTAAGTTTTCATCATTTAGGGTTTATCGATGCCGAGGCACCCTACGTTGGGCCTAATCACTTGGCACTAATCACTTGGCTCTATTGCCACCTATGTTGGGTTTATCATCTAGGGTTTATCGATGCTAAGGAGAATTATAAGTTGGGCCTAATCACTTGGCTCTGTTGCCACCTATGGTTTAATGCAGCAAGAATAAAGGGGCAGTTGATCTACTTAGTTAAGTACTAAGATACCCCGGCCCATGCATTAGTCGCAAGTACCCCATATGTCCTATTTTCAGCAAAGTCATGCTAAAATTCGCGGAAAATTTCAGCATGACCTTTGCTGAAAATAGGACATATAAAGTACCCAAATTTGCGAGCGGAAGTTAATCGACATTAGGAAAACTCAAGGGCCTCTCGGGTACTGCAAAATCATCACGACACGATGGTCGGAGACAAAACCCAGCAATATATCTTCTTGGGTGAAGACACGGCACCACTAGAAGGTGTCGGGACTCAAAGATGCTCCTGCAGAAAAGATGAACAAACACATGCCACATATATTACACCACATTCATGGAAACAATAATGATGGTATCTTTTCATATGGACATCCCTTTCTTTCTCTTCTTGGCTTAAGCCCTAAACCCTAAAGCTGGTCTTGTGGCCTCATCCACTAACTAATGCAGGTCTTGCATTGCACACTGCCTTACAGCTGGTAAAAAGAGCTTTGATAGGCTAGTGCATGGAAGATAGACACAAATGTTTTTTCTGCATCGCAGCATGGACACAAATGTTGATATTCTTAGTCAGTGTTTTTTCTCTTTCGCCATTGATAGGCTAGTGCATGGAAGCTAGAACTCCAAGTACTTGTTTGTGGTATGGTAGTAAGCAGTAACTTACCAATTCATGGTGTTTGGGGTATGGCAAAAGAACATGTCTACAACTGTCAGACCATCACAAGTATCAACAGAACATGTCTACAACCATGTAACAAATCATGTCTAGTTGATCTGATGTAACAAATCTGACCATCACAAAAATCAAAAGAACATCTATACACCATCATTCAGGCCATCACAAGCATAACAGAGCAGTGGTGTTTTCTTCAGTTACCTTTGATCTGGCTGCTTGGAATCCACTGACCTTCAGATCCGCTGACCAATCCACTAACCTGCTATTCATCAAAAGGAAAAATAAATGAGCATACGTGGTGAGTAGAAGGGATTGGGGATTTAGGGTTTCTGTATGGGGTTAGAACTAGTCAAGTCTGAACATTACACAACCCTGAACATTACACAATTCTGAACATTACACTACTCAAGGTTACAAAAATTTGAGAGAGAGAGAGAGAACAACAGCAGGTTTTGGGAAGGGGGAGGAAGAGCAACAAGGTTTTTGGAAAACAATAGACAGCTCGTTCTCTGATCACTAACAAAGGTAGCATACTTCCAATGAACATGAAAAGTGAAATACCAGGATGATCGAAGTTGTAGGACCCCCAAGAAACTGTATTCAGTGATCTTTCTAAACAAGCTACAAAACATACACTGTATTCAAACTTGCTGCTATTTAAGCAAGTTTTTGTAAGAAAACTGATTAGGACCCCCAAAAAACTTGTTGCATTTCAATCAGACCAAATGTTTCACTTAATTTTATGAGTTAACTGAATTTACATTTAATTCAGTTAACCAAAATTACACTGAATTTTACTGTCAATTAAAATTCAGTGAGTACATTCAGCTACATTCCGTGAGTAAATTCAGTGAGTACATTCAGGTACATCCAGCAAAAACAGAACCAAACTACTATCCATCCATCTAGCAAGCAACTAGCACAACTCATCCATCCATCCATCAAGCATCATATACCTAACTACTCATCAACATACATACATCTATCTAACATCCATTGATCCGTGTAACAAGAGAGGAACAGGGAACAGGGAACAAGGAAGAGAGGCTCACCCCAGACCGCGGTCAAAGGAGAGCAGCCGCTGGCCACGCGCAGGAAGAGACGGCGGGAGGTGGTGGCGAGGGTCACGGCACCATCCTTGGCTCGCCGGCTGCTGCGGAGGTGATCGATGGTGGAGGACGGCAGGGGCAACTGGGCAGCGGAGGGTTCGACCGGCTGGGCGCGCCGCGTCGGCGGGCCGACAGCGGCGGCGGCGGCTAGGAACCCTAGCTGTCGCGCTTGGGAGGGAGGTTGACGCAGGCGGGGCCGCGGGGGGAGGGGGACGGCGAGGGCGCGCGGGCGGAGGGGGGGACGGTGAGGGAGGTGGTCGGGTGCGGCGGGGGAAGCGAGCACGGCCGGGGACGGCGAGCACGGACGGCAAGCATGGCGAGCACGGTCGGGTGTGGGAGGAGATGAGGCAGGGGAGGGATTAGAGAGAAATGTGAGGGATTGGGGATTTTTAGTGTGGGGGGAGGCTTAGCAATGGCGCACCACCCAGGGGTGCGCCATAAGTACATCCATAGCAATGGCGCACCGCCGAGGGGTGCGCCATAAGTAATTTAATCTAGCCCGACTTGTCAGGTTATATACCACCTAACCCTTTATACAACAGAACCTGCCCACTAGCCCGACTGGTCAGTACGCAGCACACACATCAGGAGGTACTGGGTTTGATTCCCAGGCTCCCCAATATTTTTTTATGCATTTTAAATCCTGTTTGATATTTATTTGTGTTTAAATATGTTCAAACTTGTTTAAATCATAACAGTAATATTTTTTTATAAAAACAGTAATATTTTTTTTTAAATATGTTCAAATTTGTTACTTGAAAATAACATCGGCGGCGACGGTGGAGCGGGGGAGGGTGCGGGGGGTGCCCGTTGGCGGCGGTGGAGCGGGGGACGGTGCGGGGGGCCGGGTGCTTGGTGGCGGCGGTGGAGCGGGGGAGGGTTGCGGTGGGTCGTCGGCGGCGGTGGAGCTAGCGGGGGAGGGTCCGGGTGGGATCGAGATCGAGATGGAGGGGGATCGAGATCAAGTGTCCTCATGAATTCAAAAACTGCCCATGAAATTTAAAAATATTCATGATATCAACAAGTTCCCATGAAATACAATCGAAAAATGAAGACTACGATTTAAATACAATCGATCTTAGCTAGCTATCTGTTCACAATCTTCTTGCCCTTCTTTTTCGCAAATGGAGTTCTTCTGTGAAACGGACGTCCTTTAGGTAGGGTGGTCCTGCTTTTTCTTGTGGTGTGTGCTGCTACTTCATCGTCATCGTCATGTTCGATCTTCGGGTCGCCGTACTTGTCGAAGTCTTGCTCATTGGCTACTCCATCCATTCCGATGATCTTCCTTTTGCCTCTCCTCACGACAACACGACTGGGCTTTGACGGGTCGGTAATGAAGAAGCATTGGTCCACTTGGGAAGCCAGTACCCATGGCTCATTTTTCGCGGTGACGTTTGCGCCCGGGGTCTTGGATTTGGCTTCGGGTATAACCATGGTGGTGAAATACCGGTCTTCTTTTAGGACGCTCTTGGCCTATCTGATACGGAACATCGGGACCTTCTCTCCAGCGTAGCTCAGCTCCCAGATCTCCTCGATCCTTCCATAGTATCTGTCCTTGTCGTTGCCGATGTAGGATTCCATCGTTACCCCGGAGTTCTGATAACCATCGCTCTTCATGTCCTTGTTCTCGGTGTAGAATGTGTAGCCGTTGATATCGTACGCCTCATAGGTCATCAGGTTGTGCTCGGCATACGTGACAAGGCGAATATGAGTTGTTCTTCCGCGGAAGAATCCTCATGTAAAGGGTACGACAGAAGCTTCTGCTTGAACCAATGCGTGGAACATGAGTTGTGCTCTTTGATTATATCTCCGTCCGTCCTCTGTTGGCCTCGGTCATTGTACATCTTCTCAATAAAGGTTTTGTGCTCTACCACCCAAGGATCGACCATGTCTATGTGTTGTAGCACGACTAGGTTTGCTCTTTCAAAGTCGGCGAGTCGACCCTCAAAGTCGACATGCATTTCGCGGCGACCCTCACGGTGACCCCATCCAGCGAGCCTGCCGAGGTGCCTGTTGACGGGCAGACCAATGGGGTTCTCGATGCCTAGATAATTCATGTAGTAGGAGATGCACTCTTCGGTCAGAAAGCCCCTGGCTATACTTCCCTCTGGACGTGACATGTTGCGAACGTATCCTTTGATGACACCATTCATCCTTTCGAACGGCATCATGCTGTGCAGGAACGTCGGCCCGAGTTGGATGATATCCTCCACGATATGGACCAGCAGATGCACCATAATGTCGAAGAATGCAGGTGGGAAGTACATCTCAAGCTCGCATAGTATCACCACCATCTCTTCCTGTAGCCTTCTGAGTTGCCTCACGCCAATCGACTTCCGAGAGATGACGTCGAAAAAGTTGCATATGCCAAATAGCGTTTAACGGACGTGCGCTGGCCCATGATCCCACGGATTGCAACCGGAAGTATCAGGTCATCAGCACATGACGGTCGTGAGACTTCATCCCGCTGAACTTCGCTTATTGGGTCTAGGTATCTGCTTATCTTCCCACAGAATCCGTAAGGAAGTTTTACTCCTAGGAGGCGGTGAAAACTGCTCGATCTCCTCCTAACTTAGAGTGAAGCACGCGGGAGGTAGTCATTTCGGTCTTCTTGGCCTTTTTGCCTTTGCGACGACTTTCTGTGTCCTGCTTCGCCTCATCATCATCATCATCATCATCATCATCATCATCATTAGCGTGAAGCTCCTGCCTGATACCCATTGATTTCAAGTCTGCCCTTGCTTTCGGCCCATCTTTGGTCCTATCTGGCATGTTGAGCAGGGTACCAAGCAGACTCTCGCACACGTTCTTCGTGATATGCATGACATCAAGGCTGTGAGGCACACGGTGGATCTTCCAGTACGACAAGTCCCAGAAAACAGACCTCGTTTTCCATACCTTCAGCAGCGGCTCTGGCGTCTTTTGCTTCTTTCCCAACTCTGGCGCCTTTTGCTCCTTTCCCGGCAGTGGGCAGTCTTTCAATTTTTTCAACAGCTCGTCTATTTCCTCGCCGCTCCTCGTACACGGGCATTTTCGGGGTTCGGTTTCACCATCGAACAGATCCCTGCGTTTCCTCCATGGGTCATCGTCGCGAAGCCACCTTCGATGTCCCATGAACACGGTTTTCAAAGACCCGAGATCTCTATCTAGCTGGCGATACGTTGTGTCATCCATGCACCTTACGCATCCAGAAAATCCGTGGACTACCTGGCCCGCGAGATATCCGTAACCTAGATAGTCGTGCGCCGTCGTGAGCAGTGCGGCTCTCATAGGGAAATATTCTTTCTCTGCGGCGTCCCACGTATTGGCTGGCGTTTTCCACAGCGTGTCTAGATCCTCCTTCAGCAGCCCCAGATATAGATTGATGTCGTTCCTTGGTTGTTTCGGCCCTTCAATTAGCATACTCATGTGAATGTACTTCCTCTTCATGCACAACCAGGGGGAAGTTGTACATCCACACAAACACAGGCCAGGTGTTGTGTGTGCTTCTCTGGCTGCCAAACGGATTGACTCCATCGGTGCTCGCGCCCAGCATGATGTTCCTTGGATCCTTCCCAAATTCTAGGTATTCGAAGTTCAACGCTTGCCACTGGCTCGCATCCTTAGGGTGACTCAGCATCTTGTCTTTTTTATTTATCTCCAGATCATTTCCGTCATCTTCCCACTTCTTCTCCTCCCTATCTGCGTGCCAACGCAGGAGCTTTGCTACCTTAGGGTCCGCAAAATACCGCTGCAGACGAGGAGTGATCGGAAAGTACCACACCAATTTTCCAGGAGCTTTCTTCCTCTTCTTGTATCGAGTGACGCCGCACACCGGACATATGGTAGACTCCGCGTGCTCGTCCCGATAAATGATGCAATTGTTCATGCACACATGGTATTTCACGTGCAGTAAATCCAGAGGACACACGATTTTCTTCACCTCCTCAAAACTGGTCGGGCACTTGTTCCCCTTGGGAAGACGTTCGTGCCAGAATGACATGTTCTCGTCGAAGCATGCGTCGGTCATTTTGTGTTTTACCTTCATCTCTAGAGCCATGAGCGTTACTTTTAGGCGGGTATCCTCGGGCCTGCATCCTTCATACAATGGAGTAACCGCGTCTATCTCCAGTTGATCCAGCTTGGCTTTCTCTCGGGCAACAGCTCTTGTGTTATCCGTCTACTTGAGAAGCAGCTCTTGAATATGAGGGTCCTGCACCCAGCCTCCATCGTCGTCTGCTCCGGCATCTTCATGTTCATAATCGTGCCCTTCGTCTTGATCTTCCTCATCATCATGTACGATATCTTCTACATGATGACTGTGTACAGCATCACCGCCGTGATCAAGTCCTGGAGATTCTTCATCTTCTCGCCCTCCCTCGCCGCGGTGGTACTTGTCTTGTTGCCCTTCCTCATTTCTTGCCCGGCCCAAATGGACAACTTCATAGTCATCTTCATCACCTTGCCACCGATAGCCATCCATGAAACCACGCAAGAGAAGGTGGTCCCGCACCTGCCCGGAATCCGGGTCCGCAATAAGGCTCTTCAGCTTGCATCTTCGACACGGACATCTTATCTCCGTCTCGTTCTTTTGAAGCATCTCGGCCTTCGCGGAGCTCAAAAACCTATTCACGATGCCTTCGGTCATCGTGCGGACCATGGTCGCCTGCAGGGTAGAGCAAAACGATAATTTAGAACCAAGAAAAAATTTGGCATGACCTTCCCTAAAAATAGGACCAAAAAGAATGCATAGTGCCAAAATTCTCACCGAAACGGAAATGAATCAACATTCCGGCAAAATATTAGCAACTATCGCATTTCAAATACCGGTACCTGCAAACACAAACATATATGCAACACCAGAAACACATGCAACACTACAAACATACATAGATCTAGCAAGGCCACAAAAAGTGCATGTGCACGTTGTTGGAGCGAGCTAGGGAGAAAAAAAGTAGATCTACATCATGAAGATAGCTTTCCCCTTACTTACCTATCAAAAAAAGGTAATTTCACCACTTAATTTTGATGAATCTATGGTGGAAATGAGGTGAGGAGGAGGAGGCAGCCGAAAGCTTGGAGAAGGAGGTGGAGGGAATGGAGTGGGGAAAGTGAGTGGTAGGTGTGGGGCTGTCCAAAATATCTTGTTGGGGTCCTAGGTTACTAATGGCGGACCAGGAGCAAATGCGCCATTAGTAACGCTGGTTACTAATGGCGCACCTGCAGGTGGTGCGCCATTAGTAGTTTTGCAGAAAAGTAAAATATATATATATATATATATATATATATATATATACTAATGGCGCACCGGGCCATAGTGCGCCATTAGTAGTTTAAACTAGTAATGGCGCACTGTGAAGTGGTGCGCCATTAGTAGTTTTGCAAAAAAAGAATAAAAAAATATAGTAATGGCGCACGGTCTGCCTAGTTCGCCATTACTAGTTAGAACTAGTAATGGCGCACTTTGACCTGATGCGCCATTAGTATGTATGGAAAAATGAAAAAAAAAATTAATACTAGTGGCGCACCATGCTGCCGATGCGCCATTAGTGTCTTCCGCACTAATGGCGCATCACCAACTGGTGCGCCATTAGTATGAAGTAGTGGCGCATTGTTTCCATGGTGCGCCATTAGTATCAATCCTATCTATAGCCCTTTTCCTAGTAGTGGGAGGTCCGTTCTCGGGCCGTCGAGGAAGCCTGGGAAGCTGACCGGTGGCGAGAGGCGACGGAGGAGCGGGCACGGGAGCTCCTGGCCCGGTGCCACTCACTGGAGGAGCAGGTGGAGCTACGTGAGGCGGCCCTCGCGTCGATGAAGGTGACTTCCGGCGACCCAACGGAGCTCCAGAAGCGTGAGGAGGCGCTGACGCTGGAAGCCGCCGAACGCGCACGCGAGTATGAACGCCTGGAGACAAGGGAGCGCTTGGTGATACGGGGGGAGGATGATGTCGCTGCGCGGGAAACCCGTGTCTCGGAGGAGGTCGGATGTCGGGTGGCGACGGCGCGCTTGAGCCTCGAGCACGAGTTCGAGGAGAGGCTGGAGTTGATCCGGACCGAGGCTGAAGGTAGGACCACCGTCCTGAGGATCAAGCTGGAGGAAGCGACGTGGCGGGTTGATGCTTTGCGGGCCGCACTTGAGGTGGCGCAGGGGGAGTCAACTACTTCCCATGCCGAGGTGCTTCTTCTTCGCCAATGGGTGGACGAGGCTGAGGTCGTTGGGCGCCAGAATGCGGACGAGATACGTCAGCGGCGGCTCCTGGAACATGAGCACGCCCCCATGCTCACCACGCTTCGGGAGAGAGCCAACACGGCCTTGGGTAACATCTGCGAGGCAGCCATTGGCGAACCGCACACAGTTAACTATGCCGGCAACCTTCAGTTCTTCACCGACACCGTTGGCTGGAGGCGCGGTCGGTCAGGGCCAATAGGTTGGTGGAGGAGAGGAGCCGCGCCCTGCTCGGGCGCGCCTTTTCCCGCATCTTTAGCCATCTCTGGAACATGGATCCTCACTTTGACTTCGACACCGCCATCGCCCCAGTCCCCCAGGCCATCCGGGACGACCTGGCGTACTGGGTGGAAGACAACATGGATGCTCTTGTCAGGGCCTTCGCTTCAGATGACGATGACGCGATCGTGGCCGCCGACGAGGGCGGCGTGGTGAACGGTCCTGACGCCGCCAACGACAACGCAGGGGGCGATGGTGAGGCCAGCGACGCCAGCGACAGTTCGGGCAGTGCTCCTGAGGATGCATTGGGGGATTTATCCGACTGACCGCGCATTGCTCCTGTTTCCTTACCCTGCATGAATAGAACTCAGTCTTTTGACCTGATGGTTGTAAGAGCATTTTGGGAGGGGGTGCCCCTCATGTAAAACTTATGTTCAGCATACTAGTGGATGCTGCATCACCCATATGCCCGCGCCAAGTGGTTGGCTAGGTGACGAGCCGGCTGGCTAGTTTACCTTTGTCCCGTGCAGGTCCTAAGATAACTCGTGGGAGCCTGTAGTGTCTCGAATGCCTCCTGATCGAATCCGTAGGATCTGCAGTGAAAAAACCTCTTGAGAGGATATGATGGCGGCAGTCTGGGCTGCACGCTAGCTAGGCCAGACCCGGCTCGTGATGGGCTCACGAGGGGAGGCAGTTGATGCGAGGTCGTAACCAAAACGCGAGAGATTGCTCAAACGAGACTAAGCACCCCTTCCCCAAACACAGGCAAATCTCAAATTCGAGTCCAACTTAAATCTAGCGGGGAAAGCAACAACCAAGGAAAAGCAATGAAAGCGTAAAAAAGGCACGAGGAGTCTCGACTAGGGGTGTCCGGACAGCGGACTATCATCGTCCATGGGACTCCAAGACTACGAAGATACAAGATTGAAGACTCCGTCCGTGTCTGGATAGGACTTTCCTTGGCGTGGAAGGCAAGCTTGGCGATACGGATATGTAGATCTCCTACCATTGTAACCGACTCAGGTAACCCTAGCCCTCTCTCGTGTCTATATAAACCGGAGGGCTTTAGTCCGTAGGACAACATACATTACAACAATCATACCATAGGCTAGCTTCTAGGTTTAGCCTCCTTGATCTCGTCGTAGATCCACTCTTGTACTACCCATATCATCAATATTAATCAAGCAGACGTGGGTTTTACCTCCATCGAGAGGGCCCAACACAGGTAAAAACATTGTGTCCTCGTCTCTGTTACCATCCGCCTAGACGCACAGCCGGGACCCCCTACCCAAGATCTGCGGTTTTGACACCGACATTGGTGCTTTCATTGAGAGTTCCTCTGTATCGTCACCGATAGGCTTGATGGCATCTTCAACCAACAACTCTGTCGGTATAGACTTTTCTCCCGGACAGATCTTCAGATTCGGCGGCCGCCCGCGGGCTAATTCACTTGGCCATCCGAGCAGATCGAAGCTACGCCCCTGGCCGTCAGTCGATTCGAAGCCTAAACTTCATGGCCGATGTCCGCAGAGACTTGATCTTCGACGGACTCGAGCCACAATAAGCGCCCGACCGGACGACGGGCATGATCTAGCTCTGCCACGAGCAAGGCCTTGGTGGCGCTGCGGATCCGCTTCGCCATTAGTCCGGAGCCGATCGCCCGATCGAGGGCGGTGGATAGACGCCACCACGGGGCTTCAACATCCACGGCGATGGAGCGAACACTAATCTTGTCCCTGCGAAACTCGAGATTCCAAGGCGCGGACTCCTTGCGGACTCAACCTCCGCGCCCTACCAATCAATTCGGATTGGGCGCCGGTTATGGAATTCACCGCCGCGGACATCTTCCAATACTCGCCTTTTGGCGATATCCTGAATTCACTAAAGCATCTCTCGTTATCAAGAGAGTCCTGGCCGAACTATGGCCAGGATGGTTGGGGTACGGACGACGGAGAAATTCAGAGCCCACCCACCACCCACTTTGTAGCCACTGTCGACGATTTAACCGACACGCTAGACTACGACTCCGACGGCATCGACGCTATGGACGACGATGCCGGAGACGAACAGGAACCAGCACCTACAGGGCACTAGAAGACCACCTCGTCATATGACATATACATGGTGGATACCCCAAAGGAGAGCGATGACGAGGACCAACGGGCCGCGGCAGAAGATAGCCCCGCCGATAAGCAACCGAAACGGCGACGCAGACGCCGACCTAAGTCCCGCCTCGACGACAACAATGCTCCCAAGGAGCCCGCAATACGGCAGGGCTCACAAATGGACGACGAACATGCAGATAAGAAACCGTCCGAACATGACGAGTCAGACAATCAGTCCAGGCCCGGTGAAAACAACAGTCCGGACGACCTCATGCCGGACACGCCGCCGGAGAGCAAAAACCTTCAGAAAAGACTCGTCAACACTGCAAGAAGCCTGAAGAAGGAAAAGAGGAAGCTCAAAACAGCAGAAGACACACTCAGAAAGAGATGGAGCAAAGTGCTCAAAACTGCAGATAAATACGGCAATGGCCACCAATCAAAGAGCTACCCGAAGCGCAAGCTGCTACCAGAATTCGACGAGGAGGCCATAGAGCCTCCACCGCCCAGAAATAAAGAGGCTGCCTGGTTGGATAGACGGCCAGATGATAGGCCAAATTCTGACAGCGGCGCCACACATAAACCAACCAAGGAACTTGGAAGGATAGATGGCCCAGCCAGATCCATCTACGGGCCAAAGGAGAAGGCCCCAAGAAGCAAGGCAATACGTCAAGTGTCCGATGATAGCGGCACACACAAATCTGAGCGCCGCACACCCACTATGTTTCACTGATGAGGTGCTGGACCATGAATTCCCAAAGCAGGATTTAAACCCATAAACATAGAGGCCTCACGATGGAACAACAGACTCAGAGTCTGGATAGAAGATTATATACTACATATACACATGGCGGAGGAGACGATCTCCATGCCATAAAATACCTACCCTCAAGCTCAAAGGGCCAGCCGTCATTGGCTTAAAAGCCTCCCAGAAAACGCTGTTGGAAGTTGGGAAGAGCTCGAGGACGCGTTTAGAGCAAATTTTCAAGGGACTTATGTCCGTCCTCCGGATGCGATGATCTAAGTCATATAACTCAACAGCCCGAGAGTCGGTAGCGGAAGTTCAGGAACAGGTTTCTTACCAAAAGAACCAAATAGTCGATTGTCCGGACGCCAAGCCTTAGCAGCTTTCAAGCACAATGTCCGAAACGAATGGCTCGCCAGGCACCTCGGTCAAGAGAAACCAAGGACAATGTCCGCACTAACAAGCCTCATGACCCGCTTCTGTGCGGGAGAGGATAGCTGGCTAGCAAGATGCAGCACCAGTGACCCAAGTACATCCGAGATAAGAGATGGAAACGGAAAATCACGGCGCAGAAAAAGCAGCGCCGGAATAAAGAGAAAAGCCCAAAAAGCACGGCAGTCAACGCCGAATTCAAAAGCTCGCGGCCCAACAACAAAACACAGCCTCTTAAGGATGACACCGATGAATTGTCCAACTTAAACAAGATTTTGGGTCGGATATGTCAAATCCACAGTACCCCCGGAAGGCCTGCAAATCACACCCACAGGGATTGTTGGGTTTTTAAACAGTCCGGCCGACTAAACGCCGAACACAAGGGGCTCGACGCGTCAAGCGAAGACGATAAACCCCACCAGCAGAGCACCGAAACAAAAGACTTTCCCACAAGGGGTCAAAGCAGTAAACTCACTTCATGTGATAATACGGAAAAATAGTGCGGCACTTTCTAAAAAGAGCTTCGCGCAGTCCAACTCAGCAGACCATAGAGATTGGATATCAAAACCAATCACTTTCGACCACCGACTATTCCGAAGCGTCAAACGCGGACGGACTCCCCTGATATTGAATCCCATAATAGACGGATTACAATTTACTAACGTCCTAATGGACGGAGGCAGCGACTTAAACCTGCTGTATTAAAAAACAATCCGTAGGATGGGGATAAACCCTACCAAAATCCGACACAGCCGCACTTCCTTCAAAGGAGTGACGCCAGGCCCTTACGCCAAGTGCACAGGCTCCATATTACTAGAAGTCGTGTTCGGATCGCCGAACAATTTTCCACACGAAAAATTAATTTTTCACATCGTCCCATTTGAAAGTGACTATCAAGCACTGTTGGGACGAAAGGCTTTTGTCCGCTTCAACGCCATACCGCATTACGCGTCTCTTACACTCAAGATACCCGGTCCGCGTGGCGTCATTTCAGTGCGAGGGTCACTTAAAGACCACGGACTCGGATAGACGAATCCGGCTTCAGCAGGCTAGGGGCTCCCTAGCCGCATACCTCTTCACAGGGGGCTGCGCGCACAAACAACCACGGGCTCATACAAACCCCGCTTTAATTATCTATATTTCTTCTTTTACACATATTTTTCGCATGAATTGTTTTCAAACTAAACGTTCCTCTCTTTCTACAGATGAACAACGTGCATACCCGTCCAGGATAATGGCGCAACGGAGACACAAAGCAGACGCGCGGAGGGACCCGCTGTGAGGATTCTTTTCAGATTAAGACCTGCGTAAACCTTTTTCTGTCTCTTGTTGTTATTCTCCTTGGTTTCTTCCTATAGCCAAAGCGCAGCTCGACGCTTTGGCGCCGGCGCGTCGAAGACCATGCCCGCACGGACACTAGGGGCTTAGGGCATCGTTACGCCATTATTATAAAGACCGAACACCTTAGGGAGTGTTCGGCGCCTCGAAAGTTAGGCATTATATGCATCAGCTCCAATCATGTGTTTGGTCAAATGTTGGGTTTGCCCGGCTCGTGTTTTGCTGCCTTCGCTCCGTATCATCGCTAACGCGCACCGGAGAACTACTGCCATTGTGCCCCGGTTAATTTGGCGAGCACCTCGAGAGAAAGCCAAAACCGACCGTCATGATACAGACGAGACCGGTCAACCACTCGATCGACTACCGAATGTCTAGAATTTCGCTTTGACGAAGGACCGCTTCGGTCAGCACATACGCGCGCTTCAATTCGAGAAGTGCGGTGCCACCAGGGTTATATCGTAGCCCCACCCTCGAGCTCCAATGGCTAAGTGAAGGTGATAAAGCATTATAGTCCGGATTGCCTCGTTAAGCTACGCTACCACCTCCTTAAACAGGACCGAGACGCCGGATTAAGTGTGAAAACGCTATTTTTGCGAACACCCCGCACCGCGCGCGTGGGGCTAAAGTCAAGACTGCAATCTTTCAAGTTATACAAATGTATACGTAAACGGCCGCACAGGAGAAGTTTTACTACTTGGGACGCACAAGTATAAAAAGCAGTTATAGCATAATCATCATTTTACAAGCTAATACGTTCATTTGAACGTGACATTTTTCGAGCACTGCGACTCTATTACACGAGCGCCACGCATAACTTCCCCAAAATAGTGCTCGGCAGGGAGTCGGCTTTCATCCGACCCCTGGGCGGCAACAGCGGTGGCATCCATCTCCGGACAATGCGCCTTCACATGGGCGAGCCATCCGCTACGCCCTCGCAGCAGCCGACCGCTTCATCTCCTTTATGTGCGGCACCTCTCCAAGGAATTGCTGCAGAAGTCAAGTAGCTCGTCGCCTTGGGCCTCTCGCCGGACATGGGCCACGATGTCGACCATGGCAAGTCCGGACAATCTATTTAGCTCGCCCATTCGCCAACCGGTCTGTCAACGGAAGTGAGCGATCCGGACTATGGAATTGAGACCAATATAGCTCTTCCGTCTTGTGATCCTCCTGGCTCCGAAAGTGCTCAACGGCATCAGCCGCACTTGCAGCTAAGTCCATATACGGATCCTCCGGACTCCACAGCCGCTCAAATTGAGCATACTTTTGATCCATAAACCGGCGACGCATCAGAAAAGGCTTGCCAGCCATGATATCTCCGGCCTGTCGCAGTTCCTCCTTCATAGCCCGCATTGCAGAGCGGGCATCCTTGGCTTCGGCGGTGGCCTTCTTCAGGTCTTCCCGCTCCGATAAGCGCTCCTTTTCAAGAGCCTCATTGCGGTCGGCAGCATCCTTTACTTTCATGGCCAATTCGGCTACCTCTGCCCTGCTTAAGAGTGCGCAGCCCTTTCGGCTTTCAACTCCTCAGCCGCCCTCGAGGCAGCCGCGTCACTCCTTCCGGCTTGCTCCTTAGCTCGAGCAAGTTCGGCCCGAAGGCTCTCCACAGCAGCAGCACCGTCTATACAACAGCATATAATTTATCAGAGGAGGGCTTCGACCCCCTTAATAAAGCGATTGCGGAGAACTCATTTACCTTGCGACTCGTCAAGTCGCCAGTTGACAAGTGCGATGTCCGCATCTGCCAAGACAAGTTGTCGATTTAACTCGGCAAACCCACTAGTCCAGCTAGCCCTCGGACTATCCGCCACCTGCATAGGAACGACGGAATTCATTACCTTAGATTTCGATCCTCGGCACGCTGTCGTTTTCGACAACCTACCGAGTCTCAGGGGCTACTATCTATACAGGGCGCATTTTCATGTGCAAGCCTGTCAATAAACAAAGAGATGCGCTATTCTCCGTACCTCAAACCCCGCCAAAGAAACTCATAGCGGCATTGCGCAATCCGCTTTTCGGATTTAAATCCTTCCAATCACCATACGCATCAACGCACGATGATCTTCTGAAATGGGAGCCCTCTCAAGCAGATTCTTCAGTTCTCCTGGCCGGATATTAGTGGGTGCCGAACTCTCTGGCCCCTCCGGACTCGGGGATACCCTCTGTGACGACACTTCAGGCTCGCCTGCCTTATCTGGCGGCGCTATAGACGGAGGCGTTTCACTCTCCATCATCTCCGGAAGAAGGTCCCCCGAAGATGAACCCATCTGAGAAGGCTGCAGATCCGAACTGCAATATAAATATTTCGGTTACCCACAGAAGCGCCAATGAAGGTATTTCCTTACTAATTAACTCCCTTTTTCATACTCACGGCTCGCTGAAGGGCTGATCCTTTGGCGATGATTGTGCGTCCGGATTCTCTCCGGACGCCGGACCCCCCGGTGAAGATCTCTTCCCACGCTTAGGGGCTTTGGCCTCCGGATCTTCGGAGGCGGTCCTCTTCTCCCCCTGGAGGGAGGGGTTCTTGATTCCCCCCTCTTCAGACGCCCCTTCGGGCGAAATATTAGCTCCCCTATTTTCCCCTTCGCTCCCTTCTATGGGCGCGACCTCCAACATTCTGACCAGCACGGGCTCCAGTGCTGTCTCTGGGAGGGGGGCCGGACACCTTATCAGCCTTGATCGCGCCACCCATTCCTGTGAAGAGTAGTGGGTCAGGAGGCGAACTCTGGAAAGGCATACAAACAGAATGTCCAGACTCTGAGCTATTTACCTGAGTATCCGGGCGATTGCGGCTTAGGCCTGCATCCTCGGCTAATTCCGGACACGCTGCCTGCGGTCCGAAGAACAACTTGTAAATCTCCACGGGTGTTGCACCCACAAAGTGTTGGAGAATCCGAGGTCCCTCCGGGTTGAACTCCCATAGACGGAGAGGACGGCGCTTTGCGAGCGAAGATGCCCGATTAGCATAACCTGCATCACCACGATCAGGTCGATCTCCTCGCTTGGAGGTCTCGAACCGGCCTGCAGTGAGGGCACGCCTTCTGACGGCCCCAATTGAGCTCCTTGGTCGACCCACGACATCGGTTGGCGTGGAGGTCCCGGGCGGAATGAAGGTGGTGGCTTTTGCTTGCTGCCCTTCGGAGCGGTGATATAGAACCACTCCTGCTGCCACAGTCCGAGTTCCTCTTCGAAGGAACCCTCGGGCCACGGGGCTTCGCCCTTTTTTCTTATGGCCGCCCCGCCGCACTCCGCTTGACGCCCCCCGATCATCTTCGGCTCCACCTTGAAGGTCTTCAGCCACAAGCCGAAGTGGGGAGTGACGCGGAGGAAGGCTTCGCAGATGATAATGAATGCGGAGATATGGAGGATGGACTCCGGAGCCAAGTCGTGAAAGTCCAGCCCATAGTAGAACATGAGTCCTCTCACGAAGGGGTCCGTCGGGAAGCCTAAACCCCGACGGAGGTGGGATACGAAGACAACGAACTCACCGGGCTCGGGGGCGGGCACGGCCTGCCCTTGGGCGGGCAACCTGTGCGAAACCTCGTAGGCCAGGTACTTGGCTTCACGTAACTTCAATATGTCCTCCTCCGTGACGGAGGAGGGCATCCACCGGCCCTGGAGGTCGGAGCCGGACATGGTTGAGAATCCGGCGCCAATCTGAGGCTCGTGTTGGAACCGGGCGAGGAGGAGATTCGATGCGAGATTGAAGAACAAGGACAAGCCTTGGTCCTCTTATAAAGAGGAAAAAATACCAAGAGCCGTCTCCGTGACCGTTTGGGATTCACCTTCGATAGAGGAGGCGTGGCGACGGGAACGGTTGGGTTACCCATGCACGTATTGATGAGAATCCCGGAATAAGGGGGACACGATCTCTGCTTCGACAAGACGTGCCAAGGAAACCGCTTCACTAAACGTGCTGAGGTGGTGTAGTAAAAAACGATTCAAACAGTGGCTTGGTAGCGGTGTGATGTCACGCCGCATAATACGTTAGCAGATTGAGCTAGTGTACATTTTATTCTCTCTATGGTGGAATGTGGAATTCATTTTGGAGAGCCGGACACTATCCTGGTGTTCATGATCTTCTCTGGATTATTCAAGGGAGGAACCCGCCTTGCAATGCCGAACATTGTGCGCGCCGGACTTATCGTCATTGAATCCTGGTTCAGGGGGCTACCGAGGAGTCCTGGACTAGGGGTGTCCGGACAGCCGACTATCATCGTCCCCGGACTCCAAGACTACGAAGATACAAGATTGAAGACTCCGTCCCGTGTCCGGATGGGACTTTCCTTGGCGTGGAAGGCAAGCTTGGCGATACGGATATGTAGATCTCCTACCATTGTAACCGACTCTGTGTAACCCTAGCCCTCTCTGGTGTCTATATAAGCCGGAGGGCTTTAGTCCGTAGGACAACATACATTACAACAATCATACCATAGGCTAGCTTCTAGTGTTTAGCCTCCTTGATCTCGTGGTAGATCCACTCTTGTACTACCCATATCATCAATATTAATCAAGCAGGATGTAGGGTTTTACCTCCATCGAGAGGGCCCGAACCTAGGTAAAAACATTGTGTCC
Source organism: Aegilops speltoides (assembly GCA_021437245.1). Classification (NCBI taxonomy): domain Eukaryota; kingdom Viridiplantae; phylum Streptophyta; class Magnoliopsida; order Poales; family Poaceae; genus Aegilops; species Aegilops speltoides. The sequence goes on from CM038147.1 coordinate 266,204,810, forward strand.
CTCATCTCCTGTTACCATCCGCCTAGACGCACAGTTCGGGACCCCCTACCCGAGATCCGCCGGTTTTGACACTGACAGCCGCGTCCGGCACCTAGTCTAGTCTTGGACGTCTTCTCACCAGCGCGGAGCTAAGTGCTGCCACTGGGCGTGGGAGGGAGCCCCAGGGCCTGAGGCTGGCACCCCTGAGACTCCGGGGCGTGTACAACCCCACTCATTGTTACGTGAGAGTGTCACGGGGCGGCGAAATTCACAGGCACTGGGCCTTCTTCATAGGTACCGGCCTTGCTTCATATCGCCATATGAGGGCCCCGCCTTGCGCCACACTCTAGTGCCATCAATGACGACCGAAAAACAGGACGCCGCCAATGGGGTAGAGCGGTCGCCAACGGTTCCCCCGACGACCACGGGTCCTCCACCAGGGGCAGGCCCTGAGGCACCTCCCCAGCGGAGGGCCTACCTCCTAGAAACGCCTTGCTCCGATCGCCCTCCTCCTGAGGGGTAGGAGACTGCGGGAGCGGGGCAGCCGCTCGCTGTGGCGACCTGCATCTCCTGCGACCCATGATTAGCGTATGCCAGCTCCTGAGGAATTAGTGGTACCCGATAATCGTTGCTTCCAGCGTGGCCGGTGGGGCTGTCCCGGGGCTCCTGGAAGAGCTCAGCTTCTGGCGCCTCGTCCCCCCAGCTAGGGCTGAGGAGTGAGCCTTGTTCACCCTCGCGCGGGTGCCCTTGGTCCATCATGTGGGGCACGTACTCTTCTGGGGCCGTCATTCCGAAGGCCGCGCCATAGTGCTCCGCGTGCCATGTAGCTCTGCTTGATGTGCCAACCTGGGGGTGGTAGCACGGCGGCCCACTGGGGCCGTGGTTCGCGACGAGTCCTTCTTCGCTGGCGGGGAGCAGAGTCAGTGCTGCGGGTGCGCGTGGGGACCCCGCGCGGGCCGCTCTGGGCCTGAGACGGGAGCTGAGTGCCGAAGGGGTGAGCCCCCGAGGCGGCGAAGCCCTGGAGCTCTGCCACCCGCTCTAGCAGCACGTCGTGGCCGCCTTCCATCAGCCTGCACTGTAGCAGCTCTCGGGCCACCGTGAGCGCAGCCCTTGAGTTCGCCTGCTCCCGGCGGGTGTACGACGTCGTGACCACGGCGTGGTTGGAGGCCCATGCTGCCGACCGCGTCTGCCGTGGTGTGAGAGTTGTCGGGGCCTGTCCGCGTCGCCCACGGCCCGCAGCGCCCTGTGGACCGCGAGCTGCTCGGGGCATGGGGTCGCCTCTGGAAGCGGCTCGGCCTGGTGGGCCAAGCCGCCCGAGGATCAGGGTTGCCTTTGGTCGCGGACATGGTGATGACGATGTGACGGGGCGCGGTGGCGTAGGTGGATCCCGCGCACTTTACCGGCGTGCAAATATCGGATTTCGGTTCCGCACCATTGAGGTTCAAACTCTGGGGTGCGCGCGGAGATTTCGCCCTCTACCTACCTGCTCCTCGCCGAATCGCTAGGATCTAAACTACGAAAAGAACAACACAAGAGACACAGGGTTTACACTCGTTCAGGCCACCATTGTGGTGTAATACCCTACTCCAGTGTGTGGTGTGGTGGATTGCCTCTTGGGCTGATGATGAACAATACAAGGAAGAATAGCCTCGCGAGGGTCTGTTCTTGGCTGGTGCGATGAACTGCTAGGAGGAGTTCAGTCGCTCTATCTCTATCTCTCGATTCTAGATGTATGCCAGATACCAGATGCCTCTACCCTGGGGGTGGCTAGTCCTATTTATAGGCAAAGGTCCTGGGCCTCTTCTCAAATATTGAGCGGGAAGGGCGCCAACAATTGGTCATTTTGAAGGGGAACAACGGGTACACTTATCCTGACTAAAGTTGGTCCTCGCCTGTCAAAGGCTCTGGTGGTGTCGCCTTCTTGGGCTCCACAATGACTTCCTCCCTGCCGTTGGGCTGGTCTTGGTCTTGTTGCACCGAAGTGGATGCCTTTGCTTGATGCTCTCACCTGCGCTTGCTCCCTTTGCACCAAAGAGGAAAGGAGGACACTGCGCGGGCTGGCGCCTGACTGGTGCCCTTGGTCGTCATGGCTTGCGTCATGGGCACCTGGCGAGATACCCCGCCTGGAACTCTCCGCCTCCTCGTGAGCTAGCCTGATGAGGTCGTGCCTGAGGAAGCTCCTTGTCGTCCACCCCGCGAGGCTTGGCCCCTCGCGAGGGTCTTGAGCTTGTGCTGATGAAGATGGGCCGCGCTGGGCCCCCTTTGAGCCACGCCGCAGGCCGCAGGCAGGCTAGTCTGGGGACCCCCGTTCCCAGAACACCGACATCACCGCCCCCTACTACTCCCACCACTGGCCAGGCCATGCCTCTACTCACCCACACCCCCTGTTATTCTACGGCAACGGCAGACTCAGACCACAACAACCAGCCAACCTCGTACTTTCACGCGTGGGCATCCATCGCCGCGTTTTCCCGGCTCACGCCGTCCCTTCCTAGGCCTCGTCGTCATCCACCGCCTGTGCTCTCGGTCGGCGTGGTCAACGTGGTCAAGGAATGGCTTCCATCGGACATGGATCAGACGTGGAGAGGCCGATACCGGGTCCACGGCCGCAGCAAGGAAGTGCCTCCTTATTACGTGCAAAATAATTATTCCTCCACCTGACAGCGGGGACCCACCGGACGGGCCACCGTATTTCGGAAAAAAACGTTCCCCCTGACTGCTGGGACCCACCAGCTACACCTTCGCACGCAAGGAAGTGCGTCCGGGCAAAAAAGAACAAAAAACAAAACGATTCACCCCCCTGACTGCTGGGACCCACCAGCTACATCTTAGCAGGCAAGGAAGTGCCTGACAGTCGGGACGCACCTGGTCGAAGCGTACATAGCGTTGTCATCCTGGTCGCGAACGTGTACGTACATACTGGTCGATGTAGAGGCGCGCATGTGTCGTAGTAGAGGCGCGCACGTAGCATGTACACGTACGCACAACGGCCAGCGTGCAAGAAAGAAAATACGGCGACGTACGTACATACGGGCGGGGTCTCGAACGCCTACTCGCGCATACGTACATGGCTGGGTCGGGACGGAGAAACAGAGTTGTCGTCGTGTTCATGGGGAGGCAACGGAATGCGTTGTGTTCATGGGGAGGCAACGGAATGCGTCGTGTTCATCGGGAGGCAATGGAACGCGTGGGAGCCAACCGGCTTGGACGTAATAAAGCGATGGAACGAGGCTGGCGCATCGCAGAAACGGAGGAAACGGCCTTGTGTTCGACCGGCCACGTTTGGAACGGGGTCCTGTTGATCGGGAGGGGTGTGACATACCGCAAAACGGAGGAAACGGGCCTCCTACGGTCGAAACGGGGGTCCTGTTGATCGGGAGGGGTGTAGCATACCGCAAAACGAACCTCCTATGGTCGAAACGGGGCTCCTGTTGATCGGGAGGGGTGTGGCGTACCGCAAAATGGACGAAATGGACTTGTGTTGGAGCGCAACAGTCGAAACGGGGGGTGTGGCATCGCAAAACGGACTCCACGGATACTGTTCATCTCCACCGCCGACCTCCTCCACCTCCACAGGCTACCGTCGACCTCCTCCAGCCTCCATGGGCCTCTGCTCATCCAGCCTCCACCACGCTACTCCACCGGCCATCGCTCAACCACCCTCCATGGCCACCCTCCACCGCCTAACGCTCATCCAGCCCTCCACACCACGGGTCCTATTCAACCACCCCTCCACGGCCACCCCTCCACCGCTCATCTGCTCATCCAACCCTCCACACCACGGGGTCCTGTTCAACCACCCCTCCACGGCCACCCCTCCACCTTCTATTGTTCATCCAGCCCTCCACACCATGGGGTCCTTTTAATCCAGAGGCAACGCCACCGCTCACTGTTCATCCAAACCCCCTCGCAACGCTCACTGTTCATCCAATCGATCGGCTTCAGTTAGTAGTAGTAGCGAAGGAATCGCTCCATCGGGTTCAGTTAACAGCCATCGATCGATCGCTCAGGTTCAGTAACATGTAGCCTGCAGTGCAATCGCTTGGGTTCAGTTAGAGCCCAACGCCTCGCTCGGGTTCAGTTAGAGCCAACGCCTCGCACACATGCACGTACCTGTACAAGAGAAACGTGCATCGCTCTCCCACCATAAGCGGCAACTCCCCGAAATTTTCCTCCCCCTCTCTTCTACCACGGTTTTTCCCATCATGGACGGCCCAAAGAATGTCATGCAGCTGCGTCTCCGGCCCGCCCAGGACGAAAAGCCCATTTTCTGTCATGATTTTTTGTCATAGAAGTAGGAGCCCACCATATCTATGATGATATCGGGTTTTGTCACAATTGTCGTCATAGAAGTGTCATATGTATGACAGAAAAAAAATTCGTTCGGCCCAAAATGTCACGGATGTGTCTTGTTTTGTAGTGTATGGCGCCTGAATCTATTCCTCAAGGGCCGGGTTGTTCATCTAGAACTGGTGTTTCCTTCGCTGTCCCGCAGTCGACTGCTCAGCCTCCCGTGCCGACTGTTCAAGCTTCGGGTCCAACCGAGCAACCGCAAGTGCTGATCCCTCTAGCTGCGCCACCAACTCCTGCGTCGAGTGTATTCACTCTACATCACATCCCAGAAGACCAGACAAGCGCTGCCAAGGAGGCTAAGATCCAAGCTGGCCTGATGATGCAGTGACTGAAGGAGGTGTATTAATCCAGCAAGTTAGCTTATGATGCCCGCACAACCCTTCAAGCTAATGTCCGAGTAAGTGTGAAAGTAAGTTGATTTACAATTAGATTTTCTCCATCTTGATTCTGTTGAATCTGCACACCCACTGGGTGTTTTCTTTTTGCTCTGTATTTTTTCCACTCAAAACAGCTAGGCCGCATCGAGTGGGGAATCGATCCAGTGGGGGCATGCTGAGTGCACCCACTGGGTGTAGTCCCCGAGGTCACCGTCGAAATGTTCGGCGGGGGTCTTAGAATATTTTTGCTTGAAACTCTTGACTTGAATCGGCCAGGCCGTACCAAGTGGAAACTTATCCAGTGGGGGCACGGTGAGTGCATCCACTGGGTGTAGTCCCCGAGACCGCCGTTGAATGTTTGATTTGGCGGGGGTCTGAGAACAAGTTGTTTTCTCTCTCTTTTTGTGTCTCTTCCACTCAAAACGGACAAGCCGCGCCGAGTGGGATATTGATCCAGTGGGGGCATGTAGAGTGCACCCACTTGGTGTAATCCCCGAGACCACCGTCGAATGTTCGACTTGGCGGTGGTCTTAGAACACTTTCGATAATAGCAATCTGGATTTGCTCTTCTCCACTCGAAAGTACAGGAAACACTTTTGAGAGTCTTTCTCTTCATCGACTGAATTGTCTTTTTGGTGATCTCAGAAATCTTGTGAACTTGGGACTCAGTACATTGCCCTAGAGAAGGAGAAGATCCAACTCCAACTGGATCTAGAACTTGCCAAGAAGAACTTAAAGGATGCTTAGGATGAAGTGAAGACCATGGGAGGTAACACTTTGCTGTCTGTGTTCTTTGTCATTTCTTCTTTTTCGTCCTTTAAACCGAGTGACTCCACTCGAACAGATGTGCGTAGTGAAAACCGCCAACTCCAAGCACGACTGAAGAATGTTATTTCTTTAGAAACTATGAAGCAAGCGCTCGAGAGGAAAGACAATGAACTTGCGGGGGCACAGAAGGTGGCTCGAGAGAAGACTGAGGAAGCTGAGAAGGAGCTGTCTTCATTCGGTAAACTCGAAGAGGAGAACGCGGCCATGAAGACTACTGTTGATGAGGCATAGAAGGAAGCTGCTCAGCTGAGGGAGGAGAAAGTTGTCTTAACTGATAAGGTGGACCAACTCACTCAAAAGGGGGACGAGCTGGAGGTATACTTGGGGGGCCTTGCAAAAAAGATGTACATCATGCTTGAAGGTATCCTTCTTCATCCGAGTGAATCCAAAAAATTTCTACATAATGTTGCTGTTGACTCATACTTTCCCTCTTTGCGCAGAGTTCTGTCATAACTTTGAGCAGGAAACTGAATGAATTGAACCAGGCCTGGACCCCACAAAGTCACTCGTCAAAGATGAAGCTGCTATGAATGTACTGGGACTTGAAGCTCGTCTCGACAGCGTCTTGGGGAACATTGCTCGACTGAAGGTTGCACTGACATGCATAGACAAGGAGATGTGGCCAGAGGATATACTTCAGAATGACCTCGAGTCACTAATGAGTCGGCTCAATGAAATCCCTAGTCAAGTGCAAGCGTGGAAGAAATTAGCTGCTCGTTGTGGAGCTGATGTGGCTCTCTCACTCGCCCGAGTCCATTGCAAAGATTCCAAAGAAGAAAATCTGAAGGCCCTCCAGGTGGTGAACACGAAGAAACTCTAGTTTGAATCCTTCATGGAGACTTTGATTGAGCCACCACTCGCATAGCCAACGACATTGACATGGACACCTTTGTTGAGCCAGCGAGTCCTCCTCCTACCGAGTGAAGAAAAACTAAATGATTTGAATTTATTTTCCTCGGAATGCCAAGTGATCTTGTAATTGTTAAACTCATTTGGGATTGACGCTTGACTACTTTTGCTTGCATTTCTGAACTTTGATTTATTCAAATATTTGCTTTCCTATTTATCACATGCTTCGAGCGAATGGAACTTTTAACTTAGGCGAAACTGGTTCGCGGTTAAGCCTCCGAGTGGGAGGGATGCTCTCCACTCGGAGTAGATTTTTAACTGATACGAGGACGGGTTCGTGACTAAGCCCTCGAGTGGGAGGGACGCTCTCACTCGGAGTAGATTTTAAACTTGGGTGAAACTGGTTCGCGGCTAAGCCTCCGAGTGGGAGGGATGCTCTCATTCGGAGTAGATTTTAACTTAGGCAAGGACGGGCTCGCGACTAAGCCCCCGAGTGGGAGGGATGCTCTCACTCGGAGTAGGTTTAAACTTAGGTGAGGACGGGCTAGCGGCTAAGCCCCCGAGTGGGAGGGATGCTCTCACTCAGGGTAGATTTTAACTTAGGCGAGGATGGGCTAGCGGCTAAGCCCCCGAACGGGAGAGATGCTCTCACTTGAAGTAGATTTTAAACTTAGGCGAAACTTGTTCACGGCTAAGCCTCTGAGTGGGAGGGATGCTCTCACTCGGAGTATATTTGAACTTAGGCGGGTATGGGCTAGCGGCTAACCCCCCGAGTGGGAGGGGTACCCTCCACTCGGAGTGGATTTTTAACTTAGGGAAAACTGGTTCGCGGCTAAGCCCATAAGTCGGAGGGATGCTCTCCACTCAGAGTAGGTTTTTAACTTAGGCGAAACTGGTTCGCGGCTAAGCCCCTGAGTGGAAGGGATGATCTCCAGTCAGAGTTTTTTTTTAACTTAGGCCAAACTGGTTCACGGCTAAGCCCTCGAGTGGGAGGGATGCTCTCCACTCGGAGTAGTTTTTTTAACTTAGGCGAAACTGGTTCGCGGCTAAGCCACCGAGTGGGCGGTATGCTCTCCACTCGGAGTAGTTTTTTAACTTAGGTGAAACTGGTTCGCGACTAAGCCCCTGAGTAGGAGGGATGCTCTCCACTCAGAGTAGTTTTTTAACTTAGGTGAAACTGGTTTGCGGCTAAGCCCCCGAGTGGGAGTGATGCTCTCCACTCGGAGTGGTTTTTTAACTTAGGAGAAACTAGTTCGCGGCTAAGCCCTCGAGTAGGAGGGATGCTCTCCACTAGGAGTGGTATTTTTAACTTATGTGAAACTGGTTCGTGGCTAAGCCCCCGAGTGAGAGGGATGCTCTCCACTCAGAGTAGTTTTTTAACTAAGGCGAAAACAGGTTCGTGGTTAAGCCCCCCGAGTAGGAGGGATGCTCTCCACTCAGAGTGTTTTTTTTTAATTTAGGCGAAACTGGTTTGCGGCTAAGCCCCCGAGTGGAAGGGATGCTCTCCACTCAGAGTGGTTTTTTAATGTAGGCGAAACTGGTTCGCAGTTAAGCCCCCGAGTGAGAGGGATGCTCTCCACTCAGGCTGGTTTTTTAACATAGGCGAAAACAGGTTCGCAGCTAAGTCACCCACTGGGGGATTAGAACACATATTTATGAGAGAACAATCATTAAGAGACTTCAGGAGTCATGCCTCGACAAACAATCTAGAAAGTACTCTTATTACATCCTGACAATCCCATTGTCAGGTATAAAAACGATGAAGAAGGTCTGCATTCCAGGAGCGCCGCTCGTCCTTCTTTTGAGTTCAGTTGTAAAGGTGATATGCCCCATTATGAAGCACCTTGGTGACGATGAAAGGGCCTTCTCACGCAGGGGTAAGCTTATGCGGTCGCTACTGGTCCACTCGGAGTACTAGGTCTCCTTCTTGAGATGCCCGACCTTTAACGTATGCATGGAATTGACGAAGATCTTGCTGATAAACAGTAGATCGAATCACGGCCATCTCTCTTTCTTCCTCCAAAAGGTCAACGGCGTCTTGGCGTGCTTGCTCTGCCTCTGCTTCCGAATAAAGTTCCACTCGCGAAGCATTGTGGAAGGGATCACTAGGCAGCACGTCTTCAACCCCATACACCATGAAGAAAGGGGTTCGACCAGTGGATCAGTTAGGAGTTGTCCTCAATCCCCACAGAACAGGTGACAGTTCAGTCAACCAAGCCCCAGCTGTGTGTTCAAGGTCACGCATAAGACGAGGTTTCAACCCCTGGAGGATTAGACCATTTGCTCTTTCAGCTTGATCATTCGACTGCGGGTGCGCAACAGATGCGTAATCTACTCGTGTGCCTTGGGAAGCACAGAATGCTATGAATTTTTCCGAATCGAAGTTTGAGCCATTGTATGTGATAATGTTGTGAGGAATTCCATGTCGAAATATCAGCTCTTTTATAAACTTGATGGTTGTGCTCGAATCTTGCTTCTTGATTGGTTTGGCGTCGATCCACTTCATAAATTTGTCGACTGCTACGAGTAGATGAGTGAAACCACTCCTGTGTGTCCTGAGTGGCCCAATCATGTCCAAACCCCACACGACAAATGGCCAGATGAGTGGAATGGTCTTCAGGGCAGATGCAGGTTTATGGGACATGTTTGCGTAAAAACCGGCATGCTTCACACCACTGAATGATTTCCTTTGCAACTTCATTGGCATGCGGCGAGTAAAATCCAGCTCGGTATGCTTTGGCCATGATTGTTCGAGAGGACGCATGGTGACAACAGGTCCCTGAGTGGATCTCATCAAAAGTTAGTCGACCCTCTTCTGCAGGGGTGCATCATTGAGCTACGCTAGTAACACTCTCTCCATAGAGATGTCCATTTATCACTGTGAAAGCCTTAGACCTGTGGACAATCTGTCATGCTTCAACTTCATCCCCTGGAAGTTCCTGCCTGAGCAGATATGCAATGTATGACACTGTCCAGTTGGGGGTGATTACTAGAATCTCCATAACCAGGTCAATGACTGCTGGGACCTCAATCTCAGTTGGACCAGTAGGACTTATCGCTTGGGGAGGTTCTTTAGTGAAAGGATCTTCTTGCATCGATGGGGAATGGAGATGCTCAAGAAACACATTGTGGGAATAGGCTTCCGAGTGGAACCGATTTTTGCCAGGTCATCAGCTGCTTGATTTTTCACTCGGGGAATGTGGTGAAGCTCCAAACCCTCGAACTTTTTCTCCAACTTCCTCACTATGTTGCAGTATCCAGTCATGGCAAGGTTTCTGAAGTCCCACTCCTTCATCACCTTATTGACCGCAAAATCCGAGTCACCGTAGACCATCAGGTGACGGACGCCGATGAGATAGCCATACGCAACCCGTAGAGGAGTGCTTCATACTCAGCTTCATTATTGGAGGAATCAAAGTGAATCTGGAGGACATAACTGATTTTATCATCTCTCGGGAACACCAGGACCACTCCAGCACCAGAACCATTCAACATCTTAGACCCATCGAAGAACATGGTATAGTGTTTTGAGTGAACTTGATTCGGTTGTTGCTGTTCTATCCACTCGGCCAAGAAATCCGCGAGCGCTTGAGATTTGATTGCCTTCTTTGCTTCGAACTTGATATCCAAAGGAAGAAGTTTGATGGCCCACTTAGCCACTCGACCAGTTGCATCTCGATTGTTCATGATCTCAGACAATGGAGCATCACTGCCAACTGAAACTGAGTGGTCTTGGAAATAATGTGCAACTTTCTTCGTAGTCAAATAAATTCCATAAACAAGCTTCTGGTAATGTGGATACCTCTGCTTGGATGGAGTCAAGACTTCAGAAATATAGTACACTGGCCGTTGGACTTTGTAGGTCTTGCCTTCTTCTTCTTGCTCCACTGTGAGTACTGTGCTGACAACCTGACCAGAGCTGTGATGTACAAGAGTACATGCTCTTTGCTGTACGCAGCAACAAGCACCAGCTGGGTGGAAAGCAGGGCTTTGAGCTCCACAAACTCTGCTTCGGCTTCGGGAGTCCACTCGAATTTATCTGATTTCTTCATTAGTCGGTAAAGAGGCAGTGCCTTTTCACCGAGAGGAGAAATGAATTGACTCAATGCAGCGAAACAACCTGTGAGCTTTTGAACATCATGCACATGCACATGGCATTTCATTCGGAGAATTGCACCAATCTTCTCAGGATTGGCATCTATCCCTCGTTCAAAAACAAGGAAACCGAGTAGCTTGCTTCCAGGTCCTCCAAATGTGCACCTAGACGGATTCAGCTTAATGTCATACCTTCTCAAATTGGCAAAAGTTCCAGTGAGGTCAGTCAATAGGTCAAAACCTATGCGTGACTTAACCACAATATCATCCATGTACGCCTACACATTCCAAGGATCTGAGTAAGCATGCACTTCTGAATCATGCGCATGAATGTGGCGCCAATGTTTTTGAGACCGAATGGCATGGGGACATAGAAAAAACACCCGAACTGGGTGATGAGGCCGTTTTTATTTCATCTGGCCCATACAGTCAGATCTGATGGTATTCGGAATCCGCATCAAAAAAAGACAAACACTCACACTCCGCAGTCGAGTCGACTATTTGATCGATGTGAGGCAGCGGAAAATGATCTTTCAGGCAGGCCCGATTGATATGCTTGAAGTCAATGCACATGCAGAGTGAATTATCCTGCTTGGGGACAATCACTACAAAAAAGACACATCCGTGACATTTTGGGTCGAACGAATTTTTTCCTGTCATACTTATGACACTTCTGTGACTATAATTATGACAAAACCCAGTATCATCAAAGATGTGGTGGGCTCCTACTTGTATGATAAAAAATCATGACAAAAAATGGGCTTTTTGTCCTGGGCGGGCTGGAGACACACCTGCATGGCATTCTTTGGGCCGTCCATGACGGAAAAATCATGGTAGAAGCCAGGGTGAGGAAAATTTCGGGGAGTTCCCAGTTATGGCGGGTGGTCGGGGCTGAGCGATGCACGGAGGTTTGCCAGTTTCTCTCATACACGTATGCGCATTGGTGTGAGGCGTTGGGCTCTAACTGAATCCAAGAGAGGCATTCACCTACTGAACCCGAGCGATTGCACTGGCTTCGCATTGCTAAACCCGAGCTATCGATCGATCCCTGGCTATTAACTGAACCCGATCGAGTGATTCCTTTGCTAGTGCTACTAACTGAAGCCGATCGACCTGCTGCCTCTTGATGAATAGTGAGCGTTGTTAGGGGTTGGATGAACAGTTCCCGCTGGGGGTTGGATGAACAGGACCCCGTGGGGGTAGAGGCCGTTGCCGCTGGATGAACATGACCCCGATCGAGCCGGTTGGGGGTGGATGAACAGGACCCCGTGGGGGTAGAGGCCGTTGCCACTGGATGAACAGGACCCCGATCGAGCCGGTTGGGGGTGGATGAACAGGACCCTGTGGAGGGCTAGTTGAACAGTAGTCGGTGGAGGGCTGGATGAACAGTAGCCCGTGGAGGGGTGGTTGAACAGTAGTCGGTGGAGGCTGGATGAACAGGATCCCATAGATGAACAGTATCTGGTAGAGGCAGGAAAGAGATGCCGTGGATGAACAGTCATAGGTGGAGGATGGAGGAGGTCGACGGTGGATGAACAGTAGCCCGTAGAGGCTGGAGCGAGGCAGTAGACGGTGGATGAACAATAGCCCTGGAGTCCCGTTTTGCGGTACGCCACACCCCTCCCGATGAACAGGACCCTTGTTTCGACCGTACGAGGTTGAAGAGAAGTTCATTTGCTCTGTTTTCCGGTACGCCACACCTCTCCCGATCAACAGCACCCCATTTCGACCGTAGGAGCTCGAACACAAGTCCGTTTCCTGTGTTTTGATGTACGCCAAACCCTTCCTGGTGAACATGACCCTATTTCGACCGTACGCGGTCGAACACAAGGCTGTTTTCCTCCATTTTGCGGTATGCCAGACCCCGTTCCGGCTGTTCCGTCCAAGCCAGTTGGCTCCCATTGAACACGACCCATTCCGACCCAGCCTGTTGCCTCCCGATGAACAAGACGCGTTCCGACCTAGTCACTTGGCTCCTGGCAAACACGACGTTGTTTCCTCCGTTTCGACCCAGCCGGTTGGCTGCCGGTGAACAGGACGCCATTGCTGCCCTCCGCTGCCTCTCCATGTACACGAGCCCTGACTGTATGTATGCGGGAGTAGGCATTCGAGACCCCGCCCGTATGTATGTATGTACGTGTAAACAATATAGATGGAACTACCTGAACAACTACCGCTCATTACTGGCCCACAGTTCATCCTGGCAGAAAGACCGATGGACCAATATGTACATACATGTTTGCGACCAGAATGACAACGCTACATAGCTTCGACTGGGTGGGTCCCGGATGTCAGGGAGGATAAGGAGGCACTTCCTTGCGTCCGAAGATGTAGCTGGTGGGTCCGAGCTGACGGGGGGAGGATTCTTTTTTTGCGCGTAATAAGGAGGCACTTCCTTGCGTGTGAAGATGTAGCTGGTGGGTCCATCTGTCAGCCTCACCGCGTACAGTTCTCTTTCGATGGATGTTGTTTGTTAACCACGTTGACCACACCGCGCAGACAGCACCGAGCATGGACGACGGTGAGGCAGGGAACGACATGGAGCCTGGGAACATGCAGAGGGTAGTACGAGGGTTGACTGGTTTGGCTGCGGCGTGAGGCTGCCATCGCCGCAGAATAATGGGGGGTGTGGGTAAGTAGAGGGATGACCTGGCCAGCGGTGGGAGTAGTAGGGACGGTGAGGCCTCCGCGGCAGCACAGCCGGCCATGGGAGGCAGGAGCACATGGTGGTTTGGACGGATGGAGCAAGAAAATCAGAGGTTGAAGAAGCAGGAGGACCGTTGGATGTTAAGAATCCAACGGTCACTGGTGATAGAATCGTTTGTTGTCTAAGTTGAAAAAGCCCTCCGTACGCATCAACATAGTAAGGCCACAAGTCAGCCTCCAAATCTGGTGGGCCCCAGCTGTCATGGGGAGCACTCGTTATTTTTCGCGTAATAAGGAGGCACTTTCTTCTGTGCCAAGATATAGTTGGTGGGTCCCAACTGTCATTGGGAGGTACTTGCTTGCATGCGGCCATGGACAATGTGGGTCCTAACTGTCAGCCTCTCCATGTACATCCCTCTTCCGATGTTGCTGTTTGTTGGCAATATTGATCACGCCATGCCGAGAACGCAAGCGCGATGGACGACGACGAGACCTAGGAAGGGAATGACCCGGAGGCGGTGAAGCCACATCAGTGGAGGGATGTGGGTGAGTAGAGGGATGGCCTTGCCAACAGTGGGAGTAGTAGGGGGGGTGAGGCCTGCGCGGCAACACAGCCGTGAAGGAAATATGCCCTAGAGGCAATAATAAAGTTATTATTTATTTCCTTATATCATGATAAATGTTTATTATTCATGCTAGAATTGTATTAACCGGAAACATAATAGATGTGTGAATATATAGACAAACAGAGTGTCACTAGTATGCCTCTACTTGACTAGCTTGTTAATCTAAGATGGTTATGTTTCCTAACAATGGACAAAGAGTTGTTATTTGATTAACGGGATCACATAATTAGTTGAATGATCTGATTGACATGACCCATTCCGTTAGCTTAGCACCCGATCGTTTAGTATGTTGCTATTGCTTTCTTCATGACTTATACATGTTCCTATGACTATGAGATTATGCAACTCCCGTTTACCGGAGAAACACTTTGTGTGCTACCAAACGTCACAACGAATCGGGTGATTATAAAGGTGCTCTACAGTGTGTCTCCAAAGGTACTTGTTGGGTTGGCGATTTTGAGATTAGGATTTGTCACTCCGAATGTCGGAGAGGTATCTCTGGGCCCTCTCGGTAATGCACATCACTTAAGCCTTGCAAGCATTGCAACTAATGAGTTAGTTGCGAGATGATGTATTACGGAACGAGTAAAGAGACTTGCCGGTAACGAGATTGAACTAGGTATTGATACCGACGATCGAATCTCGGGCAAGTAACATACCGATGACAAAGGAACAACGATGTTGTTATGCCGTCGACCGATAAAGATCTTCGAGAATATGTAGGAACCAATATGGGCATCCGTGTCCCGCTATTGGTTATTGACCGAGACGGTCTCGGTCATGTCTACATTGTTCTCGAACCGTAGGGTCCGCACGCTTAAGGTTTCGATGACAGTTATATTATGAGTTTATGAGTTTTGATGTACCGAAGGAGTTCGGAGCCCCGGATGCGATCGGGGACATGACGAGGAGTCTCGAGGTGGTCGAGACGTAAAGATCGATATATTGGACGACTATATTCGGAGTTCGGAAATGTTCCGAGTGATTCGGGTATTTTTCGGAGTACCGGAGAGTTACGGGAATTCGCCGGGGAGAAGTATTGGGCCTTATTGCCCTGCGGGAAAGAGAGAGGGGCTGCCTAGGATAGGTCGCGCGCGCCCCCATGGCCTAGTCCGAATTGGACTAGGGGGAGGGGCCGCACCCCCTCCTTCCTTCCCTTCTCTCTTCCCCTTCCTAGTCTCCTACTCCTAATACATGGAAGGTCTCCTAGTTGGACTAGGAAAGGGGGAATCCTACTCCCGGTGGGAGTAGGACTCCCCAGGGCGCGCCATAGTAGAGGTCCGGCCCTCCCCTCCACCTCTCCATTATATACGGGGGTAGGGGGCACCCCATAGACACAGAAGTTGATCATTGAGATCGTTCCTTAGCCGTGTGCGGTGCCCCCCTCCACGATATTACACCTCGGTCATATTGTAGCGGTGCTTAGGCGAAGCCTGCGCGACAGAGAACATCAAGATCATCACCACGCCGTCGTCGACGGAACTCCTCCCCGCCTCTCTACCGGATCGGAGATCGGGCGCCATCGAGCTGTACGTGTGTCAAGAACTCGGAGGTGCCGGAGTAACGGTGCTTGGATCGGTTGGACCGGGAGGACGTATGACTACTTCCTCTATGTTGCGTCAATGCTTCCGCTTTGGTCTACGAGGGTACGTAGACAATACTCTCCCCTCTCGTTGCTATGCATCACCATGATCTTGCGTGTGCGTAGGAAATTTTTTGAAATTACTACGTTCCCCAACATGTCATACTTTGGTTCGGCGGTATTGTTGGATGAAGCGGCCCGGACCGACATTACGCGAGACTGGTTTTACTGCCGTGCTTTGCACACAGGTGACTAGCGGGTGTTAGTTTCTCCAACTTTAGTTGAACCGAGTGTGGCTACGCCCGGTCCTTGCCAAGGTTAAAACAGCATCAACTTGACAAACTATCATTGTGGTTTCGATGCGTAGGTGAGATTGGTTCTTGCTTAAGCCCGTAGCAGCCACGTAAAACTTGCAACAAGAAAGTAGAGGACGTCTAACTTGTTTTTGCAGGGCATGTTGTGATGTGATATGGCCAAGACGTGATGCTATATTTTATTGTATGAGATGATCATGTTTTGTAACCGGTTATCGGCAATCGGCAGGAGCCATATGGTTGTCGCTTATTGTATGAAATGCAACGCCTGTAATTGCTTTACTTTATCACTAAGCGGTAGTGATAGTCGAGAAGCAATAGATGGCGAAACGACAACGATGCTTTGATGGAGATCAAGGTGTCGCGCCGGTGGCGATGGTGATCATGATGGTGCTTGGAGATGGAGATCACAAGCACAAGACGATGATGGCCATATCATATCACTTATATTGATTGCATGTGATGTTTATCCTTTATGCATCTTATCTTGCTTTGATTGACGGTAGCATTTTAAGATGATCTCTCACTAAAATTATCAAGAAGTGTTCTCCCGAGTATGCACCGCTGCCAAAGTTTGTCGTGCCTGCACACCACGTGATGCTCGGGTGTGATAAGCTCACGTCCATCTACAACGGGTGCAAGCCAGTTTTGCACACGCAGAATACTCAGTTAAACTTGACGAGCCTAGCATATGCAGATATGGCCTCGAACACGGAGACCGAAGGTCGAGCGTGAATCATATAGTAGATATGATCAACATAGTGATGTTCACCATTGAAAACTACTCCATCTCACGTGATGATCGGTTATGGTTTAGTTGATTTGGATCACGTGATCACTTAGATGACTAGAGAGATGTCTGTCTAAGAGGGAGTTCTTAAGTAATATGATTAATTGAACTTAAATTTATCATGAACTTAGTCCTGGTAGTATTTTGCAAATTATGTTGTAGATCAATAGCTCGCGTTTTTGCTTTCATATGTTTATTTTGATATGTTCCTAGAGAAAACTGTGTTGAAAGATGTCTGTAGCAATGATGCGGATTGGATCCGTGATCTGAGGTTTATCCTCATTGCTGCACAGAAGAATTTTGTCCTTGATGCACCGCTAGGTGACAGACCTATTGCAGGAGCAGATGCAGACGTTATGAACGTTTGGCTAGCTTAATATGATGACTACTTGATAGTTTTGTGCACCATGCTTTATGGCTTAGAATCCGGACTTCAAAGATGTTTTGAACATCATGGACCATATGAGATGTTCCAGGAATTGAAGTTAATATTTCAAGCAAATACCCGAGTTGAGAGATATGAAGTCTCCAACAAGTTCTATAGCTAAAATATGGAGGAGAATCGCTCAACTAGTGAGCATGTGCTCGATGGTCCAGGTACTACAATCGCTGAATCAAGTGGGAGTTAATCTTCCAGATAAGATAGTGATTGACAGAATTCTCTAGTCACCATCACCAAGTTAGTAGAACTTCGTGATGAACTATAGTATGCAAGGGATGATGAAAACGATTCCCAAGTTTTTTCATGATGATGAAATCGATGAAGGTAGAAATCAAGAAAGAACATCAAGTGTTGATGGTTAACAAGACCACTAGTTTCAAGAAAAGGGCAAAGGGATAGAAGGGAACTTCAAGAAGAATGGCAAGCAAGTTGCTGCTCAAGTGAAGAAGCCCAAGTCTGGACTTAAGCCTGAGACTAAGTGCTTCTACTGCAAAGGGACTTGTCATTGGAAGCAGAACTACCCCAAGTATTTGGCGGATAAGAAGGATGGCAAAGTGAGCAAAGGTATATTTGATATACATGTTATTGATGTGTACTTTACAAGTGTTTATAGCAACCCCTCGGTATTTGATACTGGTTCAGCTGCTAAGAATAGTAACTTGAAACGGGAGTTGCAGAATAAACAGAAACTAGTTAAGGGTGAAGTGACGATGTGTGTTGAAAGTAGTTTCAAGATTGATATGATCATCATCGCACACTCCCTATACTTTCGGGATTAGTGTTGAACCTAAATAAATGTTATTTGGTGTTTGCGTTGAGCATGAATATGATTTGATCATGTTTATTGCAATATGATTATTCATTTAAGTAAGAGAATAAACTGTTGTTCTGTTTACATGAATAAAACCTTATATGGATACACACCCAATGAAAATGGTTCATTGGATCTCGATCGTAGTGATACACATATTCATAATATTGAAACCAAAAGATGCAAAGTTAATAATAATAGTGCAACTTATTTGTGGCACTGCCGTTTAGGTCATATTGGTGTAAAGCGCATGAAGAAACTCCATGCTGATGGGATTTTGGAATCACTTGATTATGAATCACTTGATGCTTATGAACCATGCCTCATGGGCAAGATGACTTAGACTCCGCTTCTCCGAACAATGGAACAAGCTACCGACTTATTGGAAATAATACATACCGATGTATGCAATCCAATGAGTGTTGATGCTCGTGGCAAGTATCGTTATTTTCTGACCTTCACAAGATGATTTGAGCAGATATGGGTATATCTACTTGATGAAACATAAGTCTGAAATAGTTGAAAGGTTCAAAGAATTTCAGAGTGAAGTGGAAAAATCATCGTAACAAGAAAATAAAGTTTCTACGATCTGATCGAGACAAATATTTGAGTTACGAGTTTGGTCTTCAATTAAAACAATGTGGAATAGTTTCACAAATTCATGCCACCGAACACCACATCATAATGGTGTGTCCGAACGTCATAACCGTATTTTATTGGATATAGTACAATCTATGATGTTTCTTACCGATTTACCAATATCGTTTTGGGATCATGCATTAGAGACAGCTGCATTCACGTTAAATAGGGCACCATCTAAATCCGTTGAGACAACACTATATGAACTGTGGTTTAGCAAGAAACCCAAGTTGTCGTTTCTTAAAGTTTGGGGCTGCGATGCTTATGTAAAAAAGTTTCATCCTGATAAGCTCGAACCCAAATTGGAGAAATGTGTCTTCATAGGATACCCAAAGGAGACAGTTGGGTACACCTTCTATCACAAATCCAAAGGCAAACCATTCGTTGCTAATAAATGGATCCTTTCTAGAGAAGGAGTTTCTCTCGAAAGAAGTGAGTGGGAGGAAAGTAGAACTTGATGAGGTAACTGTACCTATTCCCTTATTGGAAAGTAGTTCATTACAGAAATCTGTTCTTGTGACTATTATACCAATTAGTGAGGAAGCTAATGATGATGATCATGTAACTTCAGATCAAGTTACTACCGAACCTCGTAGGTAAAACAGAGTGAGATGCGCACCAGAGTGGTACGGTAATCCTGTTCTGGAGGTCGTGTTACTTGACCATGACAAACCTGCGAACTATGAGGAAGCGATGATGAGCCAAGATTCCGCGAAATAGTTTGAGGCCATGAAATCTGAGATGAGATCCATGTATGAGAACAAAGTGTGGACTTTGGTGGAGTTGCCCAATGATCGGCAAGCCATAGAAAATAAATGGATCTTCAAGAGGAAGACGGACGTTGATAGTAGTGTTACTATCTACAAAGCTAGACTTGTTGAAAAGGTTTTTGACAAAGTTCAAGGTGTTGACTACGATGAAATTTTATCACTCGTAGCGATGCTTAAGTCTGTCCAAATCATGTTAGCAATTGCCACATTTTTATGAAATCTGGCAAATGGATAAACAAAACTACATTCCTTCATGGATTTAAAGAAGAGTTGTATATGATGCAACCAGAAGGTTTTGTCAATCCTAAAGGTGCTGACAAAATACGCAAGCTCCAAATGATCCATCTATGGACTGGTGCAAGCATCTCGAGTTGGAATATACGCTTTGATAAGTTGATCAAAGCATATAGTTTATACAGACTTGCAGTGAAGCCTGTATTTACTAGAAAGTGAGTGGGAGCACTATAGCATTTCTGATAAGTATATGTGAATGACATATTGTAGATCGGAAATAATGTAGAATTATTCTGCAAAGCATAAAGGAGTGTTTGAAAGAAGTTTTTCAAAGAAAGACCTCGGTGAAGCTGCTTATATATTGAGCATCAAGATCTATAGAGATAGATCAAGACGCTTGATAAGTTTTTTCAATGAGTACATACCTTGACAAGATTTTGAAGTAGTTCAAAATGGAACAGTCAAAGAAAGAGTTCTTGCCTGTGTTACAAGGTGTGAAATTGAGTAAGACTCAAAACCCGACCACGACAGAAGATAGAAAGAGAATGAAAGTCATTCCTATGCCTTGGCCATAGCTTCTATAAAGTATGCCATGTCTGTGTACCAGATCTATTGTATACCCTACAATCGAAGTTTGGCAAGGAGTACAATAGTGATCTAGGAGTAGATCATCGACAGCGGTCAAAATTATCCTTAGTGGAATAAGAATATGTTTCTCGATTATGGAAGTGACAAAAGGTTCGTCAGAAGGGTTACGCCGATGCAAGTTTTGACACCGATCCGATGACTCTAAGTCTCGATCTAGATACATATCGAAAGTGGGAGCAATTAGCTAGAGTAGCTCCGCAAGAGCATTGTAGACATAAAAATTGCAAAATACATAACGGATCTGAATGTGAAAGACCCGTTGACTAAGATTCTCTCACAAGCAAAACATGATCACACCTTAGTACTCTTTGGGTGTTAATCACATAGCGATGTGAACTAGATTATGAATCTAGTAAACCCTTTGGGTGTTGATCACATGGCGATGTGAACTATGGGTGTTAATCACATGATGATGTGAACTATCGATGTTAATCACATGGTGATGTGATCTAGATTATTGACTCTAGTGCAAGTGGGAGATGAAGGAAATATGCCCTAAAGGCAATAATAAAGTTATTATTTATTTCCTTATATCATGATAAATGTTTATTATTCATGCTAGAATTGTATTAACCGGAAACATAATACATGTGTGAATATATAGACAAACAGAGTGTCACTAGTATGCCTCTACTTGACTAGCTTGTTAATCAAAGATGGTTATGTTTCCTAACCATGGACAAAGAGTTGTTATTTGATTAACGGGATCACATCATTAGTTGAATGATCTGATTGACATGACCCATTCCGTTAGCTTAGCACCCGATCGCTTAGTATGTTGCTATTGCTTTCTTCATGACTTATACATGTTCCTATGACTATGAGATTATGCAACTCCGCTTACGGAGGAACACTTTGTGTGCTACCAAACGTCACAACGTAATCGGGTGATTATAAAGGTTCTCTACAGGTGTCTCCAAAGGTACTTGTTGGGTTGGCGATTTCGAGATTAGGATTTGTCACCCGAATGTCGGAGAGGTATCTCTGGCCCTCTCGGTAATGCACATCACTTAAGCCTTGCAAGCATTGCAACTAATGAGTTAGTTGCGAGATGATGTATTACTTAAACGAGTAAAGAGACTTGCGATAACGAGATTGAACTAGGTATTGGATACCGACGATCGAATCTCGGGCAAGTAACATACCGATGACAAAGGGAACAACGTATGTTGTTATGCGGTCTGACTGATAAAGATCTTTGTAGAATATGTAGGAACCAATATGGGCATCCAGGTCCCGCTATTGGTTATTGACCGAGACGGTCTCGGTCATGTCTACATTGTTCTCGAACCGTAGGGTCCACACGCTTAAGGTTTCGATGATGCTTATATTATGAGTTTATGAGTTTTGATGTACCAAGGAGTTCGGAGTCCCGGATGAGATCGGGGACATGACGAGGAGTCTCGAAATGGTCGAGACGTAAAGATCGATATATTGGAAGACTATATTCGGAGTTCGGAAAGGTTCCGAGTGATTCGGGTATTTTTCGGAGTACCGGAGAGTTACGGGAATTCGCCGGGGAGAAGTATTGGGCCTTATTGCCCTGCGGGAAAGAGAGAGGGGCTGCCTAGGATAGGTCGCGTGCGCCCCCATGGCCTAGTCCGAATTGGACTAGGGGGAGGGGCCGCACCCCCTTCTTCCTTCCCTTCTCTCTTCCCCTTCCTAGTCTCCTACTCCTAATACATGGAAGGTCTCCTAGTTGGACTAGGAAAGGGGGAATCCTACTCCCTGGGAGTAGGACTCCCAGTATGCCGCCATAGTAGAGGGCCGCCCTCCTCCTCCTCTCCATTATATACGGGGTAGGGGCACCCCATAGACACGAAGTTGATCATTGAGATCGCTCTTAGCCGTGTCGGTGCCCCCTCCACGATATTACACCTCGGTCATATTGTAGCGGTGCTTAGGCGAAACCCCGCGATAGGAGAACATCAAGATCGCCACCACGCCGTCGTCCGACGGAACTCCCTCCCCCGCCTCTGCTGGATCGGAGATCGGGCGCGTCATCGAGCTGTCGTGTATCAAGAACTCGGAGGTGCCGGAGTAACGGTGCTTGGATCGGTTGGACCGGGAGGACGTACGACTACTTCCTCTATGTTGCGTCAACGCTTCCGCTTTGGTCTACGAGGGTACGTAGACAATACTCTCCCCTCTCGTTGCTATGCATCACCATGATCTTGCGTGTGCGTAGGAAATTTTTTGAAATTACTACGTTCCCCAATAGGCCATGGGAGGCAGGAGCAGGCGATGCCGCTGGCACTGGATTTGGCTGCTGGAGCAAGAAGATCAGAGATTGAAGAAGCACGACGGCCATTGGATTGACATCCAACGGTTACATGTGTTGACGTATATAATAAGTAAACAAAATCTGGCATGCGCGTCAACTTAATAGGCCCATAAGTCAGACAATTCCGTATTTTTTTTAATAATTTACAGCTCATTGTAGCTTCTCGTGCAATTTATTGCAGCCATTTTTTTGTTGGCCAGAGCCAGGTTTAAAAAATTAAACGAAATTTCACATATTTTGGTGGGGTCCAAACTATTTTTAATACCAAAATGTCGAGCCATATTTAAAGTAATTTGAAGATATATTTAAATTAGGTTAAAGCCCAGTGAAATTGGAATATGAAAATGTGAAAAAAAAATCAGAAATTATAAAGTAATTGCCAATTTGTCATTTCTTTTTTACATTTACAGCCCATTTCATATTACTTTCAAGATTTGCAGCCGCCTTGAAAGAGTTGCAGCCCATCAGGGCATAGAAAAATAGGTAGGTCTAGATTGGGTATTCTTTAGAAAAGATAAACTGGGATCATTTTCAGAAAGGAAAAATAGTTGGGATGGTCATGTGGTGAACGTAAAATATAATCCAAGGCTAGATGGGCCACAGCCTAGTTGAAACCCTGCTCCGTCTCAACAATAACAAAAAAATACTGCTCGAGCAGCTACGTCCCAGGTGTCAGTCGATCTTGTGTTGTTCTCTTGTCTATTGACTATATACGTTGACAATATGGTGGGTCCCAGATGTTAGGAAACCACTAGGAGGAAGCATTTTCTTTTTCTATACGCTGACTATGGAGAATATAAAAAGTGAGCAACTTGCTTGCGTACGGCCGTGGACATGATGGGTCCCTACTGTCATCCTCTCCAGGTACAATCCTCTCCCGATTCCTCTTGTTTGTCGACCATGTTGACAACATGAGAGGGTAGCACCGTGGCAAGCACACCAAAGAGCACGGAGAACGAGGGCGAGGCCTCGGACACCGGCGTTAACGATTTAGGAGACGGTGGGGCAGCGATGCATGCACTGAGGCACAACCAGCCATGGGAGGCGGAAGTAGGTGGCCCCACTGGTGCTGGTTTGGTTTTGGCGGCTGGAAGAAGACGAGACTGAAGAAACACGATAGACTGTAAAAGCAGCAGGAGTACTTAACAACCCTAACTGAAACCGGCAGGGGCACTTAACAACCATAGCTGAAAGCAGTACGAGTACTTATACAGGTTCAACCATACAAAGCACGCGTCGAACATGCTACTTTTCCTACAGTTAACCAAGGGTGAGGCCACCAAAGCCCTAGGAGAAGGCCCAGGTGCCACCCCACGCATCCACAACCTTCTAAAAGCGGCTTCATCTCGCAATGTGGTCAATAAATAGGATATTCACTTTAGAGCCAAGGAAAAGCATGAGCATAACCTTCTGTCCGATTCTCCAAGATGGACGGGCCTTCATTATTTGAGACCACCCATGAACAAGTATATTTTCACCTCCAAGGGGAATGGCGTAGGACGACATAAACATCATGTTGTGACCAAGCGCAAGTCTGACCCGACCATGGTCAGGCATCTGTATAGGAACAATAGAACTGGGCAGTTTCTATTTCAAGAAGATCACAACTGTAAAACTGTGTATAAGGAAGAGTTTATGAACAAAATATATAATAGAAAACAACTCGTACCATAAGTTTCTCGACACAGTTGGACCTATTCAACGTGTACAGTAGTAGCATACATATCCAACGTGGCCATCCACCTTTGAAACGCCCCACAAGGACCTCAAGACGATCAATGAAGTGTACGAACTTGTGGATGTCGTCCCAGTCAACTTCAGTGCCATCAGTAACAGTTGAGTTCTTATAGAATAACAAACGAGTAGCATGCTTAACTTTTAAATAACCTACATGTGTCACCAATCATAATAATTATTAGTTAGAAGTAGCATCTTAGAGAGAGAAGGGAATCACAAATCGTTGCGACTTCTAAAGTTAAATTGTGATTAGTTAGAAAGAATAGGTGGATTAAAAAGTAATCAAGGCAAGAAGCAAGAACCAGATACAAAACTAACATGGGTGAACTACTGGAACAACGTCGGGGTGGAAGATCACAGTGAAGATGAGACCAGGTTCTGCTATTTCCATCAACATTCGTGCGCCAACTTTCAGTCCATAACACTTGAGAAAGTTTATCCAAGTTCGGCTAAAAAAGCAGCGATCTTCTTGGTTCATGAACCCAACTCGGAACTTATATCCATGGCTTGTCTTCAATGTGACCATTAAACTGGTGTATTCAGTTATGGCAAGGCCGACCATCTTGAGTACATGTGTTCTGGCAAAGCAAGGAATGCACTGCAGGGAAAATAATATGAGAACACAATGTATTCGCTATCCAAATCTAGAAATAATTTCCTCCTTCACGTCGGTGTTGACCATGGTACTAGTACCTTTTATCCTAATATAGCAATCCAAATTTCCAAATTAGTCGACAACATGTTCAAAACCCCCCATCCTCCCTGATAGAAAATAGGATTCTAGGAACATAGTGTGCACGTTTTAAAATCATGTGTTAGGATGAGAAGGAACAAGTGTGGCGTCTCGCCGAGGGTGCAGAGAATTGTAGGGTCCTTGCACTTTGGGCACTGCAAATGAAACATACTAGATTCAGTAGGAAGAAAAATGCATCAACGACGGCGTCTGCCATCCTAGGAACATGGATTTATCGGGGATGGATGAAGAATTCGTACCTGGTTCTCCATGAGAAAACCCTATGCAATCGCCGAGAGGGGGTTTTCTCTGACAAGCAGACGAGGGAGAAGGGGATTCAGGCCCAGTGATAGAGGGGTTTTTCTCTGAACAAGAAGACGAGGGAGAAGGGGATTCGGGCCTAGTGAAATATTGTTGCTTCGTCCATCTAGCTTACTGCTAAAGCTGGAAAGGTGGGGGTTTTGTAATTTGACGGCTCATTGGGAATTATTGCGGCGCTACAACCGGGGTGAGTCTACCATGCAGTTGTGCACTCTGATTTGGTGCATGTCACGTGGACCCTGTTGCCGGATGCCCCACATATCAGCGAAAGGAAGTAGAAAGGAAGGAGTAACTAGTTACACATAAATATATTTTTGACAGAGAGATACTGCCTCTGTAAAGAAATATAAAAATCTTTTATATCACAACTTTATACATAAGAAAAATCAAGGGGAATATATATAACATAATATGGGGATTCAGCTGAGCATATAATACTTAGATAGGATCATGGTTCTGGACTTTGGGCCACAGGCTGATGGGCCTGCATGTTTGGCGGCCCATGTGTTCTACCTCAGCGCATTTCATATTGCAAGCGGCGGTACTGTGCAGGTTTTAGGTTCTGTCACAAGGCAAATACAAGAAATTGAATCAAGCACGACAGTTGTTAGAATGAAATCAAATGACAGTTCCTAACCAGCAATCAGAGTTGCAATTCTATCAATGACATCCTACGTGATAAATAATACTGTAGTACTACTTATACACACATGACACTTGTTTCACCATGCCATATTATTACATCAAAATCTCTCATAGGATAGATCATCTCGGCAGTTGCGTGCTGCTACTGAAGAATTTCAAAGTTGATTTGGACCAGCTCTCCTTGCCAAGAAAGTTTGATTTCGACATCATCCCCTTACGCAAGATTTGATTTAGATTTGAACCTTCACTACTGTAGGATGCTGCTAACGCGACACTACGATCAGAGACCCTTCGAGAAACTATGTGTGATGCAATAATCGCAAATGGTGGTGTCAAAGAACCGTCAAAAATGCCTAAAACGTTTGCGATGACGGATGCATCAAACACAGTTCAGATTTTAGTTCCGTGTGCGATGCAGGGCATACGGTTCAATTCAATTAACTGTATGCGATGAGGAGGAACAAAAGAAACGGGCAGCTAGATGAAGGCGTGTGCGATACACAACATACGGTTCACTCGGATGAACTGTTTGTGATGAGGAGGAACAACAGAAATGGACAGCTAGATAAAGGTGTGTGTGATTGAGGGCATATGCTTCAGAAGGATTAACTATTTGCAATTAGGCAACAGAACAGAAACGGTCAGCCAGATCAAAGGTGTGTGTGATTGATGGCATACACTTCACATTGTTGAACTGTTTGTGATTAGCCACAACAAGCAGAAACAGTTAGACAGATCAACGTGTGTGCACTAGATTGGC
The DNA here is from genome assembly GCA_021437245.1 of Aegilops speltoides. Classification (NCBI taxonomy): domain Eukaryota; kingdom Viridiplantae; phylum Streptophyta; class Magnoliopsida; order Poales; family Poaceae; genus Aegilops; species Aegilops speltoides. The sequence continues at coordinate 266,231,273 of CM038147.1, forward strand.
ACACATTCGAATTAAAAGAAGCGTGCACGACGGTAATAACGAGCGTGCACAGTTCTTGGGACAAGACGTGTGCTGACATTGCCGATTGCGGTGCACCAAACGCCACGTACGTGACCGAGAAAGCATGCCCACGTTACGCCGTCCGGGAATAGTGCCGCACTTAGAAATTATAGAACCGTCAATAAATTTTGAGCCTGCATCCCGTCACCTTCCAAATTGCAAACCTGTTCACACCAATCAAAACCTAAATGGCTTCCCACTTAGGAGCGTATTAGTACTCGATTATAAATATTGTACTATGCCTAGATGACTGCACATTCCTTCCTCAACTCCTCATCCACAAAAGCAAACAAGTCATTCAGCATCATTCTCTTGCATCTGGCGTGGCCAGAATGAGTTCTCGGTCGAGAGATTACCACCACGAAGAGGCGAGCATGGAAGCAGAAGCACGAGAGATGTCCCGCTTAGCCGCGAAAGCAGCCGACATGTCCCGTCGTGCCGCCGAAGCAGCACGGAGGTGTCGCCGCACCGCCGAAGCAGCACGGAGGTCCCGCCACACCGTCGATGCAGCAGACTGGTCCGGTCGCACCGCGGAAGCAGCAAAGATGTCCTACCGCACCACGAATGTAGCAGAGATGTCCTCCTGCGCCGCGGCGGCCTGGGAAAATCTCTCGCGGGCAGGCGAGGACTCTTATAGGCGCATGCATGCGATCTTCCACAGCCAGATGGATCAGATCTCCGGCTGGATGAAGCTGCAGGACGAGTTGATTGACTCGTTTGAATAACTCCAGGCTGACCGTGACTTGCTGAGGGCGAAGATCGCTGGAAGGGCAGAGCAGGTAGAGGAGATCGATGCCTTGTTGAAGAGGACGGGCGTCATCGTCAAGAAACTTTTGGACGAGAATGCCATGCTCCGCATCGAGCGCGAAAGGCTGGTGGAGGAACCCACGGTTGCTTCCGAGCAGTGTATTAAGGACATGAAACTGATGAAAGAGATCATCGCCACTCACAGCGAGAACTAGTCTCCGCGGCCTGCAGTGCATCAAGAAAGTAGAGGTCAGCGAGCCAGATCGTTGTATGTGTCTTCCTTTTTCTTTGCCCTTGTGTATTTCAGGCGTAGCCACATGTGGCTTTTTTTAGTTATCTTCATAGATATGTAAGACAATTATTATCCAACGTCATCGTCCTTATATTCATCATGCTTGCTATAAGTCGCAGTCAATGCTATAGAGGTCCGTCGGATCTTACATCAAGATCCGTGCAAAACTCTCTTTTCAGATTTTCACTTTTCTCTCTTAAATCTCAGTCCAGTGAGACATAGCCACACCGTGAAACAGGGGCTCGGGCGCCATTAATGGAGACGTTGGGAGGGAGGTGTGTGGCGGATAGAGGTCAAAGGGCTCTCCTCCCGATGAGCACGCGCAGGGGTCTGATCGCACGCCTCCCATACTCAAATAGCTACCCCGCACGGCACCTCCTAGCCAATAAAAAAAGGGACGCGTGGCGGCACGTAATTGGTAAGTAGAATGCCCACAGTTTCCATAGTAGTTGTGTTTCCGATTTGTAATGTGACAACACTTGTTCCAAAATGACTTTGTTTATTTTTAATGTGTGCGTCTTCGCAAGTCTGACAGAAAAACTACCACAGCATGTTGGTGCCAATGTCATGATACCATGTCAAGTTTGATGATTTTGAGGCGTGTTTTGGATTTACAAGAATTAAAAAACAAAGTTTCTCAATCTTTTCGGCCGAGCCACGACGCCCAGATGTTTGAATTTCATTCTCATTTCTTGAATGGGACCTAGAAATTCACCCAAGGACACACATGTGATTTTTCAACCAAGCGAACCCGAAATAATTCCAAATTTTAGCACGATACATCTATTTGGTCTAATCTACTTGTGTTAACAAATTAAGGCGGGAGAAGGCAGTACATGTATGTATGTCGTTTCGCACACGGAGTTGACACGTTCCCTCTCGAAACCACGAGCCTTTTTTAGAGAAGCTCCGGTTTGCAAGCAGCTTATACCAAAGCTCGTCCCAACTCGGCCAAAAAAATTACCGCGGCATGTTGGTGCCATGTCATGCCACCATGCCAAGTTTCATGATTTTCTGGCGTGTTTGGATTTACATGAATTAAAAAACCAAGTTTCTCAATCTTTCCGGCCGAGCCACAATGCCCAGATGTTTGAATTTCATTCTCATTTCTTGCATGGGGCTAGAAATCCACCCAAGGACACACATGTGATTTTTCAACCAACTTTGGTGCACTGGAGCATTTTCTTGTACTTCAAATTTGAATTATGCACATTAAACGCCCAGAAATTCAAATAATGTATAAAAAAGGCCAAGCGAACCCGGAGTTAATGTGTACAAAAATGAAATACATGCTTGGAAAACATGACGCCTGGCGTGGTGCCATGGTTTGGCCTCACCGTGCCCTGGTAAAAATTTAAGAATGTTTTCCTTACGTCGTCATGCACGCCTTTCATAAGTTCCATGGCTTCGAGGGGGAAATCACCAAGATTGAAGGGGGATCCAAATTTCCTTTGTCCTTTGTCCATGAGTTTTTTTCTACGATAAACATACACCCTGCAAATTACCACGTTCAAACTTGACACTTTCCGGTGTTCATTTACGTATTTAGGGGATCATTTGCATTCTCTAGGCATTAATGCACATAATTCAAATTCGAACAATCGGTGCATGAAAAGGTGCACAAGAACGGTCTGGAAAACCATCCTCATGCCATTTAGTAAATTCTTATGCCTTTTACAAGGAATGGACATATATTTCGAGGAAATGTGTGGCAATATATAGTCAACCATAAACGCGTCGTTTACTGGGTATACAAAATATGAAATAAATGCATGAAAAACAAGATGCGTGGCGTGGTGCCATGGTATGGCCTCACCATGCCCTGGTAAAAATTTGAGAATGTTATCCTTATGTCGTCATGCACGGCTTTCATAAATCGAACCATCACCTAGGAAGTTCCATGGTTTCGAGGGGGAAATCACCAAGATTGAAGGGGGATCCAAATTTCCTTTGCCCTTTGTCCAGGAGTTTTTTCTACGATGAACATACACCTTGCAAATTAGCACGTTCAAATTTTACACTTTTCCGTGTTCATTTACCATATTTAGGGGATTATATGCATTCTCTAGGCATTAATGCACATACTTAAAATTCGAACAATCGGTGCATGAAAAGGTGCACAAGAACGGTCTGGAAAACCATCATCGTGCCATTTAGTAAATTCTCATGCCTTTTACAAGGAATTGACATATATTTCAAGGAAATGTGTGGCAATATATAGTCAACCATAAACGCGTCGTTTACTAGGTATACAAAAAATGAAATAAATGCTTGAAAAACATGATGCCTGGCATGGTGCCATGGTATGGCCTCACCATGCCCTGGTAAAAATTTGAGAATGTTATCCTTATGTCGTCATGCACGCCTTTCATAAATTGAACCATCACCGAGAAAGTTTCATGGTTTCGAGAGGGAAATCACCAAGATTGAAGGGGGATCCAAATTTCCTTTGTCCTTTGTCCATGAGTTTTTTCTAAGATGTACATACACCCTGCAAATCATCACGTTCAAATTTGTCACTTTTCCGGGTTCATTTACCATATTTAGGGGATTATGTGCATTTTCTAGGCATTAATGCACATAATTCAAGTTCAAACAATCGGTGCATGAAAGGGTGCACAAGAATGGTTTGGAAAATGATGCTCGTGCCATTTAGTAAATTCTCATGGCTTTTACAAGGAATGGACAGATATTTCGATGAAATGTGTGGCAATCGTCAACCACAAACGTTTGTTATTGGGTTTTCAACTATAGAAAAAATGAAATAAATGATTGAAAAACATGACGCCTCGCATGGTGCCATGGTATGCCCTCACCATGCCCTTGTGAAATTTTGAGAAGGTTTGGCTTATGTCGTCATGCACGCCCTTCATAAATCGAACCCTCGCCAGAGAAGTTCAATGCTTTCGAGAGGGAAATGACCAAGATTGAAGGGGAATCTAAATTTTCTTTGTTTTTTGCCCTGGAGTTTTTTTTTTCTACGATACACCCTGCAAATCACCGTGTTTAAATTTAGCATTTTTCCGGGCTCATTTACCATATTTAAGGGTTTATGTGCATTTTCAGGCATTTGGTGCATATAAATCCAATCCAGCTATAGCTGCACGGATGTGATGTGAGGGACTTGGACTGCCGTTCGATCGCGGCGCATCCTACGGTGCACACACGCAATCTGCGTGGCTGGGGTTCTGGCCAATCATAAGGCGCAACACACAATAGAGATGAACCATGTGCGATAATGAACGAGCAAAATTGTAAGGGAAGCCAAATTTCCATTGTCGTTTGTCGTTGAGCTCTTAAAAACCACCGCACTATATGGCTTCCTGGCCCCTCCATCCCAGAGCTCTCTCCAAGCGTCGTTCATGGCACAGCGGTGCACAGTAACCGGTAAGGAAGCAATGGTATCCCGCCGTGCCGCATTCCTCGCCGCCCGCGACTACACACATGGTAAGGTAGCGATGGCATATTTCCGAGCCACGTTCATCACCGCCGTTGGCCACACAGTTATGTGGGCGGACTTTGAGGCTGCCATGGCCAAATAGGTGGTGGATCTAGAGGTGGCCAAAGCCGCACAGGAGGATCGGAAAAGGCAGAAAGCAGTTAAGAAAAGATAGTCCCGCCGCCGCAATAAAGAAGAGGTCGCACGCCGTCTTGATGAGAGCTTGGTGGAGAACGAAGCACGGTTGGCTGCCACCTACAAGGCGGGGAAGGAGAATGCCGGCGTCTGGCCAGCATGCCCTGATGGTAGCATGTGAGAAGTAGTTTAAGTTTGTACTATTAGAGCAAATTACCAGTAGTACTTTAAGTTTGTAGTATTAACTTACAATGAGCATCCTTTGAGGGCTTTGAGCATTGATTAGCATGTGTGATTGTGTGTGCTTTTTTGTGTTAATCATTAGAAGATCACAAAACACACGGTTTCTATGCCATACCCGTGTGCGTTTTATTGCTTGACCGAAAAAATCGCCTATACGTGTGCATTTTTTTGGAGACGGGAACTGCCAATTTTCTGTTTTCCCGCACACGAGTATTTTACGCGCTTCGTCTGTGTTGTGTGTTTCTCCCACCCAGGTTTCAAGTTTCACAGTGAAATTTTCATTAGGCACGCGATTTCAGAATTTATTCCTCCAACCACATCCCCACCCATCAAATTTCCTCAGTATCTCCCCCCACCTTCCCCCTCCCCCCATGCCCCCCACGCCTCCCCCTACCAGCAGCTCAAACCGCCGCTGCCGCAACCACAGCTTCAACAACATCTACGTTCTGCTCAGATCCAGTCAGGTAACCCATCGATCTCTATCATGACCCTGGCCTGATTGCTTAAATGGCACCTATGAAACATCCTCATGCCTCCAATCCCCATCGTCCCTACCTCCAGAGCATTGCCGCGCAAGCCCAACCACATATCACGTGGAGGTCAAGGAGCTGATGGCGGTCCATGGCGTGATGGCCGCTGTGCGTGTTGACCCAGAGGAACACCTCGCCTCCACCGCCGTTGACATGGTGCAGGCTCTGGCCCAGAAGAAGTGCCCCGGCGACTACCCCCTAGGACTTAACATGTATGATTTGACCAGGTAAATCTTACCAATACCACTTGCAATGGCTATGTTTTGTACGGTTGATGTATTAAGCATGTTCGTGCCTTGTTTATTTCAGTACTGCACACTGTGTGATGTTCAAGTATTAACTGTTCAATTCAATTTCACCAATACCAACAACAAACTTTGCTACCATGCTACTCTCCGCAACGAAGATATACTAGAGATGCTGCCCATTTGCTATTTTTGGTGGATGCTAACCCTGCTGTACTTAACATGCCTATCCATGTACTTACGCAGGGCCATAACAGGCGATGCTGTTATTTGACGTCGAGGTTAGCTGCATCCCATGTCTTACAGTATTTTACATCATTTGTGCAATTGCAGTTGGCTTCTAACATTTCACTACTAGGGAAAAGCCTAGCAGCAGCTGGTGGTTTGAGCCTATCAAGAGCGGGCACAAGCGCCATCGATAAGGCGCCATGACTAATGCTTAGCAATAGTGCGGCTTGACCCACGCCATCGCTAAATTTACTTACTAGCAGTAGTTCTTTAGAACATCGCTATCGTTAATTAGTAGTAGCGCCTCTCTAACCAGCTACTACTACTATTTAGTATTTTATTTCTTTTCTATTTCATGTTGTATTCATACACCTTTACACAAGTTTTCATACAACAGAATTTAGAGATTGTTTTACATCATAATGAGTTATTACATCATGGGGTGAAAGAATCAGTGGACTAGTTTCAAGTGGATGTCCATCCACTTGAAACTAATCCATGTTCTTTCACCCAATGATATAATAATATCATCATCATCATCATATCATTAACAACTTAGCATCATAATACATCATTGTCATATAACACCTCCTCAATATCATCGTTTTCATCATTGACATCACATAACACCTCCTCAAGATCATCATTATGAACTCTAACACATTACCACATAATAAACATATTGTACCTCGTAGGACCTATTACATTCGATTAAGACCTACTACATTTTCTAAGGTAAAATAACAAAAAACAAGATAGCCCCTGACTCTCCATTATGGAGAATGGAGATTAGCCTGTCTCCCATTCTTGCCTTTCGTTGAAAGTTACTTCCAAGAACCTCCTTGCGAATGTCCATACATTTCTTCCATTCTCTGATGATCATGTGTTCACGGTTTTTAGAAATCCGATATGCACAGTTGAGCTCCCTAGATTTACTCGGCAAGATGTTCAGAATCGAGAGGCGACCATGCAGACACATCGATGAGGCACACAATCCATCGGGAGTTTCTGTTGAAAAACATAATAATAACTTTGTAGTTAGCAATGATGTACTAGTTTTAGAAGTATGCAAAAAATTCACAAATGTCGTAATAGTAAAAAATCTTACCAGGTATCTCCAGAGAAGTTATCGTTGTTCAACACATGCACTAGTGGCACGTATTCACCATAATTTGGAGGAGTTCGATAATAGGCATTGTAATTCTCAAGAAGAGTACAAAATGCGATCGATGATTTTTCTCCTTATATGTTAATTGGGTGCCTTGATTGTAGTGGGTTTTATCTACCATCTTCCGCATACCTTTGAAGAATCAAAATAATCATCAATGGAAATAAGCTATCAACTATTTTGAAATAAAGAATATAAATTAGTTAATAACTATGTTTGATAAACTCACATAGCGGTACAATCGGCAGCAGATCAACAAGGACCCAAATGTCCATATTGTCTTCCTCTATCGATCACCAAGATCCATGGTGATAATCATACCCTCATCACAACCATACATTTTGCAAAGTGCTTCCCAATTTTGGCAACCAAAATGGGTTACGCTCTGAGCATTGTACAGATTTACTTCAAAATCCATATCATGATGGGTCCTTAGGTGTATTTTCTTTGTTTCAAAATTTTCATGGTCTTCAAAACCCATCCTCTCCAAGACATAGCGCCTTGCATGGCATGGGATAAGCTAGTCGAATTGTAAAATATGAAAATTAGACGTTGAAATAGTTGAAGTCATGCTTAATGGAGAAAAAACTATTGTCGCTGCTATGCATCAGTATGAACATCGCAGGTCTCCTCGAGCTTAATGCTGAAGCGGCGATCGTCGCCCAACCGAACGAACCTGTCGCACATACCTCGATCGTCGTGGCACCAGCTACACTCCCGGGAGACCGTCGTCGTCCGAGTACGAAATTTCCTACAATCATAATTCAAAGATTAAACTTGTACATATTCTAGCACAAGTCATGTCGAATTCACGACAAAATCCGCATGACCTTTGCTAAAAAGGACATATCGAAGCGCTGAAATTTGCCGTAACGGAAATTAATCAACACTCGACAAAACATAGGCCACTCGGAGATGTAAACTGAACATGAACGGCCACTTGGGCAACCACATATCCTATTTGAGCAACAACACAAAATATACAAGGATATTTGGCTGGTCTCACCTCGATGTCGGAGGGGGTACGCCGGTGACTGGGATGACGGCGGGTTGTCGGAGGGGGTCGGTGACGGGACGACGGAGGTCACCGAAACCATATAAGTTATCACTAGCAACAAAACATGTTCAACTAGTTTTATTAATTCAACTAGTTCTTACTAAATATAAACACTATAAATAGAAAAAACTAGTTCTTTCTAAAAATAAAGTAGTTCAACTAGTTATATTAATTATCTTACTAAAAATAGATTAGTTCTGTTAATTCAACTAGTTCAACTAGTTTATTAATTTACTTACTAAACTAGTTCAACTACAACTAAAGTAGTTCAACTATCACTACTACTACTAAAAATCTAGTACTAACTAAGCTAAATTAACATCTACTACTACTAAATTAACATCTAGTACTAGCTAACCCTAAATTAACATCTACTACTAAATCTATTACTAACTAGTGGCAGGGGGTGGGGGGCGACGGAGAGGTAGCTAGGGGCGGCGAGGTCGAGGGCGGTGGGAGGCGGGCTGCCATGAGGAGGGAGGAGGGCGTCAGGCGGATGGAGGAGGGCGGCGGAGGAGGGAGGGGGCCAAGCGGAGGGGAGGATGTGCGAGGAGGATGGAGGAGGGACGGAAGGAGGGGACTACCTCGGCGGCGGACGAACGGCGGCGGCGGCGGCGGCGGCGACGACATTTTACGGCACGACGGTTGTCGCGGCAAGAGTGAGAGTGTGAGTGTGAAGGGCCGGTCCTCCGTGGGGATAAGGTAGGGATAGTTGTAGCGCGTTTGACAAAAAGCGCTACAGCTAACGTAAGTAGCATGAGCGCTCTCTGGATAATGCGCCATCGCTATAGCTAGCGGGGCCAAGGTCAAGGCAACTATAGCAAGATGCGCCAGTATGCCTCAAACGCGCTGCTGCTACTTCCAAGTCAGTAGCGCATTTGGCAGACACACGCTGCTGCTAAGTAGCAGTAGCGTGGTATTTTGAAGCGCGCTGCAGATAAGATTTTATGTATAGGCTTTTCCCTAGTAGTGTTTACTTACATGTCGGGGGCACTGATCCACGCTTCGACCCGGAGGAAGAGCTTGCCTCTGCCGCCACTGACTTTAGGCGGGCTCTGGCCAAGATGAAGTGCCCCAGCAACTACCTCCCAGGACATACCATGTATGAACTCACCAGTTCAATCTTACCAATACCAGTTGCAATTAATGGCTATGTTTTGTACGGTCGATGTCTTAAGCATCTTGTAGTAAACATGCCTAACACGTTTTAGCTAGTTCCCCTACCTTTTTATAAACAACTGGGCCATTATCTGCTCTGGCAGCACCTGACTTGTGATGTTTAACTCTGCCAATTGCATTTTTATTAGTACCGGTTTCAATGGCCATTAAGCCTATTGCAATTAACAGTTGTATCCATTTTTAAACAGTTGTATTTCAATGGCTACAAACTTACAAAACATGAATTAGGATGCTGTTAAGCCTATTGCAATTATCAGTTGTATCCATTTTTTAATCCGCCCCTTTGCTACCGTGCTACTTGTTCACAATGAAGATATCACTACAGATGTTGCTGTTTTATTAGCATTTGCTATTTTTGGTGGATGTTAACCCTGTTGAAGTTAACATTGGCTTTCCATGTACTTACACAGGGCTACAATGGGGGATGTTGTTGTTTGCGGCCAAGGTTAGCTGCATCCCATGTCTTATACACCATCTATTCCTAAATTTAAGTATTTTTAGAGATTCCAATATAGACTACATAAGGAGCAAAATGAGTGAATCTAGATTCTAATCTAAACTATATCTATAATTCTATATACATCAATATGTAGTTCATATTGAAATCTCTAAAAATACTTGCACTTAGGAATGTAGGTAGTTGTATTTTACATCATTTGTGCAATCTCATTTAGCTTCTAACATTTACTGGTTGCTTGTAGGTACGTATATGAGCGGTATTGGTCCATGCTTCGATCCCTTTTGCGTATGGGGCAATGAGATATTCATGAACAAGCATCAAGTGAGGAAACTAAGAGAGATTTTTAGGCGAAAGAAACGGGTGATGGGAATTAAGCTCTATATTTACACTTTTGTCACGCCCAATATGCGATACTATCCTAAAGAGACTCGAAGGTCCCACCAAGGCTAGAACCGCATATTGAAACGCTTTTGCAAGGTGGATATCATTACATCAACATTACATAATAGATGGGGATACATATCAGAGGCATACAATGCCACATGAATACAAGAACACATCATACATAAGATCAACATCCGACTACGGATGAAACACAAACAGAAACTCAAACGACATCCACCCTGCTAGCCCAGGCTGCCGACCTGGAACATATCCCCTAATCGAAGAAGAAGCAGAAGAAGAACTCCAAAACAAGTTAACATCGCTCTCGCGTCAAGATCATCACATAACTTGTACCTGCAACTGTTGTTGTAGTAATCTGTGAGCCACGAGGACTCAGCAATCCCATTACTATGGGTATCAAGACTAGCAAAGCTTAATGGGTAAGGAAAGGATAAGTGGTGAGGTTGCAGCAGCAACTAAGCATATATGGTGGCTAACATATGCAAATAAGAGCGCGAAGAGAAGCAAACGGAATGGTCGAGAAGCTATAAAGGATCAAGGGGTGATCCTGAAACTACTTACGTTCATACATAACCCAAAAACCGTGTTCACTTCCTGGACTCCGCCGAAAAGAGACCATCACGGCTACACACGCTGTTGATGCGTTTTAATTAAGTCAAGTGTCAAGTTCTCTACAACCGGGTATTAACAAATTCCCATCTGCCACATAACCGTGGGCACGGCTCTCGAAAGTTTATACCCTGCAGGGGTGTCCCAACTTAGCCCATCACAAGCTCTCACGGTCAACGAACGATATTCCTTCTCCCAGGAAGACCCAATCAGACTCGGAATCCCGGTTTACAAGACATTTCGACAATGGAAAAACAAGAACATCAAAGCCGCCCGAATGTGCCGACAAATCCCGATAGGAGCTGCAAATATCTCGTTCTCAGGGCACACCGGATTGTCCAAACTTTCGGTAGGCCAGCCCAGAGTTGCCCTTGGTGACCACCGACGGTTGACAGGTTGGACCAACACTCACGACGAGCACTGGCCTGGGGGGGGTAAAATAAGATGACCCTCAGGAGCGCGACTCCTAAGGGGAAAAAATCTAGGTGAGGCAAATGTAAAACCAAGGTTGGGCCTTGCTGGAGGAGTTTTATTCAACGCGAACTGTCAAGGCGGTACCATAAATCACCCAACCGCGTAAGGAACGCAAAATCAAGGAACATAACATTAGTATGGCAGAAACTAGGGTGGCAAGAGTGGAACAAAACACCAGGCATAAGGCCAAGCTTCCATCCTTTACCAAGTATATAGATGCATTAATTAAATAAGAGATATTGTGATATCCCAACATAATCATGTCCATCATGGAGCAATCTTCAACTTCACCTACAACTAACAATGCTATAAGAGGGGCTGAGCAAAAGCGGTAACATAGCCAAGCAACGGTTTGCTAGGAAGGGTGAAAAGGTTAGAGGCTGACATGGCAATTTGGGAGGCTTGATCAATAAGAGATAGGTAGCGCGGCAAAGCGATAGAACGAAGCAACTAGCATAGCAATGATAGTAGTGAGATCCAGGGTGACGATCATCTTGCCTGAAATCCTGCAAGGAAGAAGAACGATTCCATGAAGAAGATAAAGCCACGAAGACGAACCAAGCGTAGTCGAACGAATCCTCACGTTCGCAACAAAACAGGAACTAACGAGAAGGAGCACAACCGGAAATAAGCAAACAACAAGGTAAACACACAACACATCGACATGGCAAGATGTTCAACCAAGTATGATGCATGACAAAGGCTATATGATGATACTCATGACAAGAGATGAAGAATAACAAAACTACATATCTAGGCAATTTTAAATGAGGCCGAAAACAACAAACAACAATTCCGGAAAATCCCCATGTGCATATTTCGAATTTACTACGGTTCTGCCCTATACACAATTTTAGAGTTGTTAAACATGCAAAGTATTTCTACCTTGTTAATCTATGCATTTTTCTAGCCCATTGACATATAAAGAACAATTAAAACCCAGCTATGGTTATTTAGTTCTGAAAGAAACCATTTTAACATGTCAATTATGCAAATTAATGCAAACAACAGTTTTGAATATTTTAACATGGATGGAAGTTGGATGTTGTGAAACTACATGAGATTCTATGCATTTTACATATATATAGTTTGTTTAATTTGGATGCATGCACATTTAGTTATTAACAATGCAAAACAGTGGCATTTCAGTAAATAAGAATGCATTGGAAAAAACTAAAATACACGGAGTGGGAAAAAATATGCACGGGCCCGAAGCATTACGGTGCAGCGGCCCAGATGAGGATTCGGCCCATGTGGCTGTGGGTGTGTGCAAAAGAAACATAAGAACAGAGCAAAAGAGGGGCACCTGGGATTTGAACCCACGACCTCCTGGAAATGTGCATGGCTGAACAACCAAGGGGCGACTGACTTGCTGTACTGAAGAATGACTTGACATAGTTTGAAATAGGAGCAAAACTTGATCTGGGTGAAGCAAAAATTGGTGTAAATAGGTTGTGGGCGTAAGGATTTGATCCCTGGTCGCCTGTGTGCCCGCGAGCTGGGCTAACCAGTAGGACCTGGACTGGATTTACGGACATTTAACGTAAGAGCACTATATCTGAACCTATAGCTTGAGCGATCCTGACAAAACAACATAAACAAGGGCCGGCCTTGGCTGTGCTTGCGATGGAGGTCAACAACGAGCAGCAGGTGCTCGCCTGGGTGCCTTGGCCACGCGGCGGTGCTCGCATACGGGTGTGGAAGCGAGGCTGTACGTGTAGTGCATTTTTGGGTGCAGCAAGGGGCATCCATGTGCAAGAGTTCAAAGATCTCGGTCATGGTGTTGGCTGGAACAGAGTCATTGCAAGGAGGGGTGTGGGGCTTGCTTGAGCTCGCGAGCGTGTGCTCCGGAGGTGCAGCCGCGCGTGTGTGGAGCAAGCGTGCAATGATCGAGCGTCTCGGGTGCGAGGGAACTCGAGGTCGAGTAGCAGCTCGTCTCGGGCGCGCGGCATGGCGATGATCAGGCGAGGCATGCGGGTGCTCAAACATCGAGAGGAAGGAACGGAGAGGAAGGGGTGTTACCCAGATCACCATATGACACAACAAGGTCGACGGATACACGCCGGTGACGACGGGAGGGAGCTCTGAACCTTGTCGAAATTCTGATCGTGAAGGAAGGGGAAGCAGAGGAGGGAGACGACGTGGCCGCTGGCGTGAAGGCGAGATGGTGTTCGATCCGTGACGTAGAGGAAGTAGTCGACGTCGGGGTGCTCCTGGACGCCTTGGCTGCGGCTGGGCTTGACGGAGAGCACGCCGGCAACGAGCACATGCTCCTGTGCTCTCTCGCGTCTCTAACGAGGAAGGAGGAAGGCAGGGGAGATGCCCTTGGGTGGCGGCGGAGATGGGGAAAGAGGGGGATCGGGAAACCCTAGGGATACCGCGAGGGCTTTATAGGGGCACGGGCATGCACTGGCCTCGACGTCCGTGAGCCTCCTGCTCACGGCGCTGCTGCTGCTGTACTCTGGAGGAAGGAGACGCCGTGAGGGAGGGAGCAGGTGGTCGTTCGGCTCGGCTGGGCCGGGGAAAGAAAGGCCCAGGTGGGCTTCGGATGGAATTGAGGCCTTCCTTCCTTTCTTTTATTCTGCCTAAAATAATTAGACACCTCCAAGATTGAAAAGGCCAGGGGTTTTGGGAAGGAAACTCACAGAGATAAAGATATATATGCAGTCCTGGATTTATGCAGTATTTGAATAAATTGTTTTGGCCATTTTTAAAGGTATAAAAATAATTCAAGTCTGAATTAAATTCAAACTTGGGTCATTTTTTTAACCCAACCAAAACAACCCCAAAATAGATGATGTTTGTCAGAGAGGTTAAGGATGAGGTGCACTAGCATCAGGAAAAGAGTGAACAATTATGGAGGAGGGGAAATGGTCACTTGCAAAAACATGAAAGAGAGAAGGAGGTGATGATGCATGGGCATGGTTTGAGAGATAGATGGCAAGGAGTGATGCACACACCCATCACAAAAAGATGACTAGCACAATGAACATGATGAGCATGGGGAATGCAATATGACAAGAAGCACAATGCAACAATTATGACCATGATGCAACAACATAGGATGTCAAAATACAATATGACAATGATGGGCATGGCATGCAACAAACAAGGATGACATAATGCAATACAATAAAAATCAACATGATTCAAGAAGCAAAATAAGACAAGGCACTCAACATGGAGGAATGAAATATGCAAAATAATTATGATAATGCAACAAACAAAATAAACACACGACAACAACGAAAAATAAATGGAAGGCAACTCGAGCATCGGTCTCGGGGCGTTACAACTTTGTCCAAGACATCATTGAACTTTAGGATGGTAAGTAATCTGTTGCCAATTCCCCCTGCCCACAACAAGTTACTCTATTAGACCTCATGATCTGATATTTTTCTCCTTTCAGTGGTTTCCGAAGCTATTTACTGATGATTACCTTTCAAACTACATGACCGGAGTGGAGGCAACCAATGTTAAAGTATATAATTCATGCTACCATGATAATGCTCTAGAAGTCTTCCCGAAGGCAGTGAAGGATGAGCAGTCAATCGTCACAAGGGGTAGGCCAAAAGTTGTTCGTGCCTATGGCACGCAGGAAGCCACATTATGGGCATCACCTTTACCGCCTGTAAATATTGTGGTTCATCATAGTTAAGTGTTGTCTAATCCTCTAATTACTGAACATATTGTACTGACAATTTTATTTATGGATTCGTTGTTGAACCATTGTGTGAGAATTTTAATTGCACGTTTCATATTTCAAAATTTTCAATTTGAATAATAAATCACAGCCAAAAATATTCTACAGGAGTGAATAAAATAATGTGCACACGGTTAGAAAGAAAACAGCGTGTGCAATGAAAAAACAAAAATAGACGGTTCTTTGACGTGAAATGCACACGGTTTCGTCTCATATGCGTGTGCGATTCATGGTAATACGGCAAACGTTTCAAACCGGTGTGTGTGTGTGATAGGAATACCAATCGCATACAGTTACGAAAATGTACACGTTGGTATTAGTAGAGGCACCACACACATTTTACATTCTTGAACCGTGTGTCATAACGTACCTATCACAAAAATATCGGCAGATTAAATGTTGATGTCCACCTTTTTCACACGACTATAGCGGCCTAATCGTTTGGGATGTACATAAGAACGGAAACATAATCCTTGGAATGAATGTGTATGATATACATACGAATGGAAATGTTTTTCTGGGATTCACCGTGTGGGATGTACATACCAACGAAAACAATTGGGTTTCCATGCCTCGCCCGATCGCACACGAGCCAGCTTGTGTGCCCGGCCACGGTTTCTGGGTCGCGTGGGAAGGACCCCCCTATCGCCCACACTCAGTTGGCGACGGTTCCAAACGCCGTTGTGGAAAGGGGTTTAAAACCGTTTGTATAGCACCCACGCGTACCAGTGCTTGACCATCCTTTAGCATCAATCATCATGCGACCATCCTTTGTGCTTATGCTATATTGAGCAGGTTCATTCACACCATGGCTGCGCATGCACTACTAGGGAAAACCTTATACACAGAAATTTAGCAGCAGCACGGGTCAAAAAAGGGCGCTAGTGCTAGATAGCAGTAGCGGGTGAGAAAAAACCATGCTACAGATACAATCGTAGCGGTAGCGCATGTGGTCGTGAAAGCGCTACTACTAATATTCACATTGCTAGAACGATAGGCTACGCATAGTAGTAGCAGGCTTGGAAGAAGCGCGCTACCGCTAGGGCATAAGTGGTAGCGTGTTTCCTAAGAAGAGCACTACTGCTAATGGAAATAAAATAAAATGAAAAACAAATAGAAAAGTAAATGAAAATGAAAGAAATACAAAAAGGAGAAAGGCAAAAATAAAATGTAAAGCAAAATAAATGAAAAAGTGAAAAAGGGAGAAAGGCATAGCAGTAGCGTGTGTTCGTAAGAGGCGCTATAGCTAACATAGCTGCAGCGCATTTCCTGGACCCCGCTATAGAAACAGAAAAGGAAATAAAAAATGGAAGAAAATTACATAGCTATAGCAATAGCGCGTTTTGTAAAAACCGCTATAGCTACCTTAGCTATAGCGCGTTTTGCGAAATGCGCTACCGCTAAGTTTGACTTAACCAAAAAACCATTTTCCCCCGGCCACAACTTCTCCCCCAAATCCCTCGACCCACCCCGCCGCCGTCTCCCCGATTCGCCGTCGCCCCACTTCGCCGCCGTCTCCAGCCGACGTCGACGCCCTCGGAGCCACCAGAGCCGCGCGCCGTCGACACCACCGGAGCTGCCCCCAATGCCACGGAGCCGCGCGGCCTCATCAACGCCACCGGAGCCACCGTCGACGCCACTGGATCCTCCCTCGCACAACTGCCTCCCTTGCCGTCACCGGAGATGCCCCTGCCTCCCTCGCCACCACTGCCTCCCTCGCCACCACCGGAGCCCCCACCCCTCCTGTCTCTCTCTCATTCATAGGTTAACTAGTTTTTAATTAGGTTAATTATCTAGGTTAGTGAAAAAAATTAGTTATGGCTTTGACAGAGAAGTAGTTAGGTTAACTAGTTTAATTTGGTTAATTATCTAGGTTAGTGCCAAAATTTAGTTAGGGCTTTGACAGAGAACTAGTTAGGTTAACTAGTTTAATTAGGTTAATTATCTAGGTTAGTGCAAAAATTTATTTAGGGCTTTGACAGAGAACTAGCTACGTTAACTAGTTTAATTAGGCTAATTATCTAAGTAAACTAGGTTAACTAACTAGGTTAAATAGGTAGGTTAATTAGGTTCGTTAGATTAACAAGCTAGGTTAGAGCAAAATTTTATTTTAGAGCATTAGGTCAGAAGGGTTAGAGAAATGGAGTTCCTTTGCAATTTAATTGGGTTCTATCCTAGGCAGAGAAGGGTTAGAGAAAATAATGTGTGTGTGTGTGACAGAGTTAAGAGCCGAACAGGCTACTCATCGCCAGAGCGAAGATAAAATAGCCAAGATGGCTGTTGACCTGAAAGATGCCGCCGACCGACATGAGCTCCTTGAAAAGGAAAGCCAAGGGAAAGCGGCTGACCTGAAGAAGGCCTTGGAAGCAGCCAAGTAAACTCGGTCTGAAATTAGAGCGGTAAGGGAGGAGCTTCGTGAAGCCGGAGATATCGCGGCTGGGAGGCCCTTTTTGTTGCGGATGAAGTTCGGAGATCCGAAGTATGCCCCTCTGGATCAATTATGGAGTGATGCAGACGCATATTTGGACTTGGCCAAGAGTGCTGCTTATGAGGTCTGTCGTGGATCATCTTTGGCCGAAGGGACCGAGGCCGGACAGTTATTTTGGTTTAGTGCAACGATTCCTTGGTGATGTGTCACATATCGATGCTGTGAAGAGGTCGGCGTGCATAGAGGGTGCGCGGAAGGCTCTTACCCGTGTTAAAACATATTGGGCAGGGATGGAGGCCACCGCTATTGCAACCCGGGGTCCAGCGGGAGGCCAGGACCCGGTCGAGCACTATTTTGAAGAAGTCCTAGAAGGCGCCTGTTTAATAGAGGCTCAGTGCTCGAAGAGCACCATGCTCAAGTGACATGTATCTGAATTGTAAAAACAATGCTATTTTGATTGCAAAGGTTGTGTTTATACTTTTGCCCAAAATATTATAGTGCCTCCTGTGCGGCCGTTTATGTATGTATATAACCTCAAAGTTTGCAGTCGTCGGCTTCAGCCCCCACGCATATAATGCAGGGGTTTTCAAAAAAGCGCGTAATCACACTTGATCCAACGTCTTGGTCCATTAAGGAGGTGATAGCGCGGCGAACCAGGCAATCAGACTATATAGCTTTAACACTTTCACTTAGCCATAGGAGTTTGACGGTGGGGCTACTATATAGCCCTGGTACTTCTGCGTTCATCCGAATACGGTGCGCGTACGTACATGACCGGGAAAATGGTCCTTCATTAATGCGGAGGAATCGCGAAGATTCCGCTGAGTCATCGAGTGGTTGACCAGTCTCGCGCTATATCATGACAGTTAGTTTTCGGCTTTCTCTACTGAGGTGCTCATCCAGATGAACTAGGGCACAATCGCAGTAGTTCTCCCGATGCCACCTTAGCTGATAGAGCGGAACAGAAGGTAGCAAAACATGGGAGCCGGGCAAACCCAGCTTTTGATCAAAGACATGATTCGGAGCTGATGCATATAGGCCAAACTCGCGCGCCGAACACTCCCTAAGGTATTCAAACTTTACAACATATACTGGGTTGAGTAACGCCCTCGATAATGAGCCCTGAGTTTCCAGGTACATGCATTAGTCTGGCGTTACGAAATGCCAATGACGCTCCAACGTCTTGAGCTTGCGTTGGTTTCCCTTGAAGAGGAAAGGGTGATGCAGCAATAGTAGCATAAGTATTTCCCTTAGTTTTTGAGAACCAAGGTATCAATCCAGTACGAGGCTCCTCAAAAGTCCCACGCACCTACACAAACAAACAAAGAACTCGCAACCAACGCAATAAAGGGGTTGTCAATTCCTTCACGGACACTTGTGAAAGTGAGATCTGATAGAGATAGTATGATAAGATAAATATATTTTTGGTATTTTATAATATAGATTGGAAAAGTAAAGATGCAAATAAAAGTAGATTGAAAGCCTATATGATAAAAGATAGACCCGGGGGCCATAGGTTTCACTAGTGGCTTCTCTCAAGATAGCATAAGTATTATGGTGAGTGAACAAACTACTGTCGAGCAATTGATAGAAAAGCGAATAATTATGAGATTATCTAGGCATGATCATGTATATAGGCATCACGTCCGTGACAAGTAGACCGACTCCTGCCTGCATCTACTACTATTACTCCACACATTGACCGCTATCCAGCATGCATCTAGAGTATTAAGTTCATAAGAACAGAGTAACGCATTAAGAGAGATGACATGATGTAGAGGGATAAACTCATGCAATATGATATAAACCCCATCTTTTTATCCTCGATGGCAACAATACAATACGTGCCTTGCAACCCCTATTGTCACTTGGTAAGGACACCGCAAGATCGAACCCAAAGCTCAGCACTTCTCCCATAGCAAGAAAGATCAATCTAGTAGGCCAAACCAAACTTATAATTCGAAGAGACTTGCAAAGATAACTCAATCATACATAAAAGAATTTAGAGGAGATTCAAATATTTCTCATAGATAAACTTGATCATAAACCCACAATTCATTGGATCTAGACAAACACACCGCAAAAAGAGTTACATCGAATAGGTCTCCAAGAAGATCAAGGAGAACATGGTATTGAGGTCCAAAAAGAGAGAAGAAGCCATCTAGCTAATAACAATGGACCCGAAGGTCTATGGTAAACTACTCACAAGTCATCAGAGGGGCTATGGTGTTGATGTAGAAGCCCTCCGTGGTTGATTCCCCCTCCGGCGGAGCGCCGGCGAAGGCTCCAAGATGGGATCTCGCGGATACAGAAGGTTACGGCGGTGTAAATTGTTTTTTGTTGGCTCCATGGATGTTTTCGGGGTACATGGGTATATATAGGAGGAAGAAGTAGGTCAGTGGCCGCCCGAGGGCCCCACGAGATAGGTGGGCGTGCCCTCCGCCCTCGTGGCCACCTCGGCTACTTCTTGGCTTGCACTCCAGGTCCTCTAGATCACGTTCGTTCCAAAAATCACGCTCCCGAAGGTTTCATTCCGTTTGGACTCCGTTTGATATTCCTTTTCTTCGAAATACTGAAATAGGAAAAAAAAACAACAATACGGGTTGGGCCTCCGATTAGTTGGTTAGTCCCAAAAATGATATAAATTTGTAAAATAAATCCCATAAACATCCAAAAGGGGCAATATAATAGCATGGAACAATAAATAATTATAGATACGTTGGAGACGTATCAAGCATCCCCAAGCTTAATTCCTGCTCGTCCTCGAGTAGGTAAATGATAAAAACAAAATTTTTGATGTGGAATGCTACCTAGCATAATTCTCAATGTAATTTTCTTTATTGTGGCATGAATGTTCAGATCCAAATGATTCAAAATAAAAGTTCATATTGACATAAGAAATAGTAATACTTCAAGCATACTAATCAAAACAATCATGTCTTCTCAAAATAACATGGCTAAAGAAAGTTCATCCCTACAAAATCATATAGTTAGGCTATGCTTCATTTTCGTCACACAAAAATGTTCCCAAATTCTACACCCCCGATGACAAGCCAAGCAATTGTTTCGTACTTAAATAATCTCAAACTTTTTCAACTTTCAAGCAATACATGAGCGTGAGCCATGGATATAGCTCTGTGGGTGGAATAGAATATGATAATGGGGATTGTGTGGAGAAGACAAAAAAGGAGAAAGTCTCACATTGACGAGGATAATCAACGGGCTATGGAGATGCCCATCAATTGATGTCAAGATGAGGAGTAGGGATTGCCATGCAACGAATGCACTAGAGCTATAAATGTATGAAAGTTCAATAAAAGAAAACTAGTGGGTGTGCATCCAACTTGCTTGCTCACGAAGACCTAGGGCATTTTGAGGAAGGCCATCGTAGGAATATACAAGCCAAGTTCTATAATGAAAAATTCCCACTAGTATATGAAAGTGACAACATATGAGACTCACTATATGAAGAACATGGTGCTACTTTGAAGCACAAGTGTGGAAAAGAGATAGTAACATTGCCCCCTTTTTATTTATTTATTTTTTTTCTTTTTTTGGGCCTTTCTTTTTTTTCTTTTGGCCTTTCCTTTTTTTTCTTCTTTTTTCTTTTTGTTTGGCCTTTTTTTGCCTTTCTTTATTTTTCTTTTTGGGGACAATGCTCTAATAATGATGATCATCAAACTTTTATTAATTTACAACACATGAATTACAACTCAAAACTAGAACAAGATATGACTCTATATGAATGCCTCCGACGGTGTACCGGGATGGGCAATGAATCAAGAGTGACATGTATGAAAAATTATGCAAAGTGGCCTTGCCACAAATATGATGTCAACTACATGATCATGCAATGGCGATAAGACAATAGTAATGCGTGTCATGATGATAAACGGAACGGTGGAAAGTTGCATGGCAATATACTCCCTCCGTTCCTTTATATAAGGTGTATTTGTTTTTTCAAAAGTCAAACAAGTGCAAGTTTGACCAAGTTTTTAGAAAAATATATTACTATCCACAATATGAAATTTATATCATTTGATAGATCATGAAAGGTACTTTCATATTTTATCAATTAGGTATTGCAGATGTTTCTATTTCGTTCTATAATCTTGGTCAAACTTTCAAATGGTTGACTTGCACGGAAACCAATACACCTTATATTCTGGAACGGAGGGAGTATCTTGGAATGGCTATGGAAATGCCATAATAGGTGGTATGGTGTCTGTTTTGAGGAAGATATAAGGAGGTTTATGTGTGATAGAGCGTATCATATCACGGGATTTGGATGCACCGGCGAAGTTTGCACCAACTCTCAAGGTGAGAAAGGGCAATGCACAGTACCGAAGAGGCTAGCAATGATGGAAAGGTAAAAGTGCGTATAATCCATGGACTCAACATTAGTCAAAACAACTCATATACTTATTGCAAAAATCTAGAAATCATCAAAAACCAAGCACTACGCGCATGCTCCTAGGGGCATATATTGGTAGGAAAAGACCATCGCTCGTCCCCGACCGCCACTCACAAGGATGCACAATCCAAGGACACTTCATGTTTCCAATTTGTTACACAACTTTAACCATACATGCATACTACGAGACTTGCTAACTTCAACACAAGCATTCTTTTAAATTCATAATCACCCAACTAGCATGACTTTAATATCACTACGTCCATATCTCAAAACAATTATCAAGTATCAAATTGATCATAGCATCCAATTCACTTCCTATGATAGTTTTTATTATACCCAACTTGCATGCCTACCATTCTAGGACCAATTTTATAACCATAGCAAATACCATGCTGTTCTAAGAGACTATCAAAATAATATAAGTGAAGCATGAGAGACTATCAATTTCTACAAAATTAAGCCACCGCCATGCTCTAAAAGATGTAAGTGAAGCACTAGAGCAAAAACTATCTAGCTCAAAAGATGTAAGTGAAGCACATAGAGTATTCTAATAAATTCTAATCAAATGGGCTTCTCACAAAAGGTGTGTACAGCAAGGATGATTGTGGAAAACTAAAAATAAAATACTAATATCATACACAACGCTCCAAGCAAAACACATATCATGTGGCGAATAAAAATATAGCTCCAAGTAAAGTTACCAATTAACGAAGACGAAAGATGGATGCTTTCCGGGGGCATCCCCAAGCTTAGGCTTTTGGATATTCTTGAATATCTTGGGGCACCATGGGCATCCCCAAGCTTAGGCTCTTGCAACTCCTTATTCCATAGCCCATCAAATCTTTACCCAAAACACAAAACTCAACAGGAAATCTCGTAAGCTCCGTTAGTGAAAGAAAGCAAAACCACCACATAAGGTACTGTAATGAACTCATTCTTTATTTATATTGGTTTCAAACCTACTGTATTTCAAGTTCTCTATGGTTCATACCACTTAATACTAGCCATAGATGCATCAAAATAAGTAAACAACACACGGAAAACAGATCACAAAAAGCAGTAATAGTCAGAGTAATCAGAACCCACGCATACTTCTGGAACTCTACAAATCATACCAAAATAGGAAGTCCTGGGCTATTTGTCTATTGATCTACGGAAAAAAGAATCAACACAAAATCACGTTTCTGTGATTTAACAAAACTAATTTCGTGCGCGCAAAGTTTCTGTTTTTCAGCAGAATCAAATTAATTAACACCATAGGTTATCCTATAGGTTCTACTTGGCACAAACACTAATTAAAACATAAAACACATCTAAACAGAAGGTAGATGCAAATTTATTACTAAACAGAAACAAAAACAAAAAACACAAATAAAATTGGGTTGCCTCCCAACTAGCGCTATCGTTTAACGCCCCTAGCTAGGCATAAAAGCAAAGATAGATCTAAGTAGTGCCATCCTTGGCACTCAATTCCTCAATAGAGCACTTATAATTTTTAGGGGTTTCTCCCTTTTTAGCAATGATTAAACCTTTAGGCAAAAATTCAAGAAATTCATTTGTAGCGAAAGGTTCCTTAATGTCACGCCCAATATGCGACCCTATCCAAAAGGAACTCAAAGGTCCCACCAAGGATAGACCCGCATATTGAAACGCTTTTGCAAGGTGGATATCATTACATCAACCTTACATAAATAGATGGGGATACATACATAAGGCATACAATGCCACAAGAATACAACATCATCGTACATAAGAGCACCATCCGACTACGGATGAAACACAAACAGAAACTCAAACGACATCCACCCTGCTAGCCCAGGCTGCCGACCTGGAACCTATCCCCTGATCGAAGAAGCAGCAGCAAGATGAACTCCAAAACAACCAAACATCGCTCTCGCGTCAAGATCAACGCATAACCTGTACCTGCAATTGTTGTTGTAGTAATCTGTGAGCCACGAGGACTCAGCAATCCCATTACCACGGGTATCAAGACTAGCAAAGCTTAAAGGGTAAGGAAGGGGCAAAGTGGTGAGGTTGCAGCAGCGGCTAAGCATATATGGTGGCTAACATACACAAATAAGGGCGAGAAGAGAAGCAACGGAACGGTCGTGAAGCTAGCAATAATCAAGAAGTGATCCTGAACTCCTACTTACGTCAAACATAACCCAAAGACCGTGTTCACTTCCCGGACTCCGCCGAGAAGAGACCATCACGGCACGCGGTTGATGCGTTTTAATTCGGATCTGGTGTCAAGTTATCTACAACCGGACATTAACAAATTCCCATCTGCCACATAACCACGGGCACGGCTCTCGAAAGTTTATACCCTGCAGGGGTGTCTCAACTTAGCCCATGATAAGCTCTCGCGATCAACGAAGGATATACCTTCTCCCAGGAAGACCCGATCAGTGGTAAAACAAGACCAGCAAGACCTCCCGCTGTGCCGACAAATCCTGATAGGAGCTGCACATATCTCGTTCTCAGGGCACACCGGATGAGCCAGACGTCGGGTTGGCATAGACCCTGGATGCCCAGGGGGCGCCGGACATCGCTCGGTTTGGACCAACACTTAGACAAGCATTGGCCCGGGGGGCTAAAATAAAGATGACCCTTGGGTTAATTACTCCCAAGGGAAAAGTAGGTGGTGGTGAGGCAAATGGTAAAACCAAGGTTGGGCCTTGCTGGAGGAGTTTTGTCACATCCCTAATTCTGGGCTGACCTATGCTAGTTTCCATGTGAGCATCATGTTTAAATTCAAATGAAACTTGAATTTAGGATTTTTCAAAAGCCTCAGAAAACCTCTAAAAATATCCAACATTCAAATCTCATCAAATGAGTCCAAGAAAATGTTCCTGTTATTCTGTGAAAATATTGGCATGAGGTAAAATTCAAACCAATATTTTCAGAGTCACAGAAATAATTTATTTTGGGTCTTTGATTTAAATCAATAATATATTTGGGTTGGAATTATTTCTGCTATATAAGAAATAATGTCCAAATATTTTGTAAGTTTGCATGTAACCTTGGACTAGCTCTCTCAGCTCACATAAAAATTTACAGAAAGTTTTAAATGGTTTAGTTTCCAAACTAAACCAAAACAAAATAACAGAAATAGAAAACAGGAAACAAAAGAGAGAGAGAGACTTACCTGGCCTCACCTGTCGCAGCCTAGCTGCCAGCCCAGCTGGCAGCCCACCTGTGTGGCCCAGCCCACCAGCGGCACGCTTGTCTTCTTCCCCTTGCCACCGCACGAAGCATCTTGGTGGCGAGCGCCGACATCGCGCCTGGCCACCTCCTGCTTCAGCCGCGCAGCCTCGACCCCTCCAGGCGTGCCACGGAGACGCCACACAGTCCCCCTACTCCTCTCGCTCTCTCCCAACCTCTTCCCCCTCCTCTGCTCTCTCTCCCTCTTTTCCCGAGCGGAGCTCATCGCCGCCGCTTGCTGCTGCCACAGCCACCGCCTCCCCCTCGCATCTCCGACATGCCAACGAGCTTCGCCTCGACGCCCTCATCCTCACCGCCGAGTCAGGCAACACTAGACGCCCCCGAACGCCGCCAACGCCGTCGTCTTCAACCTTCTGCCCCCCCCCCCAGATCGCCGGAGATGCTCCGTCGTCGTCCGTGCCTCCCAGCGCTCGCCGTTCGTCTCCCTGGAACCGCTGTGAGCTCCTGCCCCTTCTCCCCCTCTCCGTTTGCCTTCTTGTGCACCACAGCGACCACACCAAGCTCGGCCGCACCCGCCGCCACCACCGCACATCACCGTCGTGGCCATTGCCACGTTGGCTCGATTCCGAGCACACCACCGTCCTCACCGCACTCGCAGGAGCCTAGAACACCACCCCACGCGCCTAGTCGTGCCCCCTAGCGCCGTGTTCGACCTCGGCCGAACTCCGGCGACCGCCAAGGTCGTCGCCGGCGACGTTTCCGGCCACCCCAGCACCTCCCACCAGCACCACTCGACGCGCGCGAGCTCCAGCTCCACGTAGCCACTCTCCTCCGTCCATTTGGTCGCTGGAGGAGGAAACCCGCACCTCTCCGCCGTTCCTGGCCTTGCCGGCGACGAGCCCCGGGTCAACTCCAGCGAGTTTGACCCGGGTTGACCCAGTTGACTTCCCCTGGGTCCGGACAAGTGGGCCCAGAGCCCTGCTAATTTAGTTTAGTGCTAATTAACTTTTAGTTAGCCAGCTAAGTCACTGACATGTGGGCCCAAGCCCTAATTAACTTATGTTAGCATTTAACTTAGCACTAATTAACTCCCTTAATTAGTTGTGACACTGACACGCGGACCCCACTGGTCAGATTTGACCTGGCCGGGTCAGTTGACCTGCTGAGGTCAGCATGATGCAATGTTGACGCAGTAATAGGCTTTTCTGGTTTTATTTTTATTCAGAAAATTCCAGAAAATAGTGCTAACTTCTAAAATTCATAGAAAATAATCTATAACTCAGATTGAAATAAGTTATATATGAAAAATGTTCAGAAAAATCCAACCTTTCCATCTGTACTGGTTTCATGCATGTTAGAGCAACCTAACCTTGCTGTTTAGATGAAACATGATAATGCACTTATATGAGTTCATAGTTTAGGCTTGTATTTGAATCTTTGATTCAAATAAGCTCAACCCACTCTGGTTTTAGTTGCATTAGCCAAACACACAGCATATTGACATGTCATGATCATGCATCATATTGTGCATTGCATTGATTGCATTTCTTCTCTGTTGCTAGAATTTGTCCCCTCTCGATAGACTTGGTTCCGACGATGAGTTCGATGACACCGATGAAGAACTATATTATCTTCAGAAGTGCCAGGCAAGCAAAACACCCTTGTTCATTCCGATACAATCCCACTTTCTCGCTCCTGCTCTATTTTACTGCATTAGGACAACAACGATACAACTGTTACTTGTTGCGGTAGTTGAACCCCTTTATCCTCTGCATGACCTGTCATTGCCACAGTAAATAGATGAAACCCACTAGCATGAGTAGGAGTTGTTTGAGCCCTGATGTGCCTACTCATTCATGCTTGTTTGTCATGCCTGCTATTGCTTAGAGTTGTGTCGGTCTGATTCATCGTGGGATGAATTGGAGGTGTGTGAACATGTCCCACTTGTTGAGAGCTAAGTGTGTGAACACGATTTGGTAAAGGTAATCGTGAGAGGCCATGTAGGAGTACATGGTGGGTTGTCTCATTGCAGCCGTCCTCGTGAACTGAGTTCGTGTTTGTGATCCATGAACAGCTACTACCACACATTGGGATCCTTAATTGACTCTCTCGACTTATTAATCAACCTGATCTCTGTCCAGGAGTTGCAACTAGTTTCTGGTGTTTGTAGGTAGTGTTAGTAGTCTACCAAGTGGCACCCGGTACAGGTGGGCTTGGGACAGACTAGGCACTCTTGCCTGGTGTACCAAGTGGCACCCGGATGGTGGGCTTGGGAACCCTGCACACATCGTTTGGGGCCGTGAGAGACACCCCGACCGGATCTCCTTGCGGATGGAACCCGAATAGGCGATAAACCTGGACGAGAGACTTGCGTGGTTAGTCAGGTCGTGGCCGACACCCTCGCTGGGCTTCCGCTTGAAGGTTGCCGAGTACATGTCGTGTAAACGGCGATAAGTGGTGAGAGCGTGTGTGAAGAAGTACACCCCTGCAGGGTTAACATCATCTATTCGAATAGCCGTGTCCGCGAAAAAGGACTTCTGGGTTGCCTATAACAGTTCATAGACAAGTGGAAGTGGATACTCTAAAATACGCAAGAAGCGTGAGTGCTTTGGATGGCGTTCTCGTAGGGAGATGGGAGCGGATCCATAGTGGTGTATTGATATGGTGAATATGTGGACTCGTGTGCGCCACCTCAAAAGAGTTACTTGCAGTCGTAGTTCAGGATAGCCACCGAGTCAAAGCTGGCTTGCTGCAGTTAAACCCCACCATCCCCTTTTTTTGGTAATGATGCATATGTAGATAGTTCTCATGTAAGTCTTGCTGGGTACATTTGTACTCACGTTTGCCTATTTTATGTTTTTGCAGAGAGACTTCCGTCTCACTAGTAGTTCCGCGTGGACTTCGACGTTTAGCTTGTTACCTCAGCTACGATCTTGTGCCCTCGGTAGGATCTGGCAGACAGTCAGGCTTCTCAGCCTTTTTCATTTTTAGTTGTCTATTCTCGGACATGTTAAGCTTCCGCGTGTGCTTTGACTTGTATGCTCTGAATGTTGGGTCATGAGACCCATGTTTGTAATATCTCGCTCCTCGGAGCCTATTGAATAAAATACTTGAGTTGTAGAGTCATGTTGTGATGCCATGTTGTATTTGCACATATCGAGCATATTGTGTGTATGTTATTAAAATGCTTGGTATGTGTGGGATATGACTATCTAGTTGTTTTCCTTAGTAGCCTCTCTTACCGGGAAATGTCTCCTAGTGCCTCCACTGAGCCATGGTAGCTTGCTACTGCTCTGGAACACTTAGGCTGGCCAGCATGTGTCCTTCTTCGTTCCTATGTCTGTCCCTTCGGGGAAATGTCACGCGATGAATACCGGAGTCCTGTTAGCCCGCTACAGCCCGGTTCACCGAGTCTGCTAGCCCAAAGCTACAGCCTGGATTCACTCGTGATGACCGACACGCTCAATGCCGGGTCATGGATGCCTGTCCTGTAAGTTTGTGCCACTTTGGGTTTACGACTAGCCATGTCACCGGGCTCCTTATCATATGGATGCTAGCGACACTATCATACACGCAGCCAAAAGGCTAAACGGTCCCGGAAAAGGTAAGACGACACCGTGGGGATACCGTGCGTGAGGCCGCAAAGTGATATGAGGTGTTACATGCTAGCTCGATGTGGCATTGAGTCGGGCCCCGACAGCTTTGGTATCGAGCTTGATCGCTGTAGGATTACCAAGCCAAACCGGTCGGGTTGTGTCCGGAAATGCTTTAGTTATGTAAGGAATTGATTGTGGGATGGAACGTAAGGCTCTTTTTACTCCTTATACCTCATGGCCTTCTGATCTGAGTCATCCTCTTCTCTTCTACGGGGGTTAAGAACTAGGCCTTCTCATCTATCTATTAGGAAGACCTGTTACTAATCCATAGACTTATAGAATTGTTAGTTTCAAATCTCAGCTCAGCTTTTACTACTTCCGTATGTTCATAGCTGGTCTCAGAACCTTGATATTGTGATATTAAGTGGTTATGCCACCATTTTTCAGGATGTCTCAAATCTTTTTGAGCATTTACAGCCGTTATGCTGTCTGAGTCATCCCAGGTTTCTAAACAATCTGATGCATTTGCAAATCCTCTTCCTCTGTTTTCAATGTCCTTTGTGCCAGATTCGCACACTAATCGGTGTGTTGAGGTACTCTATTGCCTCGACATATATGTTGGAGTTATTATTATGACCTAGGTGTCTTAGAGGATCACCTAGTAATCTAGCCATGTTTTGTGTTCCCAGTGTGATGATTCTGGCCATCATTCTCGAAAGCATCCCGTGATGCCATTTAGTTAGTAGGCTTTCTATTCCTGGGTTTTGAACCTGAGATTCACCCTACTTACCTCGTGTTGATAGTGTTGCTAGTTCCTTTAGGATATTAGTAACCTTTGTGATAGTCCTCGAGGTCCGTGGTATATCGTTCTTCCAAATACCATGAACCATTCTTGGCAGGAGTTCTTTTGAACCAAAAGATCACAACCGGAGTGCTCTTGATGAGTTCTCCATTCTATATTGTGAATCTGCCGGTTCTACCTTCTGCATGGGTTACCCGGAAGAAATGTTGAGCTTTGATCGACATACTAGTCTATGCATCCACAACTCAGAAAGATATATGTTCCTTTGAGTTGTCCCTCTTCAGTCGTATTCCGATCTTTGTCTATCAATTGATAGTCAGGAGTAATTGTGCATTCGTGTTATCGATGCTTATTATTCTTGTGGTCCATCAAGCCATTCTATTCAGGATGACTAGGAGAAACAAACTCCAGTACCTCATCCATATCCAAGATTGGGTCAAATAGTTGTACTCCGCAGATTAAATGCTAATCCAGCTTTTGTTCTGTTCCACCTTGGAGTCTTAGCCTCTTTACGTCAGGATTGTCATGAGAATTGCACCATCTCTCATGAATTCTTGATACAGTGATACTTCTCGCCATCATTATTCATTCCTCGGTTCCGTGTTGTCGCAACCGGAATGCCGACAAGTGAACCGTGATGTGTGAAATCAATACTCCTGGCAACTAGTTGCTTGGTAGTAAATGGTCAATATTCTCATTCTTAGCGTGTTGGTTATTGAATCATCATCCTAAGATAGATTGTGCTACCTAGTCCCTATTTCTGGTGCACTCTCCGATCAATGAGTTAGGATAATGCCAATCCTTGCTTATTTGATCATATCGTCTTGCCCTGAAAAGCAAGATTATTCTCGAGCTTAGTAGCATATTGGTGGCTCGTGATTTTCTGGATATCTTCACGGAAGTATCACCAGGATGTCGCCTGACCGCTATGTTGAGTTCGTGATCAAGTTGGTTTCTTGTAAACCAGCCATTCTCCAAGAATCTGTGTTGCATACCCCTGAGCTGGTTGGTCAAGCTAAACAACAACTTGGAGAGTTGGAAGATGGAAGCTTGTACGATTTAGTTCATCTTAAGGGATATCTTGTATGTGTGTTGAAGAAAGATGATATCTTCATCGATTGATCCTCGTGACCAGTTGTTGGACCTATTGTCTTGCCAAAACTTTTATTTGAGTATGGGCTATCCTCAAATCAAATCAGAACCAACGGTATTTGTAATGTTGTCTTACTCGTGGTTGTTTCTTCGAGCATACACCATTATATCTTTTGGGTTTGACCAATGCTATCACTTGTTCACACAATTATGGGATTCCATCTTCATGGAAACCTAGATGAATTGTTGTTGAGCCCATCAGCAACATTTTTATCTTCTCCGTGATTGTGTTGAACATCCAGCTAGTATTGGAAACTTTTATAAGCATTATCTTCATGACCCGCTCATGGAGCATTTGTCCGGATGGAAGAACTGACATCCTCTAATTCATGTGCATTTGATGTAAGTTGCCGCCGTGAATTTGAGAATGTCAATGTTGCCTCCTCTGGAACCATCTCAAGTCATTCATGCATATGCGAAGTATGCTATGGTTTGACAGGCTCGCTACCTCCATTCTATATGTGTCCCTATCACACCAAGCCACTGATTGAATGGTTCTAGGTAAAGAAGTCTAATTTAAGTGCACAAGACTCCGATATAATTGATGATGGTTCCCTGCCAGAACTCGGTAGTGTTTTATTATAAGACTACTGCGTGGTCATGCTTGTCTGGGACAGCGTGTTCACATGTCTTCAGCAGAACCAGCTCATGTTTTGGAGCTTACTACCGTAGTTCATTCCCCGAGAATCTTGCAACGTCATCTTGTCGATTTGTGTTGCAAACTTTCATTTTTCCTTCTAGACTTGATGAGTCTGGAATATCCTGACACCAACCAGATCTGAATCTCAGGCAGATATGATGGTTGGAACGTTCCCCAAGAACTATAATATTGGTCTCTATGTAACCCGATAATGTGGATGTCGTGGCTGACACACCCAGCCGAAAGACCTATTATTGTAGTATCTTGATTGAGGAAGTTGGCCACCTCCCCATAAGGATTTCGTAGGATACTACTTCCATAGTTATTCCTTATGGATTCTTGTGCTCCCGAAGTCCGACCTTTACTTGATGTTCTACGTA
Organism: Aegilops speltoides; assembly: GCA_021437245.1. Classification (NCBI taxonomy): domain Eukaryota; kingdom Viridiplantae; phylum Streptophyta; class Magnoliopsida; order Poales; family Poaceae; genus Aegilops; species Aegilops speltoides. The sequence goes on from CM038147.1 coordinate 266,262,827, forward strand.
TCAAACCATTTTAATAAATGGGTTGCACTAGCACATCAAAGAGAACATTAAAAGCAGAGTGCTAAATGTCTCTCGGTCGATCATTCAGATTTCGTCCCTTGGCCTCGCTAAGGTGAAATCCGGGAAGGTGTTATCTTCCTTTGCATCTGCATTATCCATCACTGTTCATCATGGTAGTACGTGGTGTTGCCAGGATCCTTGACACGGATATTGGTAAAACCTTGATAAATGTGGAAATGCTCAAGTTCTTGAGAGCACGCACAAGCGCTAGGTGTTATCATCGGCACTAACTGGGATTGCACCTAGTTTCTTTGGTTATGCTAAAACTTTTCAAACAGTGGACTCACTCTCTACTGTTGAGCTTTCCCGAGTTACTAAAATCGTCCTTGTGTTGATTTCAACAAGGTAATTCACGCCATCCATTCTAATCCGAGTATGCCGTTCTACCGAACCCCTCCAAACAATCGCTCGAGATTTGCCCTAGGCTGGTATAGAGAGTCTCAATGATCTCTATATCAAAGGTAATTCTTTTTGCCACTTAAGGTAATAATCTACGAATCACCCTCCTCCAGGATGTCCCGCTGTGGCATCATGGCAACTCAACTCCTCGCTACGTTGACAACCGTTCACCACCCTTTTAAGCGTGGAATTGTTGTCTACCTAGTGAACTCTCGTCATTTGTTCCACTCCATCCCTCTAGATGTGTGTTTCGTGTCTCAGCTCGACTGATGTTGCTATGTCTCATTCCGTGAGTTGATCCTAAGTTGTTCAATCTTCAAGAAGATCGATCCTTCTAGAGTCTCCTTCTCCTCTCGTTGTCATGTTGGCTGGAGTTCTCAGAGCAAGACGACCAGACAAAGATGATGATTGAATCAACGTTCATTTGAAGTGCAACCTGGATCGTGAAGATTGCGTTAGTTGCGTTTCCCCTTCATCTTACCCTACGCCTGAATCTCGGGACGAGATTCTTGTTTAGTAGGGGTGAGTTGTCACATCCCTAATTCTGGGCTGACCTATGCTAGTTTCCATGTGAGCATCATGTTTAAATTCAAATGAAACTTGAATTGAGGAATTTTCAAAAGCCTCAGAAAACCTCTCAAAATAACCAACATTTAAATCTCATCAAATGAGTCCAAGAAAATGTTCCTGTTATTCTGTGAAAATATTGGCGTGAGGTAAAATTCAAATCAACATTTTCAGAGTCACAGAAATAATTTATTTTGGGTCTTTGATTTAAATCAATAATATATTTGGGTTGGAATTATTTCTGCTATATAAGAAATAATGTTCAAATATTTTGTAAGTTTGCTTGTGACCTTGGACTAGCTCTCTGAGCTCACATAAAAATTTATAGAAAGTTTTAAATGGTTTAGTTTCCAAACTAAACCAAAACAAAATAACAGAAATAGAAAACAGGAAACAAAAGAGAGAGAGAGAGACTTACCTGGCCTCACCTGTCGCAGCCCAGCTGCCAGCCCACCTGGCCGGCCCAGCTGGCAGCCCACCTGTGTGGCCCAGCCCACCAGGGGCACGCTTGTCTTCTTCCCCTTGCCAGTGCACGAAGCAGCTCGATGGCGAGCGCCGACGTCGCGCCTGGCCACCTCCTGCTTCAGCCGCGCAGCCTCGACCCCTCCAGGCGTGCCACGGAGACGCCATGCAGTCCCCCTACTCCTCTCGCTCTCTCCCGACCTCTTCCCCCTCCTCTGCTCACTCTCCCTCTCTGCCCGAGCGGAGCTCATCGCCGCCGCTCGCTGCTACCGTAGCCACCGCCTCCCCCTCGCATCTCCGACGTGCCAATGAGCTTCGCCTCGATGCCCTGAACCTCACCGCCGAGTCAGGCAACACCAGACGCGCCCGAACGCCGCCAACGCCGTCGTCTTCAACCTTCTGCCCCCCAGATCGCCGGAGATGCTCCATCGTCGTCCGTGCCTCCCAGTGCTTGCCGTTCTTCTCCCTGGAACCGCTGTGAGCTCCTGCCCCTTCTCCCCCCCTCCGTTTGCCTTCTTGTGCACCACAGCAACCACACCAAGCTCGGCCGCACCCGCCGCCGCCACCACACATCGCCATCGTGGCCACTGCCACGTTGGCTCGATTCCAAGCACACCACCGTCCTCACCGCACTCGCAGGAGCCTAGAACACCACCCCACGCGCCTATTCATGCCCCCTAGCGCCGTGTTCGACCTCGGCCGAACTCTGGCGACTGCCAAGGTCGTCGCCGACGACGTTTCCGGCCACCCCAGCACCTCCCACCAGCACCACTCGACGCGCGTGAGCTCCAGCTCCACGTAGCCACTCTCCTCCGTCGATTTGGTCGCCGGAGGAGGAAACCCGCACCTCTCCGCCGTTCCTGGCCTTGCCGGCGACGAGCTCCGGGTCAACTCCGGTGAGTTTGACCCGGGTTGACCCAGTTGACTTCCCCTGTGTCCGGACAAGTGGGCCCAGAGCCCTGCTAATTTAGTTTAGTGCTAATTAACTTTTAGTTAGCCAGCTAAGTCACTGACATGTGGGCCCAAGCCCTAATTAACTTAGGTTAGCATTTAACTTAGCACTAATTAACTCCCTTAATTAGCTGTGACACTGACACGCGGACCCCACTGGTCGATTTGACCTGGCCGGGTTAGTTGACTCTTTGAGGTCAAGATGACGCAATGTCGATGCAATAATAGGCTTTTCTGGATTTATTTTTATTCAGAAAATTCCGAAAATAGTGCTAACTTCTAAAATTCATAGAAATAATCTATAACTCAGATTGAAATAAGTTATATATGAAAATGATCGAAAAATCCAACCTTTCCATCTCAGATCTTTGGTTTCATGCATGTTAGAGCAACCTAACCTTGCCGTTTAGATGAAACATGATAATGCACTTATATGAGTTCATCATTTAGGCTTGTATTTGAATCTTTGATTCAAATAAGCTCAACCCACTCTGGTTTTAGTTGCATTAGCCAAACACACAGCATATTGACATGTCATGATCATGCATCATATTGTGCATTGCATTGATTGCATTTCTTCTCTGTTGCTAGTATTTGTCCCCTCTTGATAGACTTGCTTCCGACGATGAGTTCGATGACACCGATGAAGAACTATATTATCTTCAGAAGTGCCAGGCAAGCAAAACCCCCTTGTTCATTCGGATACAATCCCACTTTCTCGCTCCTGCTCTATTTTACTGCATTAGGACAATAACGATACAACTATTACTTGCTGCGGTAGATGGACCCCTTTATCCTCTGCATGACCTGTCATTGCCACAGTAAATAGATGAAACCCACTAGCATGAGTAGGAGTTGTTTGAGCCCTGATGTGCCTACTCATTCATGCTTGTTTGTCATGCCTGCTATTGCTTAGAGTTGTGTCAGGTCTGATTCATCCGGGATGAATTGGAGGTGTGTGAACATGTCCTACTGTTGAGAGCTAAGTGTGTGAACACGATTTGGTAAAGGTAACGGTGAGAGGCCATGTAGGAGTACATGGTGGGTTGTCTCATTGCAGCCGTCCTCAGGAACTGAGTTCTGTGTTTGTGATCCATGAATAGCTACTACCACACATTGGGATCCTTAATTGACTCTCTCGACTTATTAATCAACCTGATCTCTGTTCAGGAGTTGCAACTAGTTTCGTGTTTGTAGGTAGTGTTAGTAGTCTACCAAGTGGCACCCTGCATGTGGGCTTGGGACGAGACTAGGCACAAGGGCCTGTGTACCAAGTGGCACCGGATGGTGGGCTTGGGAACCCTGCACACATCGCTTGGGGCGTGGCGACACCCGGCGGATCTCCTTGCGGCTGGAACCCGAATAGGCGATAAACCTGGATGAGAGACTTGCGTGGTTAGTCAGGTCGTGGCCGACACCCTCGCTGGGCTTCCGCTTGAAGGTTCCCGAGTACATGTCGTGTAAACGGCGGTAAGTGGTGAGAGCGTGTGTGAAGAAGTACACCCCTGCAGGGTTAACATCATCTATTCGAATAGTCGTGTCCGCGGAAAAGGACTTCTGGGTTGCCTATAACAGTTCATAGACAAGTGGAAGTGGATACTCTAAAATATGCAAGATAAGCGTGAGTGCTATGGATGGCGTTCTCGTAGGGAGACGGGAGCGGATCCATAGTGGTGTATTGATATGGTGAATATGTGGATTCGTGTGCGCCACCTCAAAAGAGTTACTTGCAGTCGTAGTTCAGGATAGCCACCGAGTCAAAGCTGGCTTGCTACAGTTAAACCCCACCATCCCCTTTGTTGATAATGATGCATATGTAGATAGTTCTGATGTAAGTCTTGCTAGGTACATTTGTACTCACGTTTGCCTATTTTATGTTTTTGCAGAGAGACTTCCGTCTCACTAGTAGTTCCGCGTGGACTTCGACGTTTAGCTTGTTACCTCAGCTACGATCTTGTGCCCTCGGCATGATCTGGCAGATAGTCAGGCTTCTAGCCTTTTTCATTTTTAGTTGTCTGTTCTCAGACATGTTAAGCTTCCGCGTGTGCTTTGACTTGTATGCTCTGAATGTTGGGTCATGAGACCCATGTTTGTAATATCTTGCTCCTCGGAGCCTATTGAATAAAATACTTGAGTTGTAGAGTCATGTTGTGATGCCATGTTGTATTTGCACATATCGAGCATATTGTGTGTATGTTATTGAAATGCTTGGTATGTGTGGGATCTGACTATCTAGTTGTTTATCCTTAGTAGCCTCTCTTACCGAAATGTCTCCTAGTGCCTCCATCGAGCCATGGTAGCTTGCTACTGCTCCGAACACTTAGGCTGGCGGCATGTGTCCTTCTTCGTTCTCAGGTCTGTCCTTCGGGAAATGTCACGCGATGAATACCGGAGTCCTGTTAGCCCGCTATAGCCCGGTTCACCGGAGTCCTGCTAGCCTAGTGCTACAGCCTGGATTCACTCGCTGATGACCGACACGTTCGATGCTAGATCAATGTGGCATTGAGTCGGGGTCCTGACAAGTTTTATTCAAAGCGAACTGTCAGGGGGGTCCCATAAATCACCCGACCGCGTAAGGAACGCAAAATCCGGGAACATAATACCGGTATGACGGAAACTAGGGCGGCAAGAGTGGAACAAAACACCAGGCATAAGGCCGAGCCTTCCACCCTTTACCAAATATATAGATGCATTAATAATATAAGAGATATTGTGATATCCCAACCAAAATCCTGTCCACCATGGAGAAATCTTCAACTTCACCTGCAACTAGCAATGCTATAAGAGGGCTGAGCAAAGCGGTAACATAGCCAAGCAATGGTTTGCTAGGAAGGGTGTCAAAGGTTAGAGGTTCATGGCAATTTGGGAGGCTTGAAGAGCAAATGATAGGTAACGCAACATAGCAATAGAACGAAGCAACTAGCATAGCAATGATAGTAGTGAGATCCAGGGTAGCGGTCATGTTGCCTGAAATCCCGCTAGGAAGAAGAACGAGTCCATGAAGAAGACGAACGGACATAGTCGAACGAATCTTCACAATCGCAACATTACCGGAACTAAGAAGCAACACCGGAAAGAAACAGACAACATGGTAAACACACAAGCATAAACATGCCATGATGCACAAACAAGTATGATGCATGACAAGGCTAGATGAGTCTACTCATGGCAAGAGATGATGCATACAAGAGCAACACATCAAAACAAGTTTAAATTAGGCCGGGAACAACATATAACAATTCCGGTAAGTCCTCATATGCAAGTTTAGAAATTGGTCAGATCTGAATAAACCTTATGTTCAAGTTATTAAACAGCAAGTTAAGATGCACCACGATGAACTACACAAAATTCTAGTCGAGTTACACATAAAGTTCATTTAGTTCGGAGCTACGGCCTAGAAGATATGAGCAAAACAAGTTAAGCATGGCATTGATGCAAAATGCATACAAACATCAAGCAAACACACAAAAACAAGGATGCAACATGGTAATATGGAACTACATGCAAAACTAAGCAAGTTTCATATGGGGCACACTCAATACGGAGCAACGGTTCAACACACACACACACTATACAAGTCATAACAACAATCTGTCCATAACAGCAACTAGGCATCTTACAAGCATCAAAACAACAAGCTATAGCACCCCAACATAAGAACAAAAGGCATGAGCATGAAGTACAGGTAAAGCACAACAAAACATGAACACTGAGCTATCTCCAGAAAAGACTAGAACATGCTCAAAAGGACATGGGAAGATTGCAGATTATAACAGTTTCAGGCTTATCAGGAAATAACATCAGGTTGCAATGTTTAGAGCTATCAAACAACATGCTACAGGAACTTATCATGGCAAAAAAAGGCATGGCATGAATCTAATAATGGCATATAACAAAAGTCCCTTACTGACCATGAGCCAAAAAGGCACAGAAAATATGATGCCACCCATGTAAACATGGCAAGTTATATGACAGATTCATACATGGCAGAAACAACAATAAGTAGGCATGTTGGTGAGCTTGAACCACTCACCACAGATCAATACATGGCATGGCAAGGCAACCAACAGTAAGAAGACATGTTTGTGAAGCTAAGCATGGCAAGAGCAAGTTCATAGGGTGCATGGATCACTAGCAAAGCACATGGCCAAAACTGAACTTCATGTTAACGGGATGACAGCAACATTATTTAGCAACTTTAGAGCAAGATAACAATATGTTCCAGAAGGCTATAATTGCAACCAAGGGCATGAATGGATAGAGCAAGACATGTATAACAAAACATCCTTAGTGTACATCTCCAGAATAATGCACGAAATGACTTGTAGCATCAGGTTAACATAGCAACAAAATATAACAGAATCAGCCTAGCAAAACAGCAACAAGAAGTACCCTCTTTAACAAGCTTGATGCACTCAGCACACAACTCACAAAAATAAATGGATGGCACCACTGGAAAGATGACATAGCATAGATCAAAACACATGTAGAGCTCATGTTCATAGGATGCACACATCAACTATGGCAAAAATGACAAATGAGCATGTTATAACAGTTTCAGCAGATTAACATCAACATGCACTCTTCCAACAGCATTTCGGGCATTAAGATGAGCTCAAATGAAAACGATGCAATAGATGGAAATGAAGTAATCGTTGGGGCGAACAATTTGACATATTACACGCATGAAACGGAGCAGTATGCAGCAAGTTATGATGCGATGAACATGGCATGATTATGCAAAATATAATCGGGACTTGGTGAAAATCGGGGCAACCTCGGGTGAACAGAGTCAACGGGGAGATCGGGCTGGGCCGACGCGGAGGAAGGTCGACGCCGGCGGGCTGCGCGCTCCGGTGAGCCTCGGACGGCGGGCGGCTCCTGGGGCCCCGGATCCGGCGAGCCTTGGTCGGATCTGGGCACCGGACGAGAGGAGGCGGCGGGGGGACAGGGCTCCGGTGACGGGGAGGCCGAGGCGGCGGGGATGGGGCTCCGGCGACGAGGCTCGGCGGGCGAGCTCAGCACACGGCGGCGGGTGCGGGGCAAGGAGGCGGCGGCATGGGGAGATGCCCGTGGGCTCGGACGAAGCCGGGCGAGGCGAGGGCGACGGCGGGCCTCGCCGGTGCCAGGGCGACGGAGGCGAGCTGGTCGGGACGGCGGCGCCGGGCGCGGAGGCGGCGGCGGGCGGGCTGCAGGCAGGCCGGGCAGGGCTCAGGCGGTCCCGGCAGAGGGAGGCATGCTGGGACACGTGGCGGGCTCCCATTGGCTGCGGGCGGTGGTGCAGTTTCGTCCGGGAGGAAACGGACATGTCCGGTGTGGTGGGAGGAGATGGACTAGGGTTTGGACTGCGGAAATTTCGGGGGAGGCCACATATTTATAGGTAGTTGGAGCTAGGAGAGTCCAAATGAGGAGTGGTTTTCGCCCACACGATCGTGATCGAACGACCGAGAGCATGGAGGGGAGTAAGATGGGTTTTGGGCCACTTTGGTGGGGGTGTTGGGCTGCAACACAAGGAGGCCTTTGCGGTTACCCGGTTAACTGTTGGAGTATCAAACGACCTCCAAATGGCACGAAACTTGACGGGTGGTCTACCGGTGCTATACCAAGGCCGCTTGGCAAACCTCGGGCCATTTCGAGAAAGTTTAACACCTGCTCACAACGAGAGACAAAAAGGGGGACACCGGAGGACATAGGAGTGCCGGATTGCAAAACGGACAACGGGGAAAATGCTCGGATGCATGAGACGAACACGTATGCAAAATGAAATGCACATGATGACATGATATGAAATGCAGATGATGACATGTCAAAGTGCAACACGCAAGCAAATGATATGGCAATGACGGCGAATAGCTGGAAGACACCTGGCGCAACGAATCCGGGGCGTTACAACACTCCTCCACTAACAAGAGATCTCGTCCCGAGATCTTAGGACCGAGACGGAAGGGAAAAGGGGTGAGGTGAAACAAGAACTCGAGAGAAGAAGCAAAGAATCGAGAGCACTCGAGAAGAAGAGAGGAACAACGAGAATGATGAGAATCGAAAACTCATGGAATCAGATAGACTATGAAACCACTCGTGCTAACCGGAGTGGTTAGAATGAGAAAAGAAACGGATAAGACTGGAAGGATTTAGGCAGCACTCCGGCTGAACATGGAAGAATAGAACACGAGCTTGAGAGGATGGAATGATACTTGATGAAGACATGACACAAAATCTCCGGAAAGAATTGAAAGAGTTGAATGAAAAGAATGGATAAGAATATGACAACTTGTGCCACGAATGAAATTGAAAGCATCTTTAGAAGGAAGGTATAAACGAAGTTGTTGAGAAAATCAACAACGAAAAGAATAAGCTTGTTGTGGACTTATAGATAACATCTCAAGATCATGAGGTGATAACCGGTCACAAACGGAAATGATTGGATATCTGAGAAGACAAAGAAATGCAAAACTCCACTTCAAAAGAATACGGAGAATTAAATGCACTTTGAGACGCAAGAAAGAAAGATACTTGAATTCCACCGACAAAATCTAGATGAACTCTTGAAGAATGAATTGAATCATGAAGAACCACCATGAAGAACTCCGGTGACAAAAGGATGAAGAGATAGAATGAAGGATGAAAAAGAAATAAGATAAAATCTTACGATGAATTAGACGGAGGTTCCGACGAAATGATCGAGGAAATTTTGAACTCCAGAAAAGAAAAGATGAAACACTTGGAACTAGAATTTATTCATCAAGAACAAACTCCAAAGAAAGGAATTACTTGACGATGATGAAATAAGAATAAGAATTACGTTATGCTTATCCTCATCAAAATTAATTGATGACAACCGGATTTGGCATGCAACTTATTCTTGCTGAAAAGGATTGAGGGAAATATGGCGGAAAACTTGAGAAAGTCTTCATGAACCACCGGTAGGATTGGAAAGAACGAATGAATTAATATGATGACAAAGGAAAAAGAATCTTGAACGAACCACCGTAACAATTTGGAAATGACTGATGAAAGATAATGAATCACCGGGATAAATAGAGAACGATAACTAGAATGATGGCCTCCGGTAAAAAGAAACAGAAATCAACTCCTGACACACTCCGGATGGGTAAGAAAAAGAATAGCTGACAAATGGAATAATTCGCGAGGATAACATGAAGCTAGAACCACGAAACTTCGCAAGAACGGACAAGATTTAGAGGAAAAACTCTTCTTCGGTCTTCAAATGATGACGAGAAAACACCACCAAAATTACTGAGATACTCCGGGAGATTGAAAAACGAACAGGTTAAGCCAACAATGAAAAGAATTTGAAATTGATCTTGGAAAAGGCATGTGACTGATGAAATTCATTCTTACGTCACACTTGAAAAGAATTGAGAGTAACTCCGGGGAAACAAAAGAGTCAGGTAAGATTCTGGGAAAACACCTGTGGGTTAGGGCCCACTGAAGAGAACACCATTGGAAAGGATTGTTGAACAGATAAATGATGCACCGGAACAATTAAAATATTTGAATGAGGTGACAACCTCGAATTAATTGGAACACGGACGAATCTCCTGAGATGTCTTCCTAATTCCGAAAGGATAAACTGGCGAGAGGCGAACGAGTAGGGGAAACACTTGAGCCGAGGGAAAGAATATAATCGCTACCGAAAATTGGAGTTGACTCCACCGGGGAAGAAAAAGAGATGAAGAATGACGAACGAGACGAGAATTCACCGGTTGAAATAATTGAGGGAGGATTGAAGAGGCTCCACACGAATGAAATTGATGCTCGAAAGAGACTCAAACTCCGAGAAGAAAAAGGGGTGGGAGGGCGGGAAAACAAAGGCAACTTGGAAGGGGGAAGCTACGAATATCTTGAAGAGAAAACACCGGTTGAAATCATTGAGGAAAGAAAGCAGAGACTTCGCACGAGTAGGATGGATACTCGATTACGGACTCCGGTTCCGAGGAGTTAAAAAAAGGAGGGCGGGTGGGAAAATAAAACAACTGAGGATTGAACTTGACAACGATGAAGAGGCTCGAGTCAACTTGACGAGAAATGCACCGGAAAAAAGAGGATGGACAACGAACGAAAACTAACCGCGTGATCCTAAAGAAAAATGTGAAGAGGAAGAGGAGTAGTTCAAAACACCTATGTCAAGATTCCTCACCAGAGCGACGAAGAGGCTGAGGAGTAAAAAGAATTCCTACTCTCCGATATAACTAGACTCCAAAAACAGTTTTCTTCTAGACTCAACAACGGCCAAGCTACACGATCAATCAAGGGGGCTCCTAGGGTCGGTCAAGGCTCTGATACCAACTAGTCACGCCCAATATGCGACCCTATCCAAAAGGAACTCAAAGGTCCCAGTAAGGATAGACCCGCATATTGAAACGCTTTTGCAAGGTGGATATCATTACATCAACATTACATAAATAGATGGGGATACGTACATAAGGCATACAATGCCACAAGAATACAACATCATCATACATAAGAGCACCATCCGACTATGGATGAAACACAAACAGAAACTCAAACGACATCCACCCTGCTAGCCCAGGTTGCCGACCTGGAACCTATCCCCTGATCGAAGAAGAAGCAGCAAGATGGACTCCAAAACAAGCAAACATCGCTCTCGCGTCAAGATCAACGCATAACCTGTACCTGCAACTGTTGTTGTAGTAATCTGTGAGCCACGAGGACTCAGCAATCCCATTACCATGGGTATCAAGACTAGCAAAGCTTAAAGGGTAAGGAAGGGGTAAAGTGGTGAGGTTGTAGCAGCGGCTAAGCATATATGGTGGCTAACATATGCAAATAAGAGCGAGAAGAGAAACAAAGGAACGGTCGTCAACTAGCAATGATCAAGAAGTGATCCTGAACTCCCACTTATGTCAAACATAACCCAAAGACCGTGTTCACTTCCCGGACTCCGCTGAGAAGAGACCATCACGTCTACACACGCGGTTGACGCGTTTTAATTCGGATCTGGTGTCAAGTTATCTACAACCGGACATTAACAAATTCCCATCTGCGACAAAACCGCGGGCACGGCTCTCGAAAGTTTATACCCTGCAGGGGTGTCCCAACTTAGCCCATGATAAGCTCTCGTGATCAACGAAGGATATACCTTCTCCCAGGAAGACCCGATCAGTCTCGGAATCCCGGTTTACAAGACATTTCGACAATGGTAAAACAAGACCAGCAAGACCTCCCGCTGTGCCGACAAATCCCGATAGGAGCTGCACATATCTCGTTCTCAGGTCACACCGGATGAGCCAGACGTGGGGTTGGCATAGACCCTGGTTGCCCAGGGGGCGCCGGACATCGCTCGGTTTGGACCAACACTTAGACAAGCATTGGCCTGGGGGGGCTAAAATAAAGATGACCCTTGGGTTAATTACTCCCAAGGGAAAAGTAGGTGGTGGTGAGGCAAATGGTAAAACCAAGGTTGGGCCTTGCTGGAGGAGTTTTATTCAAAGCGAACTGTCAGGGGGGGTCCCATAAATCACCCGACCGCGTAAGGAACGCAAAATCCGGGAACATAATACCGGTATGACGGAAACAAGGGCGGCAAGAGTGGAACAAGACACCAGGCATAATGCCGAGCCTTCCACCTTTTACCAAATATATAGATGCATTAATAATATAAGAGATATTGTGATATCCCAACCAAAATCCTATCCACCATGGAGAAATCTTCAACTTCACCTGCAACTAGCAACGCTATAAGAGGGCTGAGCAAAGCGGTAACATAGCCAAGCAATGGTTTGCTAGGAAGGGTGTCAAAGGTTAGAGGTTCATGGCAATTTGGGAGGCTTGAGAAGCAAATGATAGATAACGCAGCATAGCAATGGAACGAAGCAACTAGCATAGCGATGATAGTAGTGAGATCCAGGGTAGCGGTCATCTTGCCTGAAATCCCTCTAGGAAGAAGAACGAGTCCATGAAGAAGAAGAACAGACGTAGTTGAACGAATCCTCACAATCGCAACATTACCGGAACTAAGAAGCAACACCGGAAAGAAACAAACAACATGGTAAACACACAAGCATAAACATGGCATGATGCACAAACAAGTATGATGCATGACAAAGCTAGATGAGGCTACTCATGGCAAGAGATGATGCATACAAGAGCAACACATCAAAACAAAGTTTAAATGAGGCCGGGAACAACATATAACAATTCCGTAAGTCCTCATATGCAAGTTTAGAAATTGGTCCAGATCTGAATAAACATTATGCTCAAGTTATTAAACAGCAAGTTAAGATGCACCACGATGAACTACACGAAATTCTAGTCAAGTTACACATAAAGGTCATTTAGTTCGGAGCTACGGCCTAGAAGATATGAGAAAAACTAAGTTATGCATGGCATTGATGCAAAATGCATACAAACATCAAGCAAACACACCAAAACAAGGATGCAACATGGTAATATGGAACTACATGCAAAACTAAGCAAGTTTCATATGGGGCACACTCAATACGGAGCAACGGTTCAACACACACACACACACTATACAAGTCATAACAACAATCTGTCCATAACAGCAACTAGGCATCTTACAAGCATCAAAACAACAAGCTACAGCACCCCAACATAAGAACAAAAGGCATGAGCATGAAGTACATGTAAAGCACAACAAAACATGAACACTGAGCTATCTCCAGAAAAGACTAGAACATGCTCAAAAGGACATGGGAAGATTGCAAATTATAAAAGTTTCAGGCTTATCAGGAAATAACATCAGGTTGCAATGTTTAGAGCTATCAAACAACATGCTACAGGAACTTATCATGGCAAACAAAGGCATGGCATGAATCTACTAATGGCATAGAACAAAAGTCCCTTACTGACCATGAGCCAAAAAGCACAGAAAATATGATGGCACCCATGTAAACATGGCAACTTATATGACAAATTCATACATGGCAGAAACAACAATAAGTAGGCATGTTGGTGAGTTTGAACCACTCACCACAGAGCAATACATGGCATGGCAAGGCAACCAAAAGTAAGAAGACATGTTTGTGAAGCTAAGCATGGCAAGAGCAAGTTCATAGGGTGCATGGATCACTAGCAAAGCACATGGCCAAAACGGAAGTTCATGTTAACAGGATGACAACAACATTATTTAGCAACTTTGGAGCAAGATAACAACATGTTCCAGCAGGCTATAATTGCAACAAGGGCATGAATGGATAGAACAAGACATGTATAACAAAACATCCTTAGTGAACATCTCCAGAATAATGCACAAAATGACTTGTAGCATCAGGTTAACATAGCAACAAAATATAACAGAATCAGCCTAGCAAAATAGCAACAGCAAGTACCGTCTTTAACAAGCTTCATGTACTCAGCACACAACTATCAGCAGCCTTCCTGCACCTGGGCTGAAGAAGGCCTCCGTGGCGCCAGAGTGGCCCAAGAGAGAGAGAAGGCCATGCCACAGGTTCACTGGGCCTCAATGGGTTTCCTACATGTTCGGCCTAGTAGAACCCACCAGCGACTGATAAAGCAAGTGTAGCGTGAGGGAAAGGGGCATCCTGGCTTGGATCAGAATAGATCGGCGGCGGCCTAGCGTGTAGCTCTGTCCTGTGTTTCTTCCCCTTCCTCGATTTCCCCTTGTAATCGCCACTGTACTCGAATCTGCCATTGATCTGTTGAGAGAGTAGTAGTGGGTACCTAACACGTGGTATCAGTCGCCATCCCACCCCTCTTCCTTGCGCTGGAGACGCGCAAGCAGACGCCTGATCGTCAACGACTCCTCGCCGCCATGGATCCGGCGCTCAAGTCCTACCTCGACAAGATGGTCGAGAGCTTGACCAAGGCGAGCGACGACACCCGTGCCGACATCAAGCAGCTCGCGGGCCGCATCGACACCCAGGCAGCGCAAGTCGAGGAGCTCTCCGCCTGGAAGCCCGATCTGGAGGACCGTATCACCAAGCTTCAGGAAGCAGTCGGGGCGCTGCAAGGCAAGCGCGCACCAACGGCAACAGCACCCATGGGTGGATCGCGGGCGGTGGATCTACCCGATCTAGCGCCTGGTGACGAGATCCACGGGCCCGATAGCCACGGTGGTTCCCATCAGCACCGGAGCGGGGCGCCGGCGGGTGGCATCCCGTCGGCGACCTCTCCGACCAATGGTACGCCGCACTCCTTACCTCAAGCACATCCGCTCGATTCCGCGCTAGGCCCTTGCCTGCCCTAGGGTCAGTTCATGGCGGGGCTGGGTCAGACAACTCCCTCAGTCTCGTTTCCCCAGTTCTCTGGCGAGAATCCTAAAATTTGGCGCACTATGTGCGAGCAGTACTTCACTATGTTTCAAGTCCATCCATCATATTTCATTCCCATGTCTACCCTGCATTTCACTGGCCCCGCAGCGATTTGGTTGCAATCGGTCCAGCCGAAGATTGGTGCGCTCGACTGGGACGCGTTTTGCAACCTGCTCTGCTCTCGTTTTGGGCGAGATCGACATCAATTTTTGATTAGGCAATTTTATGCCCTTCGCCAGACTAGTTCCGTCTCAGATTACATTGAACAGTTCGAGAACTTAATGAATCACCTTATTTCCTATTCTGATGCTGTACATCCCGTGTATTTTCTGACGAGGTTCGTGGAGGGCCTGCGGACAGACATCCGCGCTGTGGTGATGGTCCAGCGTCGCAAGGATCTTGATACAGCTTGTGCACTGGCTGTCCTACAAGAGGAAGTGGCTGAGGGACACAAGGGACCGTGGTACAGCCAGCCTGAAGGCTCTGGGTTGCCTGGCCGCGCATGGCAGTCGACGCCACTGCCGTTACCACCACCACCAGTACACGCACCAACTGCGCATCCAGCAGTGGAAGATCGCCGGGGGACGGATGCTGCTCGGGCCAACAGTGATACGTCGAAGCTCACTGCTCTTCGTAACTTTCGCCGTGCCAAGGGGCTCTGTTTCAAGTGTGGAGAGCGGTGGGGGCATGATCATGTGTGCCCCCAACTGTCAAGCTTCACCTAATTGAGGAGATGCTCAGTTTGTTCAGCCTGGAGGCATCTGACAAATAGCCAGCTCTGCAACCGGCAGCTCAGGATCAGGGCGATGTTCAAGAGCAGGTTTGGCAGTTATCCTTGCAAGCGGTATCACGTACAGATGCACCCACATGCCTCCAGCTGCACGGATGGCTTCAGGGACAGGAAGTGGTGATGCTAGTCGACTCGGGCAGTTCTGCATCATTCATGTCTTAGCGGTTGCAGTCCAAGCTGAGGGGAGTTCAGGATATGCCGCGTCCGGTGAAAGTTGCAGTAGCAAATGGATCTGAGTTATGGTGCAGCCAGGAAGTATTGGGGTGCTCTTGGTACTCACAAGGCAATGTGTTCACCACCAATTTCAGATTGCTGCCGCTGGGCTGTTACGATGTCATTTTGGGCATGGATTGGCTGGAATATCATAGTCCTATGCTTATTGACTGGCCAAGGCGTCGCATGCAAATCGAGCATGAAGGTTTTACAGTCATTCTGCAAGGAATAACCTCTTCGGTCAGCAAGTGTGATACATTGAACCACATTCAGCTTGCAGGCATGGAAAAGCAGTCAGCAGTCGCCTATGCAGTCCATCTCTGCTATGCCCAGGACTCAGAGGGTGTCACTGACATAACATGCACCGAGTTGCCACCCGAAATCACCAAAGTACTGTTGGAATACAAGGATGTGTTCATGGAACCTGTCGGACTGGCACCAAAGCGTGATTGCGATCACCACATACCTCTGATGCAGGGTGCGCAACCAGTTAACATACGGGCATATCGTCTGAAGCCAGAGCTAAAAACAGAGGTGGAGCGTTAGATCGCGGAAATGCTCAAAGCAGGCATTATTCAGAAAAGCAGCAGTCCTTTTTCCTCTCCCATCATCCGAGTGAAAAAGAAGGACGGAACTTGGCGAATTTGCATGGACTACAGAAGATAAAATGCCATGACCATCATCGGCAACTACCCAGTGCCAATTATAGAGGATATCTTGGATGAGCTAGCGGGCGCTAGCTGGTTCTCTACTTTGGACCTCCGGTCGGGGTACCACCAGATTCGTCTGGCCGAGGGCGAAGAGTTCAAGACGGCTTTTCAAACACACTGTGGCCATTTTGAGTACAAAGTGGTTCCGTTTGGCCTGGGAGGCGCGCCTGCAACTTTCTTGGGGGGGCTGAATGTCACTCTGAAACCAGTCAATCGTGTGTGCGCTATGTCGTTCTTCGACGACATTCTTATCTTCAGCCGCACCTACGCGCTACACATTCAGCACTTGCGACAGGTCCTGTCACTCCTCAGAAAAGATCAGTGGTATGTCAAGAGATCTAAGTGTGTATTCGCGCAGCGGGAGGTCAGTTATCTGGGGCACACCATCTCAGGCAAAGGAGTGGCAACCGACCAGAGCAAAGTACAGCAAGTGGTGGACTGGCCAGTTCCAGTCTGTGTCAAGGATGTCCGGGCATTCCTTGGTCTGGCGGGGTACTATAGGCGTTTTGTTCGTCAATTTGGCATGATCGCATGGCCGCTGACGAACCTTCTACGCAAGCATGTTCAGTTCCAATGGACAAAGGCAACCCAAAATGCATTTGAAGCTCTCAAGCATGCACTGACTTTGGCTCCTACGCTGGCCCTACCAGATTTCAATAAACCCTTCATGATTGAAACGGATGCCTGCGAGTATGGGGTGGGCGCAGTTCTCCAACAGGATGGCCACCCAATTGCATACCTCAGTAAGGCATTAGGGCCGAGAACAAAAGGCCTGTCTACGTATGAGAAAGAGTATTTAGCAATTGTGTTGACTGTTGAATAGTGGCGAACCTACCTGCAGTTCGGGGAGTTTGTGATCAAAACCGACCAATGCAGCTTGGTACACCTGGAAGAACAACGTCTACACACTCCCTGGCAACAAAAAGCTTTCACCAAACTCTTGGGGTTGCAGTACCGTATCTGTTATCACAAGGGATCAGAGAACGGTGCCGCCGATGCACTTTCCAGACGACCGGTATCCTCTACTGAGCAGATTCAGGCCATATCAGTTTGCCAGCCCGCATGGCTGCAAGAGATAGTTAAAGGCTATGATGCCGATCCCAAAACACAGCAACTGATCACACGACTGGCAGTGGCGCCCGTGGAAGACAGCCATTTCACTCTCAACAAGGGCATTGTACGCTTCAAAGGGCGTGTCTGGTTGGGCAATAACAAACACCTGCAGCAACAGATTATGCATGCCTTGCATGACAGTGCTATCGGCGGCCACTCAGGATTCCCAGCTACATACAGGAGAATCAAGCACTTGTTCGCATGGCCAGGTATGAAACAACACGTTAAAGAGCATGTCCAATGTTGTCAGGTTTGCCAACAGGCCAAACCGGACCGAGCTCAATACCCAGGGCTGCTCCATCCATTGCCAGTTGCCAAGCGCTGTTGGGATTTGGTCTCCATGGATTTCATTGGGGGACTACCTCCTTCTCGGCAATACAACTGCATATTGGTGGTAGTGGATACTTTCTCCAAGTTTGCTCATTTCATCCCTGTCAAGCACCCCTACACAGCGCAAACAGTTGCCCAGCTCTACATCGACCAGGTATACAGACTACACGGCATGCCCAAAGCTATTATATCTGACAGAGATGCTGTGTTCACAAGCAAAGTGTGGCAAGAGGTTTTCAAGCTACAAGGTGTGGAACTGAAAATGAGCTCATCGCACCACCCTCAGACGGACGGGCAAACCGAGCGGGTCAACCAATGCCTCGAAACTTACCTGCGTTGCTTCGTCCACACTTCCCCCAACAACTGGAGCAGGTGGTTGGCTTTGGCTGAGTTCTGGTATAACTCGACATATCACTCCACTCTCAACAAGACACCGTTCGAAGTGGTGTATGGCCAGGAGCCACGGCATCTTGGACTGGTACCTGAACAGGCAACACCTGTCCCTGAGCTTATCGAGTGGTTAGAGGAGAGGCAACAAATGCAAGATATTTTGAGGCAACACTTACTGCGGGCCAAACAGGTCATGAAGCAACAGGCCGACAAAAAAAGGACCCCTAGAGAGTTCCAGGTGGGTGACCAGGTGTTCCTCAAGTTGCAGCCATACATTCAGACGTCGGTGGCACGCCGGGCCAATCACAAGCTGAGTTTCAAGTTCTTCGGGCCTTATACAGTGCTCCGCCGAGTGAATGAAGTTACATACGAGCTGAAGCTACCTGAGGGACCATCGATCTTTCCAGTCTTCCATGTCTCACAATTGCGCAAGGCGCTGACCCCAGGTGTGAGTGCCTCATCTGCCCTTCCATCCATTACTGATGTGGCTAATGTTCCAGTGGAGATATTGGACACAAGATGGCGCCGCGGCTCAAACAAAATGCGAGAGGAGGGGCTCGTTCGCTGGCAAGATCCGAAGGCTACTCCAGACACCTGGGAAGACGTTGAAGATCTTCGCAGACGCTTTCCCTCTGCTCCGACTTTGGGACAAGTCATGTCTGAAGAAAGGGGGGGCTGTCAGCAGCCTTCCGGCACCTGGGCTGAAGAAGGCCTCCGTGGCGCCGGAGCGGCCCAAGAGAGAGAGAAGGCCATGCCACAGGTTCACTGGGCCTCAATGGGTTTCCTACATGTTCGGCCCAGTAGAACCCACCAGCGATTGATAAAGCAAGTGTAGCGTGAGGGAAAGGGGCATCCTGGCTTGGATCAGAACAGATCGGCGGCGGCCTAGCGTGTAGCTCTGTCCTGTGTTTCTTCCCCTTCCTCGATTTACCCTTGTAATCGCCACTGTACTCGAATCTGCCATTGATCTGTTGAGAGAGTAGTAGTGGGTACCTAACAACAACTCACAAAAATAAATGGATGCCACCACTAGAAAGATGACATAGCATAGATCAAAACACATGTAGAGCTCATGTTCATAGGATTCACACATCAACCATGGCAAAAATGACAAATGAGCATGTTATAACAGTTTCAGCCGATTAACATCAACATGCATTGTTCCAACAGCATTTCGGGCATCAAGATGAGCTCAAATGAAAATGATGCAATGGAATGAAATGAAGTACTCGTTGAAACGAACAATTTGACATATTACACGGACGAAACGGAGCAGTATGCAGTAAGTTATGATGCGATGAACATGGCATGATTATGCAAAATATAATCGGGACTTAGTGAGAATCGGGGCAACCTCGGGTGAACAGAGTCAACGGGGAGATCGGGCCGGGCCGACGCGGAGGAAGGTCGACGCCGGTGGGCTGCGCACTCCGGCGAGCCTCGGACGGCGGGCGGCTCCTGGGGCCCCGGATCCGGCGAGCCTCGGCCGGATCTGGGCACCAGACAAGAGGAGGTGGCGCAGGGACAGGGCTTTGATGACGGGGAGGCCGAGGCGGCGGGGACGGGGCTACAGCGACGAGCTCGGCGGCGAGCTCAGCACGCGGGCGGCGAAGCTCAGACGCGCGGCGAAAAGGGGCGAGGAGGCGGCGGTGCGGGAGATGCCCGTGGGCTCGGATGAAGCCGGGCGAGGCGAGGGCGACGGCGGGCTCGCCGGTGCCAGGGCGGCGGAGGCGAGCCGGTCGGGCGCCTCGCGCCGGGCGCGCGAGGCGGCGGGCGGGCGGCTGCTGGCCGGCAGGGCTCGCGCGGGCTGGCGGAGGGAGGCGCGCCGACACGTGGCGGGCTCCCATTGGCTGCGGGCGGCGGCACAGTTTCGTCCGGGAGGAAACGGACAAGTCCGGTGTGGTGGGAGGAGATGGACTAGGGTTTGGACTGCGGAAATTTCTGGGGAGGCCACATATTTATAGGTAGAGGGAGCTAGGAAAGTCCAAATGAGGAGCGGTTTTCGCCCACACGATCATGATCGAACGAGCGAGAGCATGGAGGGGAGTAAGATGGGTTTTGGGCCACTTTGGTGGGGGTGTTGGGCTGCAACACAGAGAGGCCTTTGCGTTTACCCGGTTAACCGTTGGAGTATCAAACGACCTCCAAATGGCACGAAACTTGATAGGCGGTCTACCGATGCTATACCAAGGCCACTTGGCAAACCTCGGGCCATTCCGAGAAAGTTTAACACCAGCTCACAACGAGAGACAAAAAGGGGGACGCCGGAGGACATAGGAGTGCCGCTGGGGAATCCCGGTTTACAAGACATTTCGACAATGGTAAAACAAGACCATCAAGACCCCCCGCTGTGCCGACAAATCCCGATAGGAGCTGCACATATCTCGTTCTCAGGGCACACCGGATGAGCCAGACATCGGGTTGGCATAGACCCTGGTTGCCCAAGGGGCGCCGGACATCGCTCGGTTTGGACCAACACTTAGACAAGCATTGGCCGGGGGGGCTAAAATAAAGATGACCCTTGGGTTAATTACTCCCAAGGGAAAAGTAGGTGGTGGTGAGCCAAATGGTAAAACCAAGGTTGGGCCTTGCTAGAGGAGTTTTATTCAAAGCAAACTGTCAGGAGGGTCCCATAAATCACCCGACCGCGTAAGGAACGCAAAATCCGGGAACATAATACAGGTATGACGGAAACTAGGGCGGCAAGAGTGGAACAAAACACCAGGCATAAGGCCGAGCCTTCCACCCTTTACCAAATATATAGATGCATTAATAATATAAGAGATATTGTGATATCCCAACCAAAATCCTGTCCACCATGGAGAAATCTTCAACTTCACCTGCAACTAGCAACGCTATAAGAGGGCTGAGCAAAGCGGTAACATAGCCAAGCAATGGTTTGCTAGGAAGGGTGTCAAAGGTTAGAGGTTCATGGCAATTTGGGAGGCTTGAGAAGCAAATGATAGATAACGCAGCATAGCAGCGTAAACGAAGCAACTAGCATAGCAATGATAGTAGTGAGATCCAGGGTAGCGGTCATCTTGCCTGAAATCCCGCTAGGAAGAAGAACGAGTCCATGAAGAAGAAGAACAGACGTAGTCGAACGAATCCTCACAATCGCAACATTACCGGAACTAAGAAGCAACACCGGAAAGAAACAAACAACATGGTAAACACACAAGCATAAACATGGCATGATGCACAAACAAGTATGATGCATGACAAAGCTAGATGAGGCTACTCATGGCAAGAGATGATGCATACAAGAGCAACACATCAAAACAAAGTTTAAATGAGGCCGGGAACAACATATAACAATTCCGGTAAGTCCTCATATGCAAGTTTAGAAATTGGTCCAGATCTGAATAAACATTATGCTCAAGTTATTAAACAGCAAGTTAAGATGCACCACGATGAACTACACGAAATTCTAGTCAAGTTACACATAAAGGTCATTTAGTTCGGAGCTACGGCCTAGAAGATATGAGAAAAACTAAGTTATGCATGGCATTGATGCAAAATGCATACAAACATCAAGCAAACACACCAAAACAAGGATGCAACATGGTAATATGGAACTACATGCAAAACTAAGCAAGTTTCATATGGGGCACACTCAATACGGAGCAACGGTTCAACACACACACACACTATACAAGTCATAACAACAATCTGTCCATAACAGCAACTAGGCATCTTACAAGCATCAAAACAACAAGCTACAGCACCCCAAAATAAGAACAAAAGGCATGAGCATGAAGTACATGTAAAGCACAACAAAACATGAACACTGAGCTATCTCCAGAAAAGACAAGAACATGCTCAAAAGGACATGGGAAGATTGCAAATTATAACAGTTTCAGGCTTATCAGGAAATACCATCAGGTTGCAATGTTTAGAGCTATCAAACAACATGCTACAGGAACTTATCATGGCAAACAAAGGCATGGCATGAATCTACTAATAGCATAGAACAAAAGTCCCTTAATGACCATGAGCCAAAAAGGCACAGAAAATATGATGGCACCCATGTAAACATGGCAAGTTATATGACAGATTCATACATGGCAGAAACAACAATAAGTAGGCATGTTGGTGAGCTTGAACCACTCACCACAGAGCAATACATGGCATGGCAAGGCAACCAACAGTAAGAAGACATGTTTGTGAAGCTAAGCATGGCAAGAGCAAGTTCATAGGGTGCATGGATCACTAGCAGAGCACATGGCCAAAACTGGACTTCATGTTAACAGGATGACAGCAACATTATTTAGCAACTTTGGAGCAAGATAACAACATGTTCCAGCTGGCTATAATTGCAACCAAGGGCATGAATAGATAGATCAAGACATGTATAACAAAACAACCTTAGTGAACATCTCTAGAATAATGCACGAAATGACTTGTAGCATCACGTTAACATAGCAACAAAATATAACAGAATCAGCCTAGCAAAACAGCAACAGCAAGTACCCTCCTTAACAAGCTTGATGCACTCAGCACACAACTCACAAAAATAAATGGATGGCACCACTGGAAAGATGACATAGCATATATCAAAACACATGTAGAGCTCATGTTCATAGGATGCATGCATCAACCATGGCAAAAATGACAAATGAGCATGTTATAACAGTTTCAGCAGATTAACATCAACATGCACTCTTCCAACAGCATTTCGGGCATCAAGATGAGCTCAAATGAAAATTGTGCAATGGAATGAAATGAAGTACTCGTTGCGGCAAAGTATTTGACATATTACATGCACGAAATGGAGCAGTATGCAGCAAGTTATGATGCGATGAACATGGCATGATTATGCAAAATATAATCGGGACTTGGTGAAAATCGAGGCAACCTCGGGTGAACAGAGTCAACGGGGAGATCGGGCCTGGCCGACGTGGAGGAAGGTCGACGCCGGCGGGCTGCGTGCTCCGGCGAGCCTCGGACGGCGGGCGGCTCCTGGGGCCCCGGATCCGGCGAGCCTCGGCCGGATCTGGGCACCGGACGAGAGGAGGCGGCGCGGGACAGGCTCCGTGACGGGAGGCCGAGGCGGCGGGGACGGGCTCCGGCGACAAGCTCGGCGGCGAAGCTCAAAGACGCGGCGGCGGGTGCGGGCGAGGAGGCGGTGGCGCTGGAGATGCCCGTGGCTCGGACGAAGCGGGCGAGGCGAGGGCGACGGCGGGCCTCGCCGGTACTGCGGCGCGGAGGCGAAGTCGGTCGGGCGGCGGCGCCGCCTCGCACGGAGGCGGGCGGGGCGGGCGGGCGTGGCCGGGCAGGGCTCAGCGGCGGCCTGGCGGAGGGAGGCGCACCGGGACACGTGGCGGGCTCCCATTAGCTGCGGGCGGCGGCACAGTTTCATCCGGGAGGAAATGGACATGTCCGGTGTGGTAGGAGGAGATGGACTAGGGTTTGGACTGCGGAAATTTCGGGGGAGGCCACATATTTATAGGTAGAGGGAGCTAGGAGAGTCCAAATGAGGAGCGGTTTTCGCCCACACGATCGTGACCGAACGACCGAGAGCATGGAGGGGAGTAAGATGGGTTTTGGGCCACTTTGGTGGGGGTGTTGGGCTGCAACACAAAGATACCCGGTTAACCGTTGGAGTATCAAACGACCTCCAAATGGCACGAAACTTGACAGGCGGTCTACCGGTGCTATACCAAGGCCGCTTGGCAAACGTCGGGCCATTCCGAGAAAGTTTAACACCCGCTCACAACGAGAGACAAAAAGGGGGATGCCGGAGGACATAGGAGTGCCGGATTGCAAAACGGACAACGGGGAAAATGCTCGGATGCATGAGACGAACACGTATGCACAATGAAATGCACATGATGACATGATATGAAATGCAGATGATGACATGGCAAAGTGCAACATGCAAGCAAATGACATGGCAATGACGGCGAATAGCTGGAAGACACCTGGCGCAAAGAATCCGGGGTGTTACACTTAATGATAAGAGACAATTGGGATGAACACTTATTGATTTGAGATCCGCGTCTCCCTTACTAGAAGATTCACCCTTATTTTTAGGAACATAAATAAATTTGGAAGTTTTGGTAGGAGGTTTTGGAGTGTTTTTCATGGAAGAAAACGCCGACCCTAAGTTGGTAATGATATCTTCAAGTTTACCGATTCTTGCATAATCTAGATCTATTTTTTCATTAACTATAGGTTCTTTCTCTTTAAAATTTTCCAAAGTAACTCCAACCCTAGATCCATATTGGGTAATGTGATTATGAATCTTTTTATCCAAATTTCCAATCAACTCAATAGTGGCAACTTTATTTTCGATAATTTCAAGCCTTTGCATCACATGTTCCAAAGTTAAAATAGTTCCATTAACCAAAAGAGGTGGTGGGCCAAACAAATATAACATAGCATTATAAGCATCAAAAGTATGGCTACTCAAGAAATCCCCTCCGGTAATGGTATCAAGAATACATCTATTCCAAGGAGTAATGCCTACATAAAAATTGCGAAGAAGAACGTAAGTAGAAAGCTTCCTAGTAGATTTATTTTGAGCATTGCAAATTCTATGCCAAGTATCTTTTAAATTTTCTCCCTCCCTTTGCTTAAAATTAAGAATTTCATGTCCGGGAGTAATAACAAGGATAGGAGGCCTAGCCATTATGACAAGGTAAACGATCTAACACATGAGCAAACGGAAAAAGGCAAGCAAAAGAGAGAGGAGAATAAAACGGCAAGGGTGAAGTGGGGGAGAGGAAAACGAGAGGCAAATGGCAAAAAATGTAAATGCGAGGGAGATGAGTTTGTGATGGGTACTTGGTATGTCTTGACTTGAGCGAAGACCTCCCTGGCAACGGTGCGTAAATCCTTCTTGCTACGTCTTGAGCTTGCGTTGGTTTTCCTTGAAGAGGAAAGGGTGATGCAACAATAGTAGCGTAAGTATTTCCCTCAGTTTTTGAGAACCAAGGTATCAATCCAGTAGGAGGCTCCTCAAAAGTCCCACGCACCTACACAAACAAACAAAGAACTTGCAACCAACGCAATAAAGGGGTTGTCAATCCCTTCACGACCACTTGCAAAAGTGAGATCTGATAGAGATAGTATGATAAGATAAATATATTTTTGGTATTTTATAATATAGATTGGAAAAGTAAAGATGCAAATAAAAGTAGATTGAAAGCCTATATGATAAAAGATAGACCCGGGGGCCATAGGTATCACTAGTGGCTTCTCTCAAGATAGCATAAGTATTATAGTGGGTGAACAAATTACTGTCGAGCAATTGATAGAAAAGTGAATAATTATGAGATTATCTAGGCATGGTCATGTATATAGGCATCACGCCCGCGACAAGTAGACCGACTCCTGCCTGCATCTACTACTATTACTCCACGCATCGACCGCTATCCAGCATGCATCTAGAGTATTAAGTTCATAAGAACAGAGTAACACACTAAGAAAGATGACATGATGTAGAGGGATAAACTCATGCAATATGATATAAACCCCATCTTTTTATCCTCGAAGGCAACAATACAATACGTGCCTTGCAACCCCTATTGTCACTGGGTAAGGACAACGCAAGATCGAACCCAACGCTAAGCACTTCTCCCATTGCAAGAAAGATCAATCTAGTAGGCCAAACCAAACTGATAATTCGAAGAGACTTGCAAAGATAACTCAATCATACATAAAAGAATTCAGAGGATATTCAAATATTTCTCATAGATAAACTTGATCATAAACCTACAATTCATCAGATCTCGACAAACACAGCGCAAAAAGAGTTACATCGAATAGATCTCCAAGAAGATCGAGGAGAACATGGTATTGAGATCCAAAAAGAGAGAAGAAGCCATCTAGCTAATAACTATGGACTCGAAGGTATATGGTAAACTACTCACAACTCATCGTAGGGGCTATGGTGTTGATGTAGAAGCCCTCCATGGTCGATTCCCCCTCCGGCGGAGCACCGGCGAAGGCTCCAAGATGGGATATCGCGGATACAGAAGGTTACGGCGGTGGAAATTGTTTTTCGTTGGCTCCCTGGATGTTTTCGGGGTACGTCGGTATATATAGAAGGAAGAAGTAGGTCGGTGGCCGCCCAAGGGGCCCATGAGATAGGGGGCGCGCCCTGTAGGGGTGGGCGCGCCCTCCACCCTCGTGGCCACCTTGGCTGCTTCTTGGCTTGCACTCCAAGTCCTCTAGATCACGTTCATTACAAAAATCACGTTGCCGAAGGTTTCATTCCGTTTGGACTCCGTTTGATATTCCTTTTCTTCAAAATACTGAAATAGGCAAAAAAACAGCAATACGGGCTGGGCCTCCGGTTAGTAGGTTAGCCCCAAAAATGATATAAATGTGTAAAATAAACCCCATAAACACCCAAAAGGGGTAATATAATAGCATGGAACAATAAAAAAAATTATAGATATGTTGGAGACGTATCAGACGCCAGTATCCCTCCCAGTTGTGTTAATTGTCCGGAGGGTATGAAGCAACAAGAGATATTAAAAAAAGGTTTGTGCAGGGTCTTAATCTAAAAAGAAACCTTTGAGTGGGGCCCTGCTGCACATCTGCGCCTTTGTCTCCGTTGTGCCGTATCCTGGAAGGGTGTAGCACGATGATCGTCTGTAAAAGGAAAAACCCTGGTGAAAGACTTCGTGCGAAATGTTGGTTATTCTGAACGAACCATGAAAATGCAATCTATTATTGTATTAATAGGTTCAAGCCGAACTATGGGCTTTTTTACATGCAGGCAGCCCCTAGCACCACCTATGTGGGTATATCCGTCGACCCAAGCTAAGGTTTATCTGGGTTGTTACAACTGGTGGTGTGCCGGACCCGTCTAACCGTGTCCGTGGTCTTGACGACCGATCATTTATTCTGGTTGGAGACGTCGTTCAGTGTTCGGCTGCTAGAGCCGCCACATATTCTTCCGCACGTAAGGAACGATCTGTATTTCCGCTAACTATGATGACACCACGTGGACCGGGCATCTTAAGTTTAAGATAAGCGTAGTGCGGTACTGCATTGAAACGAGCGAAGGCCGTTCTTCCGAGTAGTGCGTGATAGCCGCTTCAGAATGGAGCGATGTCGAAGATTAATTCTTCGCTTCTGAAGTTGTCAGGAGAACCGAATACAACCTCTAGTACTAGAGAGCCCGTGCAGCGGGCCTCGACACCTGGTATTACTCCTTTAAAGGTAGTATTGCTTTGGCTGATTCTTGACGGGTCTATCCCCATTTTGTGGACAGTGTCCTGATATATCAGATTGAGACTACTGCCGTCGTCCATAAGGACTCGGGTGAGATGGTATCCGTTAATTATTGGGTCGAGCACCGAGGCTACCGATCCTCCGTGCCGGATACTAGTCGGATGATCCATGCAATCAAAAGTGATCGGCCGGGCCGACCAAGGGTTGAACTTGGGGGTGATGGGCTCTATAGCGTATATGTCTCAGAGTGCGCATTTGCGTCTCCTCCTTGGTATGTGGGTTGCGTAGATCATATTCACTGTTTTCACCTCTGGGGGAAATTTTTTCTGTCCCCCAGTGTTCGGCTGGACGGGCTCATCCTCGTCTTCACTTGGCGTCTCCCTCCCCTTGTGTTCGGCGTTTAGTTTGCCAGCCTGCTTGAAGACCCAGCATTCTCTGTTGGTGTGATTTGCAGGTTTTTTGGGGGTGCCATGAATCTAACATAATCTGTCTAGAATCTTATTTAGGCTGCACGGTCCATCTCTGCTGCCTTTAAATGGCTTTTTCCATTGATCGGGTCGAGAGCCCCTGAATCCGGCGTTGACTGCCATGTTGTCTGGGCTGTCTTCATTATTTCGAAGCTTGTTTTTATTGCGTCGTGGCTTCCCGTCGCCATCCCTGACTTCGGATGTGCCTGGGTCACTGGTGCCACTGCGGGCCAACCAGCTGTCCTCGCCCGTGCAGAAGCGGGTCATAAGGCCTGTTAGGGCTGCCATTGTCCTTGGCTTTTCTTGGCCGAGGTGTCTGGCGAGCCATTCATCTCGGATACTGTGCTTGAAAGCCGCTAAGGCTTCGGCATCCGGGCAGTTGACGATTTGATTCTTTTTAGTGATAAATATGTTCCAAAGCTTACGGGCTGACTCTCCGGGTTGCTGGATTATGTGACTTAGATCGTCTGCATCCGGAGGTCGGATATAGGTCCCTTGAAAATTGGCCCTGAAAGCATCCTCAAGTTCCTCCCAACTTCCAATTGAGTTTTCGGGGAGGCTTTGCAACCAATGCGGAGCTGGTCCTTTCAACCTGAGGGGTAGGTATTTAATGGCGTGGAGATCATCTCCGTGAGCCATGTGG
Organism: Aegilops speltoides; assembly: GCA_021437245.1. NCBI lineage: Eukaryota > Viridiplantae > Streptophyta > Magnoliopsida > Poales > Poaceae > Aegilops > Aegilops speltoides. The sequence continues at coordinate 266,291,389 of CM038147.1, forward strand.
ATGTGAAGGATAAAGTCCTCAATCCAGACCCAGGGTCTGTCGTTCCGTCGTATGCCTCTATATTCACGGTTTTAAATCCCTTTGGAAATTCATGATCCAGCACCTCATTGGTGAAGCACAGGGGGTGTGCAGCACCCCTGTATTTGGATGTGTCATGGCATGCTGTCGACGGTTGTTGTGCTCGGTGTTGATTCCGTGCTGGTATTTGATCAATATGATCGCTTTGGTGGCTGTGATCATGCGCCGGAGCACGGTTCCTAGATCCATAGATGGACCTGGCCATACCGGCTTTTTTGTCCAGGAGCTCACGTAAATCGTCTACTGACTTATGTGCGGCATCATTAGCCGCCGTGTCGCGGCCACGGGGTGGTCGGTCCGGCTGATCGGCCATTTTATTTTTCGGCCGAATGGGCTCTATAGCCTCATCATCGAATTCGGGCAGCAACTTGCGCTTTGGGTAGCTCTTTGTGTGGCGATCACCGCCGTATTTTTCTTCGGTGTCGAGCACTTTGTTCCATCTTCGATTGAGCGTATCCTGCGCGTCCTTAATCCTTTGCTTCTGCTTCTTCAAGTTCCTCGCGGTGGCAATAAGCCTTCTATGGAGGTTCTCTTGTTCCAAGTGTTTTTCCGGGATGATGAGTGCATCGTCGTCCGGACTGTTCTCCTCTCCGGAGATAGGTTGATGAGTTTTACCCTCGGCGTTGCCGTGATCGGACATCGGCTCCGGACTATGTTCACCGTCCCCTGGCTCATCCTGCTTCATCACTGGGTCCATGGGGTCGTCGTTTCCCTTGGAGTCGATCGGGGTATTATTCTTTCTTGCGCTGTTATCGCTGTTTTTACTGTGGCGGGATTTAGAGAGGCGCCTACGTCGTCGCTTTGGTTGCTACACGAGGGGATTATCCTCAGTTGCCTCATCGCCATCGCCTTCTTTTGGCGTGTCCAACATATATATATATCATATGATGAGGTGGTATTCCAGCGCCCTGTGGGCGGTGGTTCCTGTTCTTCTCCTGCATCGTCGTCCATACCGTCGATGTCTTCGGAGTCGAAGTCAAGTGTGTCGGTTAAGTCATCGACAGTGGCTATTAAGTGGGTGGCGGGTGGGGAACGAATTTCTTCGTCGTCCGCTTCCCACTCCAGCCGGACATAGTTCGGCCAAGAGTCTCCTGCCAGAGAGAGAGACCTTAACGAATTTAGCACGTCGCCCAAGGGCAAGTGCTGAAAGATATCCGCGGAGGTAAACTCCATGATCGATGCCCAATCAAATTCGATAGGCATGAACACACGCGGTTCGGAACCTATGGCCGGAGACGAGTCCGAGGGTCCGATGACACAGATCTCTTTGGAGGCGAAGTCTGTGTTCGGTTCTATCGCCGATGAGTGTGCGGTCTCCGGGGCGGGGTCTATCCACTCGTCCTCGTATGGCATGATCTGCTCCAGATTAAGGGCCGGGGCAGCCGCAGGTGTGATCTCCCGAAGACCGCTCGATGGCAGATCTAAGTCATGCTCGTCGTGGCTGTTCAGCGCACCTGACATGGGCTCGAATCCGTCGAAGATCAAGTCTCCGCGGATGTCGGCAGTGTAGTTCAAGTTTCCAAACCTGACCTGATGGCCAGGGGCGTAGCTATCGATCTGCTCTAGATGGCCAAGTGAGTTGGCCCGCAGTATGAAGCCGCCGAATACGAAGATCTGTCCGGGGAGGAAAACCTCAACCTGGATCGCATCGTTGCAGATGATTGAAGGAGCCATCAAGCCTTATTGTGACGGGACAGTGGAACTCTCAATGAAAGCACCAATGTCATTGTCAAAACCGGCGGATCTCGGGTAGGGGGTCCCGAACTGTGCGTCTAAGGCTATTGGTAACAGGAGGCGGGGGACACGATGTTTACCCAGGTTCGGGCCCTCTCGACGAAGGTAATACCCTACTTCCTGCTTGATTGATCTTGATGATATGAGTATTACAAGAGTTGATCTACCACGAGACCATAGAGGCTAAACCCTAGAAGCTAGCCTATGATTCTGATTGTTGTTGTCCTACGGACTAAACCCTCCGGTTTATATAGACACCGGAGGGGGCTAGGGTTACACAGAGTCGGTTACAGAGAAGGAGATCTACATATCCGAATTGCCAACCTTGCCTTCCACGCAAAGGAGAGTCCCACCCGGACACGGGACGAAGTCTTCAATCTTGTATCTTCATAGTCCAACAGTCCAGCTAAAGTACATAGTCCGGCTGTCTGAGGACCCCCTAATCAAGGACTCCCTCAGTGGGTACACGTGATGCTGCGCATTTATTTAAGCTGGAAGGCGAACCCAAACAGTAGCTGCATTCATTCCCCTCCTGCCGCCTCTTCTTTGGTTGCCGTCGCCCGGTAACCATGGCCCGGCCAAAGGTAACAACATACGTCATACTCCCGCCGGAGTGGCGCTTTAATATAGAAATTTTAGTGGTCATGCATGCATCTTTTTGTTCTAGCACTCCTATATAAGGGTTGACCGATCGCTTTCCGCGGACGTGCGCGGGTGGTGGAAGAGGAAGGAGAAGGGAAGCGGGCTGTGGAGTAACATTTTTACCACAATTTCTTAGGAAACTGCGTGCAATAATTGAGTAGTTTTGCAAACTACCAGTACTACACCTGAAACGGTTCAAAACCTATACTCCCTTGCTAGCGCGCGCTTCCCGCGTGAAACGGTCAGTGTTGCTCTTGAGCGTTAGTGCCACATTAATGCCCGGCCAGAGCGGAGGCGACCTCTCACTAGCGCCGGCTTTGAAGTGGCGCGACGGCCGAGAGAGCGCCGCTTCCCGGTGCACGCGACTGCTCCGCGTCGAGACTGGCCATAGGCCCTGTTTGGATCCATGGGTTAGAGTTAGTTTGAGCTATTTGGGGCTCAAATAGCCCTAAAGTATCCAAGTATGAGGGTTTAAATTGGAGCAAGTTGTACCGAACCCACCAAAAAGAATTATCCCACCGAAGAGGCGCTAATTGGAGATAGTTCTCATTGGGACCACTGAAAAATCACTGTCATCCAAACACCTCTTTGGCTACAGTTAGTTTATGGTTAGTCATGAGTTAGTCTAACCTCTAGCTAAGTTAGAGTATCAAACAGGAGCAGTATAGGGCATGCAAGTTGCTCAAAGCATATAGTCAAATTCGTACGTGAAAGGATTTTTTTCTTTTTGAAAATGGAACGTGAAAGGAATTTTTTTAGAATATTGTTGGCATGTCGCTAACATGTGATGAGTTAACCGACCTCTATAGATGGCAAAAAAGCCAGCCTGCCGCACTTTGAGAGAGACGAGGAGGGAGAAGCGATACATGCTGCTGGATTACTAGAGATAGGTGTCGCATGGAAGCCAAGAAATATGGTGATAGCGTGGGTTAGCCATGTACTAGGATGATGTAATTACACTGGGCTGCCGTGTTTCGTACTCTTCTAGTCCAGTGTGGAGATGATTGGTTGATTTTATATCGCTGAATAATATTAAATATTATGAGTGCAGATGCTCCACCACGAGGTTCCTTGCTCCTTCTCGGTCGTCGGGAATCTATGTTCTTCCACTATTTTTTTACATGAGCTTTGTTCATCCTTTTGCCAACACGTGAGACATCTAGCATCAAGGTGCACGTGTTATGCAAGGATCGTTCCATCTATATGAAGAACATGTGGGACTGGAACTACGAGACGGACATGTACCCAGGAGTGGATGTACGAACCTGAGTAATGTAGCACAGTAAGCGAAGTAGAAAGGCACAAATGGTATGAACATGCGTGGCATATAGGGTGTGTTTGGTTGCGTTCTCATCTCAGCATAGTTGTTCCCTCTTCATGCATGCTCAACTCAACACCCCTCTTCATGCATGCTCTCTTCAAAGCATTCTTCTAGTGTATTTGTGCTAAACTAGTGTGGACTCATGCACCCTCCATACACTCTACCAAACACCCAAAAGTAGGTCGAGAAGGGAACTCTTGGGCGGAATTTGTCTCTTACTACATACTACCACTAAATGTTGTACGTGTAATGCACGGTGATGTTATGGAGTACGTGCCTAAGTACTCTACTACTACTATATTAGTTGGAGGCACATATTAACTTTTATATTTTTTTACGTGTATGCCCCGAGACCTTCCAACTAGACATGTATTTCTCTCCAGGTTGCACTTTGTATTGTTCATACCACTAAGTACTACTACGTGTGGTCTTCGACCCAGAAGTGGAAGAAGTGGAGATGCTCTACCACACTGTTTTTTTGCGCTGGGCTCTACCACCCTGTTCATGTCCCACTCCTTTCGCTGGCGTGTGGGACATCCAGCACGTGCCATGTTTGGCACTCTTCCTCGTCAGAGTTGAAACGCTAGCATTCATCAGAAATAAAAAATAATTATAAATCAGCAGTGATACTATTTTTTTGAGAACCAATCAGCAGTGATACTATACCACACAGTTTCCTTGCTCCTCGATATCGGAAAGAATACTTCCGTTCGCCAACATGTGGGACGTCGACCATCCTGGTCCACTTGCCATTGACGCAGAACTCCAAGGGAGAATCACCCGGTCGTCGCGCCACAGTAACAATGACTAATGAGCCGTCAAATCACAGGCCCACTTCCCACTTTGAAGTTGCTTGGACAAAGGAACCATCATTACTTCGTTGATTCCGCTTCTTGAAGAAAACTACTGTACCAGCAGTACTGCTAGCTACAGTAGTTACTCCAACAGAGGCCTCTTTCATTCATAGGATAGGAATTTTATAGGAATATGAAAATCATAGGAAGTGAGATGACATGCATCTCAATTCCTATAGAGAAAGAGATGCCATTTGATTCATAGGATAGGAATTTTTCCATTTAGTCTAGGCTAATGTACTGGTAGTTTGCTCTAAAAACTAAAGTAGTAACTCGTAGTACTGGTACATGCTCGTACTCAGACACAGACACACACACACACACTAACTACTAGTACTACTACTTCTCACATGCTGGCCAGACGCCGTCGTTCTCCTTCCCGGCTTTGTCGGTGACACCCCACCGTGCTTGGATCTCCGCCGACCTCTCCGCGGCAGCGCGTGCGTCCTTTTCTTTCTTGCAGCGGCGAGCCTCTCTTTTCTTGAGTGATTTCTGACTTTTCCGCTCCCTCTGTGCGGCTTTGGCCGCCTCTTGCTCTACCGCCCATTCGGCCTTGGCATCTTCAAATTCCTCCCACATAGGTGTGAGGTTGCGAGCGGCGATGAACTCGGCACGGCAGGATGCCAACGCTTCCCTACCATTTTGTGTGCGGGCATGGGCGGCGAGGGACTCGGCGCGGCGGGGTGCCATCGCTGCCTTACTGTTTAGTGTGCGGCACGGTGGCATGAACGACGCTTGGTGAGAGCTCTGGGGTGGAGTGGTTTGTCAAGAGCTCAAGGACAGAAGACGAAGGATATTTGGATTCCCCTTCAATCCTGGTCATTTATTACCGAGTAAAATGCATTGGCGGTCATCGAACTTGTCTTGATAGCTCACTTTGATCATTGTATACGAGATATGGTGATTATACGATCATTGGCTCAGCGTATAGCTTCGTATTTGTTTGGTTGACCAGTCAAACAGTCCGCATGCGCCTCATCAGCTCGTGTTCTATCTACGCGGGCCTACCTGTCAATGGAAAAAGAAATACTGTAAAAACCAAAATTATGCGTATGTGGGGAATCAAACCACGGACTCGTAGCTGCAACGCACCCTCGTCAGCCAAATGAAAATGAAATAATTCGCGTCATGCACGTCTCCCTCTAAATCAAAGTCCTACTCATGGTGCAACGCAAACGGCGAGCCCATCACCTGCGTGCCCTGGCGGTGCCTGACATTACTGTTTACACGTTTGATGGAGGCCTACGCGAACGCCGAGCATGTATTCACCTTGCTCAACACCAACGGTCATACTCGGAGCGCCTTGCTCATGTATATCGTCCATCACAACGACAATCTATAAAAAAGCCTGGCAAGAGAGGGTACTATGGTAGTATGGTACGGAGTATGTACTATCGTGAGCAACCAATCTTAGTGCCACTACACATGAGTGTGTGTCTGATCGATTCGTCCATTATTCATAAGTTATGCATGGTTGTGTGCTGTCTATGGTGGTCGTCGAAGGCTAGCTGGCGACAAGAGCGGTTGTCAATACGTGCCGCATATGCTTCAAAGGCTCGTCATCCATGAGTTCACACTTTACCACCATGCCAGCGTCTGACCGCTCTGGCCTATCGAAACCCCTTCCATCGCTAGCGCGCGCTTCCCGCCTGAAATGGTCACCGTCTCTCCAGAATGTCAATGCCATATTCACCGGACTTAATTGCATGTGCAATTAGTGTGTCACTGACAAGCGGGCCAGATGCCCATTGGGCCCACATGTCAGTAACCCAACGCATCTGCAGTTAAGTCACTGAAGCAGCGTCCGCATTCACGCCCGACGAACCTACTCCGGCGCCAGTTGTCCATCTGTCTGCCATGGCTCATTGCCATTCGCCCGCTATATTAACTTGAGCCCCAACTCCCAGCCATAGCCAAAGACCCACACTTATTCTCCTCCGGTCCCTTCCTTCTATCGGCACCACTCCAACCATGGCCTCCTGGCGCTCTGAAGCTCTCTTGGACGTACTGTCGAAGGAGCAAATGAGGGACATCGGCGGCTCCGCTCCGGGCGTGCTCCAAAGCTCTCTTTGACGTACTATCGCAGGAGCAAAGGAAGGAGATCACCGGCACCCCCCGGCCGCCCTCCGCCGCCACGACCACAAAGCTAGCGCGCGGGCGCGGGCGCAGCCGGCAGCGAGGAAGAGTAGTACACGGTAGGCCGCCGCCGCTCTGGTCCCAGGAAGGCCACCGCTACTCCACTCAGTCGACGCCAAGCTTGGTAGGGTAAACATCGACGGCTGATTAGCCGCTTGACGGCAACGTGGAGGCGGAAATCGTCAGAACCTTGTGCTCAGGAGGAGGAGGTTAAAAAGGCGGATGAGGAGGAGGCAAAGGAAATGGCCGACTTTCTTGGGTTCATGGCCGAACATGGTGGCCGGGCGCCCGCGATCGTTTAGATTAGGTTTGCAGTAGGTTTTAGTATGGTTTGTGCGAAATATGTAATGAATTTAGTCCAGTTTGTCAGAAAAGTGTTCGAAATGTAATGAATTTCATCCGGTTAATTTGAAATTTGCTTTGTTTGCACGAATTTCGTCCGGTTAGTTCATATAGTTGTTGAAAGGTATGCGGGCAGCATCGGATGTCATCCATCGGTGTCCTCGCATGATGCCGGTGTAAATTTGTGGGCGATCTTGGAGATGCCCTAACTATCATGCTATAATCGCTAATGAAGGCTCCATTATTTGGCAGGGCACGCTTATCCTCGATCAAAATCAGATCCGCGGTTCTCGCACGCCTCCCTCGTAAGAGTGTAAACCCTTGCTTACATAAAAATGGAGCAAGTGGACGGCACTGTAGCACGTCATATCACTCAAACTAGCCCACCTAACGAGTGGGAAAGCACCATCCTCATCATTTTGTTCTGGATTTCTATCGATCGATTGCGCGAAATGTTACGCTTCGCAAGTTCGAAAGGAAAAGGCGGCACACTTACGACTCATACGCGTCGCACCCCCGACGGTCTGGCTCGCACGCCGCTCACCAGAGGGGACACGCGTTGTCTTGCAATTTCATTTGGGACTATAATTGAATAAACCGTCGATAGCTGAAATCTAATCGCTCGGCGGGCGTCGGCTGAGAAGAGAGAAACGGGGGAGGGAGAAGAGATCGCCCGCCCGCTGCGCACGGACTCCAAGAAATATATGGTGATAATGTGAGGTGGGCCATGCTGGAGTCTGGACCGCTTCCGGAGCCCACTCTGGCCCCTCAAGACGCCAGCTGCCCGCCGCATGCATGCATAGCAAGTACTAAAAAACTGGGCTATAAGCCCGCTTATGTGGAGGAGAGAGAGGCGTTGACAAAGTCAAGGAGTGGTCTTTGCAAGAGCCCGTCTCTACACGTGCTCCTAGGTATAAAAATTAATTATAAAAAAAGGCATATAAAAACAGATGTGTCTAAAAAAGGAAGGTAAAAAACATTTGAGAGGAAATAGATAGAGAGAAAGTGAGAAAAAGTTGTAACCTTATAGCCAGCCTTATAGTCAACAGTATGGTAGCATTACATGAGGAAGGAGGGAGTGGTGCACATGCCAAGTTCACTAGGCTGCCGTGTTTCACACTCCTCCATCGTAACAGTGGAGACAATAGCTTTCATCAAAAATAAACAATGAATACTCGTTGCTCGTCCTCTATATCAGAGAGAATACTTTCATTCACCGACATGTGGGACATTGACCATCCTGGTCCACCTGCCATGCACAAAATTATCCTGGTCTACTCCGGTCGTATCGCAGGCCCAACCTTTCCCATTGTAAGTTGTTCGGATGAAGGAACCATCATGACTTCGTTGAATTCCGCTTCTTCAAGAAAACTTACTGTACTCGCAATACTCCTACCACACACGAAGACTGGACGGCACTGACCACGTGATATCACTAAAACCCACTAGGCCAAACTAGCCTGCCTAGGTCATCTATTTTGGAACGGAGGGAGTACGTCTCTGCACTGCTATGATTTTGTGTTGTACGTCTCTGTACTTTTGCTACGATTTTCCTACCCTATGAACCAAATGAGGCCTGAATGTATCCGTGTCAACTATTGTCTGATCGATCGCTAAGCCTACAATTTTAGGAGATAGGGCTATTGGTCGATCAACGACGGATAAGTATAAGCGTACCACGAGCTCATCAGCCCCAACGTTTCTCTTCGGTGAGTGTTTTTCAAGTACTATAGCTCGCACAGTAGCTAGCCTACTAACACCAAGAATCATCAAACAAGCCCTGCTGATATGATAAATAGTTCAAACTTACATCTAAGCATGCCATATATTACATCAAAAGCTGGTGAGGATACAACTGTTTCCATAACTCGGAGAGGGTTCGCATGATTCACAATCAAACAAAAGTAGCAAGTACCGCCCACACAAGATAGTGCACTAGCCCTAAGATGGTTTGCATGCATCGTTCTGGTAATTAAACACAGGGCAATGCAAACTACCATGAAGGATTAGCGCGTCCAACTGTTTCTTGTCATCGATCTCTCGGGCAGTGACCACAGCACGGACAACGGCATGGGAATCGATCTCTGGGGCGATGTCCACAAGACTGACCGCGACATCGGAATCGATCTCTGGGGCAATGTCCACAGGATGGACAGCGGCATCAGAATCGATCTCCGGGGCGATGCCAACAGAACGGACCGCGACATTGAAAACGATCTTTGGGGCGTTGTCCACAGGACGGGCCGCGACATCGGAATCATCAAGGACGTCCACCGGCACCTACACAACCCTAACATATAAGCAAGCACATTGCAAATAATCAAAAACCATAACTATATTAATAAGCCATTATTTTTTACCTTGTGCAGCTCACCGAGGGATCTCATCCCTCCGGGGCCATCTCCTTGTCCTCGATGGGGGCCATCACCTTGCCAGGGGAATACTGCTTCTCAACAGCAACTATCTCCTCAAACTCGGCCTTGAGCCTCGCATAGGTGGCCATCAGAGTTTCTGGGGTAGGCACGGTGGGGCCCTTGCTGTTCTTCCAATTTTCATTGAGGAGTTCGTCCGCCAACGTCGTCAACTCTTTGGCCAGTGCTTGTTTCTTGGAGTTCTTCGTCTCCATGGGTTGACCCGCCAACATGGTCAACTCGTTGGTCGGTGCTCGCTTCTTGGAGATCGCTGTCTCCAGTGGGTTGTCCGCCGGCAACTCTTTGCCAAGTGCTCCAGGATCCAACAATGAACTGACAAACAAAAAGCAATCGAAAGGAAACCTCAATCGCAAAAACGGGAAAAGAACAGGCTATGAGAATCGGTTGGTGCTTCACAAAAAGAAGATTCTTGGAATGAAAATATAGCAGCATAACTGATTCTCCCACCTTTCCTTCATCGGTACAGAAGAAAAATGGCAGAAGTGAGTGGCCTAGAGTGAGGTTTTCTTCAAGAGAGGGTAGAAAGGGCTTCAACGAGCGTTCCAGTGAAATGATGGTTGCTTCGTCCAGTCCAACTTGGAGGCCACCTTACCAGTGCTGGTAAAGGTGTGGGTTTTGTGATATGACAGGTCATGATGGCCACATCGGGGTGACAGGTGAGTCTCGACTGTAGCACCTCGCTGTGATTTAGTGGATGGCAGGCGGGCCCGGATGCTTTGATGTCCCGCATGTAGATAGAGCGGCTAGTCATATAGGACTGCTCAATATTGTGCACCGCGACCAAGGAGGAGAGGAAAACGAGAGAACTATGTAATTAATGCATGAGTTTAATTAGGGTAGTTTTGTAAAGTACGAGATACATTCCTCCAATCGCAAAATGCCTTGGTTCACGAGATTTGATATTTGAGCCCTGCACGCGGTGTAGTCTAGTCACTTGTTGAAATCTCTAGAAAGGCAAATACTCCTTTCCGGTTTATAAGGCTATACTACTCCCTCCGTCTAGGTGTGTAAGTCATCTTGCGAAAACCAGTAATCCCAAAGCACTTAGGCGCGGTGCATTAACTTCTACCTCGTTTCTTGTTTCTTGACATATCAACTAATAAGAGATTTGGAGTGTGCATGCTTTTAATGACTTGAGACTACCAAACACGACATGCAGTGATCAGTTCATTGCATGCAATACTATTAATTAGCAAATAAACATTAAGTTCTCTCATTTTTCCCTCCTTGGTCACGGTGCACAACCTAAGATGACTTACTCACCTAGACGAAGGAAGTACCAAACACGACATGTCGTGGCTAGTTCATTGCATTCAATGCTATTAATTAGTAAATAAAGATTGGAGGAAACGATGCTAAGCGCGTGGACCTATGCAGAATGAGTATCAACCAAAGGATGATGGAGTTTAATTGTTAAACAATTCAATGAGGGAAGCTTAGCTACAAATTCAACGACTTACTCACCTAGACGGAGGGAGTAGCAAGTACTAGCATTACAATAGTGGGCTCCAATAGCAATTTTGTCTCACGCAAGAGCCTGACAACTACTATGCGTGCTCCAAGGCACCGCACCACGCGAGCGTTTGCAACTGCCACGTTCGAGTTGCACTTGGCTCTTCGCCTCTTCGAGAAGAGGAACAATGATGTTACTCCTACTTCTATAGTATCGAATCCACTGCTGCATGTTCGTCCACCTCGTGTAGGAGAGGTAGCGTGTAGCGAAAGCTTCTACTCACTGCTCCTGCCTTTGCATCTATGATAGGTGGGCCCAACAGGTGGTTGGTCCTCCTGTCATGCAGCCAAAGGCAGGTGCAGTTAATGCACCGGAGCTCAGTCCGCGAGGGAGAGGGCGTTGTAGTAATCAAACTTCTCGGTCTTGTACGAGTTGACGCGACACATCAAAACACTGCACTCGATATAAGACCTCTTCCAATGCAAAGTTGCTTAGATGAGGTGCTAAGTGCATTAAATACCTTAGCAACTCAATTCCCCAATGCATAGGTGCTTAACTTGTTGTGGCTAAGCCCACTTTGTTAAATGATTTAGCATCTAAACTCTCTCATGCATTGGTTAACTTCTTTTATTTATGTGGTTTGCCTAGGTTCGCACGCTTGGCATTGGTTCTTCCTGGGGTCACCAAAGTGCTCTCTCTCCTCTTTAATTGTTCTGCCATGTCACTTTTTATCTTATGTGGCATGCTTAGAACCTGTCCAACATGGAGCACTAGGAAGGGCCTAAGTCTTTTTACACATTTCAAATGGACAACAACATACGGATGTATGTAGACATATTCTGCTTCGTATGTAGTCACTTGGTGCAATCTCTAAAAATACTTATATTTGGAAACGGAGGGAGTACAACGCATGCATGCATGCCGTGACTTTCCTTTTGATACTTGCATGTGTTGATTTGATGCTCCTTGCCAAATTCTGACTATAAATTTAACTAACCAAATTTTCATGTATGTCACAAAAAATTACGGGGCTGTTTGGATTGTGACTATGTTTGTCTTATGTTGCCACATTATTTTTCCCACACTTGCCACACTTTCCTAACTTGAGTTGCTCAAATTGACACACTTTGGCTTGCCTAAGGGTATCTTGTCACAATTTTTGTGTCTATGACATGTGGGGTTCACTGCTAATAAAAAAATTCTTGTCTTAGGTGTGGCTAATAAAAAAGTCTTGTATTTAGGAACGGAGGGAGTAGAAAATATAAATAATAATAAATGTTGGGGCAACCCATGTTTCTGATAATTTTAGCCGTGGGCTTTGTTCACAATTTTTAAGAGGGGGTTGATGTTCATTTAATGGAGGGACTTGTAGTACCAGACTTGAACGATACAAAGTGCGACCTGGCACACCGTAACACCACTTGGAACAAGCGGGTAGCTATCTCAAAAAACAATCAACAACAAAAAAACCCGCGACCTGGCATGTAGTACACAATTTTAAATGAATGTTTTGATGGAGTGAAAAAGGAAAACTACCCCACTACATATATATATAGGCCGGAGCCTCTGCGCTTGCTTGCTAGGGTTGCTCTATTCACACACTCTCATCCTCTCCCGATCAAACCAAGATAGGGGTGGTAACACTCTCTTTCTCCCTTCAAGAAACACTGCCTTTCTATCCTCACCGGTGGTTACAGATCCGGACGTATCCCCCTCCGCCAGTGAAGGGGAGGAGGGGCAGCGTTTAGGCCACCGTCGATAGCGAGGGAGAAGACCCACTGCCGGCCGCACCATTATCTCTGGTCGAGCGCCAGCGCGGGAGGTCCTCCGATCCCTTAGTTATTTCCTGTGGGTGGATCCGGCCTCCCGCCGCCCACCTATCCACATCCCGACGACCTTATGGTATATCTTCACTCGAAACCGCCTTAGCTCTACTTCCCCAGCTCGCTACGTCGATGCATGTGCATCATTTTCTACCTCTCAGCCCCTCTCGATCGGATGGTCCAACCTCACCTATTTTTTTCTTCTATTGTTAGAGGTAAAGCTACTTCATGGAGTCGAATCTTGTACTACTTGGTTCAAACAAGAAATAAAGTGGGGGTGGGGGAATTTAGTATGTACATCGGACTTGGTACAAACAGGAGGGAAAGGGGGTGAAAGTAGTACAGACTGGTCATCCAACCGGTCTCTTGGTCAAAAAGGGAAATATAGGGGTATCGTTGTACACAGTGGTATGACCAGGACTAGATTTGCTATCCACACATAGGAGTAGGTGGCTAGAGTGAACAAAAATGGGACCAACCCAGATATGTTTCTTGGATGTTTGTTTCTCGGGGCAGCAAACTATGAATCACCACTTTATGCCCCTGTTTATGTACATGGTGCTGGACTGCTAGTGCACCCACTGTCCCATGCCCTTATACCAAATATTTAGCTGTTCTTAATCTAAGGTCCCTGGTAAAAATGAAGCCATGCCACTGTTATAAGCCTTGACAAGTTTAGCCAAATGTTTTTGCCTGTAATTGTTTGAGACTCTAACTATTTCCTCTGTACCTTTTTGTGCAAACAGGGATATCCAATTCACCTGGTTGCTGTTGTGACCTTTTGGTGCACTGCACAAAACTCTTCTTAAAAGAAGTGACTTTTGTACTGTTTAACTAGAATGTCATAATGGAACAGTTAGTTCATTTTAGTGAAACTGCACAAAGGGAGATCTGTGTTCCAATCCTCATCATCCATATTGGCGCCATAACCTTCCTTTAGGTAAGAATGATATTTAATGCATGTGTTCATCTCTATTTTCCGACTGCCATGAGAAAATAATGCTATTTTTTACTAGTACACGTGTACTCCCTCACTGACAAAACCAATTCTGAAATAGAAGGCCAATCATGTACTTGGTTTCACCAACTGGTGAGGAGAAAGAGAAACAGAACATGAAGAGGAAGAAGAAGAAGAATAAATAGTGCCAAGGCGATCTTGCTGAAGCCAGAGGCCCCAGTCAAAGTCATTCAAGGGCTTCGGCAATGACTACCTTATAGTGAGACGATCCTCCAGGGAGCCCTTCCACTTCTACTGTCTCACTTAATTAATTAGGAGTACTTAAGTACCACTAATTTATTGCTGCCTAATTTTCCTGTCGGAGTTAAACAAATCTTTAGTAGGACCCTATGCTGAATCATGTATGTGTGTATGTTTGTCTACGGAGGTGAATCATGTGGTGGAGCAGGAAGGGAATATTATTAGTGTCATGACATAATAGTGCTATTGTTTTGCATGTCAATTTATTGCCATTGGTTCAATGAGGCAATGTTTTGCGTATTGTCCATCATGAATTTGATGCTACTGTTTGAGTAATATGCTAATGTCTTCCTATCCTTTCTCACTAAGCTAATGAAGGTTACACCTTGTTCCTACTTGTGCAAACAGGGTTCATGTTGTGCCAATCATACATTTTAGTGGAACTACACAAGACAATACAATGAATCGTATCCCAGCCGATTGCTTTAACTCATTGGAAGTTCTTGATAATCTTTGATATAATCTCAGCACTGGTAAACAAGAGTGATTTGAACCATACATTTGAAGTGCACAAAAAATATATACTATTGAGTGATTCCAGTGAGTGCTTTATTATCTCTTATGGGACTACATGACTAAGCTTTTTTCTCAGGTTGGTACGGGCCTAAGGCCTTCATCCATATTAGTTTGCTGTCATCTCTATTTGTATCGTGCTACTGTCATGAGAAACTCCTTTATCTTTGCACGTTAAAGTTTTGCAACCTATCATAAATGGCAATGTTTGAGTGTTGAGCTAATTGGCACTGATTAAATAAACTAGGGCCAATTCCAGTTCTGCCCCTAACTCGAACCCACTACTCAGTTTTGCCCCTAATTTTTAGGTATGCTCAGTTTTGCCCCTCCGCCGTTAGTGTCACTTATAGAAATGCCCTTTTGCGGTGTACCGTATGGTCAAAGGACTTTGACCATCCAGAAAAAAATAGCAAAAAAAATTAAAAAAATCTGAAATTTTGTGGGATCAAAGATAGTCATGTTCGCAAGGCGCGTGCAAATTTTTGTGCTGTTCGGACACCCTGGGAGCTCATGGCAAAGGAAATCATAAATTTTATACGCATGTGAACCGTAAATTCAAAAAAATAGAAAAAAAATCAAAACAAATATGAAATTCTGTGGGACTGAAGATACTTAGGTGCACAAGATGTGTGCACATTTTTGTTGAGTTTGGACATTGTAGGAGCTCGTGGAGAAAAAAACAAAGTTTAGCTTATACGAGCTCCTACGAGCGCCTACGATGTCCAAACACAACAAAAATGTGCACACATCTTGTGCACCTAAGTATCTTCAGTCCCACAAAATTTCATATTTTTTTATTTTTTTCTATTTTTTTGAATTTACGGTTCACATGCGTACAAAATTTATGATTTCCTTTGCCATGAGCTCCCATGGTGTCCGAACAGCACAAAAACTTGCACGCGCCTTGCGGACATGACTATCTTCGATCCCACAAAATTTCAGATTTTTTTTAAATTTTTTTGCTATTTTTTTCTGGATGGTCAAAGTCCTTTGACCAGACGGTAACGGCACAAAAGGGCATTTCTATAAGTGACACTAACGGCGGAGGGGCAAAACTGAGCATACCAAAAAATTAGGGGAAAAACTGAGTAGTGGGTTCGAGTTAAGGGCATAGATGTAAATGTCCCAATAAACTAATACCTCTCTTTAAGCAAGACTACTATGTTGCTAACTTTACCCATTAAGATAACGAGGGTGCTTCTATTTGTTAGTGTATGTTTCATCAACTAGTGCCACTGTTATAGTAGTCTCACTCTCTCAATATATGTGCCAACAGGGATGCTCGATTTTGGTGGAACTGCACAAAAACTATGGGTGCTTCATTGCCTTGACAGCTTCCGTCCTTTCCTGTCAGTCGCTAATCTCGGCTTGCTTTCTTCCTTCGCTGTCAGTCGCTTCGCTTATCTCGGCTTCCAGTCAAAGGAAATGGTAATTGATATGCTACCTCACACAGGTTGGTACTGGTCTTTATCCTGATTATTGTGCTTGTCATGTATTGGTAATTTGGAACTGTGCTACTGTTTGCCGATTTTATAAAGGAGTAACTTGGATCCTGAACTCGTAGGCAAATCATTGCATTGGGTGATTTCAGTAGAACTGCACAAAATGATCAGATGGATAGATACTTATGCTGCTACCATGTACTCCAAAGTTCACTCAGACAAGCATCGATGTTGACAAGAAGTGCCTATATTCATTCGAGTATCAACCAGCATCAACCAGTTGTCAAAATCCCAAGTATTAGGAGAGTGAACGCCAAAAATATTGCTTGGTGCATAGTCCAGAAGAACACAATCCAGTCTTTGGTCCCAACTTGTGCCTTTTGGGTATCGACATATATGGTAGCGAACAGTATGGCATGGAGTCTAAAGATTCCATGCCAGTTGGTTGACGCGTATATTCATCTGGCACTTAATCAGTCTGCACGCCAGGGATGCTCCATTTCAGTTGAACTGCACAAAAAATTTGGGTGGTTCATTTTCTCAACCGCCTCCTTTCTCGTCTGCAATGTAGAATTTTGGCGAGCTACAGGACTAAGATGAGCCAGTAAACTACTTGGATGAAAGTACTGGCCAAGTTGCTCAAACCTCGCTCAGCACGAGGCCACTATTTGAGGATAAACCTACAAGCAAAGTTCAGATTGTCTGTGCTGCCTCTTATGTACTCGAAATTTTACTCGTACAAGAACTAATTTTAGCAAGAAGTACCTCCGATCAACACCATTTACCAAATGCACTTAGGTAATTAAAGTTCGTCCATGGATCATATTGGCTGTGATCTTATGCATAAACATACTGAACATGTGTATATTTGAATATTTTTGTGAATTATGTATGAATATTGTCGTGTGATCTATCATTCATTTGGATGCATAGATATGTTGAGCTTGTGTATATATGAATCTTTTGAGTTGTTGATAGTGAATGTTGGCTATGAATATGAACGTGTCCTGTGAACCTGAGTTTGATACGAATGTTTGCCTTTTCTGTTGTATTTGTGTGTGAACTTGTTAGTGTGCCTACTATGGGGTATGTGACGTGTGGGTGTCAACGGCACACCTTCTTCCCGAGAAGAATTGCACCTGCTTTGTTAGGATAGCAACGGCGCATCAGCTCTTTTTAGTCTTTTTATTACTCTGTCTTCCCCTCTTCCCCGCTCAACCCCTGCCGTAATGTTTTCGGCTTACAGAAACATAGTACTGCGTTGTTTTTGGGGTTTGATGAAAAATCAAGTGCTGGTTTCTGTAGGTTGACCCGCCCAGCAAATGGGCTGCTGGTCCACCACAACGGACTGGGAGGCTAAAAATACAAGTTGTATGGTGCAGAGGCAAGTAAAAAAACGCTATCGAGAGCCATCCACTGAAGAAGAAAAAATCGCTCCTGATGTGCTTCTTCATTCGTGCCGCCGCCCCCCCCCCCCACCTTTAATCCAGTTCGCTCGGGGATCTGGTATCATTTTTTTCCAGAGGGCGGACAAGTATCAGCTAGACCTAGGTTTTGTATTTTAACATGCATAGCCCTCGACATACAGAGACAATGGTTTCAACTTATTTTTTGAGGTCCATACCGGACTATGGGATTTTCTTAAAGATCGGCAGCCCAATGTATTTTTTTAATAAAACGCAGGTCTCTGTTCTATTTATCTATATATAAGGATAATAATGTTGTGTCCAATTTATGTTTTCCCTTCTAACCACATTATATATATTTATGTTATTACTATTATCGTATATTTTATAGAGACTTATATATACATTATAAAACATCCCATGTGTTATTAACTTATAAAAGTAAATGTTTAACAGAAGTTGGCAAGGAAAATCCTGGTTGTTTTTGACTCACAGGCAAGGAAAATCCTCGTGATTGCGTACAAAAGCTTGCGAAGATTTTAAGGACCAATTTAATAATAACGCGCTCATTTTTGTTTTGAGCAATAACTCGCTAATTTGTTAATTATATATATATATATAATGTGCGTCTCCGGTTTATTCTTTGATATTAATTGCTCCTTCTAACATAACATTATATATATAACGAGCCCAGCTAATTCGTGTATTTCAAGGAAGTGCAAATGGGCTGGGATTTCTTAGAAAATATAAATGGGCCTGATTGACGCAAAATTATTTGTTCACCCAGCCGAGCAAATGGACTGTACATTCTAGAAAACATGGGTTAAATATATGCCACATTTTTGCAGGCTGGCATGTGGGCCAATAGCACGAAGTCTACGCAGGGCGTTGTCAACTTGGTCAAAAAATGATTGTGACATCCGTAGCCATTGGATTTCTATCCAACGGACGACATGCACCTTCAATCTCTCGACTTCTTCCTCTAGCGTCATTGGGACCGCCTGGTCTGGCCTCCGGCGGCTAGCGGCTCTGCTTAGCATGCATGCTGCGAAGCGCTACCCCACCGCCGGCCAGGCTATCCCTCCACCCCTCGACACCTCCTCTTATTCTCCACCGACTGCAGCCCCACACCGCAACAGAACCAGTTATAACCCATCTCCTCCCCTCCATCTGCGACTCCACTGCCGCGTCTTCCCATCTCCGAGTCGTTCCTGTTCGGGGCCTCGCCGTCGTCCACCGCCTCGCTGCGCTCAGTGCGGCATGGTCAACAAACAAGAGTCATCTGAAACGGACTGTATGTGGAGAGCCTGACAGCTGGGACCCACGAGGTCCATGGTTGCATGCAACGAAAGTTCCTCCTTAATAAGCTGAAAAAAATGTTTCCTCTACGTGACAGCTGGGACCCACCGGCTGTATCTTTGCACGGAAGGAAGTGACTCCTTGTTTTGCGAAAAAAATTATTCATCCTGTTGACAGCTAGGACCCATCAGATTTGGTGGCTAACTTCTGGACCTACTAAGCGGACGTGTACGCAGGGCTTTGTCAACTTAATCAACAAATGATTCTAGCAGCTAGACCATTGGATGTTAATCCAACAGCCGTGCTCCTTCTTCAACCTCTCGTTTGCTCCCTGCCTCCGTGGCGGCACCTGGTGTGCCGCCGCCAAGACCAACCACCAAGTTTCCCACTCCTCTCCATCTGCGACTCCA
The DNA here is from genome assembly GCA_021437245.1 of Aegilops speltoides. Taxonomy (NCBI): domain Eukaryota; kingdom Viridiplantae; phylum Streptophyta; class Magnoliopsida; order Poales; family Poaceae; genus Aegilops; species Aegilops speltoides. The sequence goes on from CM038147.1 coordinate 266,310,532, forward strand.
CTGCCCTGTCTTCCCCATCTCCGGGTCATTCTAGTCTGGGGCCTCGCCGTTGTCCACCGGCCTTGGTGAGCTCGGCACGTGTGGTCCACATGGTCAACAACCGAGAGTCATTGGAAGATGATTGTATGTGATAGGCTCACAGTGGGGACGCACCACGCCCATGGACGCATGCATGAAACGGAACGCGGCATGGTCAACGTGGTCAAGGAACGACTTCCATCGGAAGTGTACTATACATGGAGAGGCTGACAGGTGGGTCCACGGCCGCATCAAGGAAGTGCCTCCTTATTACGTGGAAAATAATGATTCCTCCACCTGACAGCAGGGACCCACTGGACGGGCCACCATATTTTGTGAAAAAATGTTTCCCCCCTGAATGCTGGGACCCACCTGACGGGCCACCGTATTTCGCGAAGAAAACGTTCCCCCTGCTGTCAGCTCGGACCCATCGGATGTGCCTCCTTATTAAGCAGAAAGAAATGAATACTCCCCCTACTAGCTAGGACCCACCTTGGTGGGAGGCTGACTTGTGGGACCACTAAGTTGACGGGGATGGAGGGCTTTGTCAACTTAGTCAATATGAACGATTCTAGCTCCAGTGACCGTACGATGTCCATCCAACGGCCGTAGTGCTTCTTCAACCTCTGGGCTTCTTGCTCCAGCCGACCAAAGCAGCGCTGGTCGTGCCGCGTGCTCCTGCCTCCCGTGGCCGGCTGTGATGCCATGGAGGCCTCACCGCCCCCCTACTACTCCCAATGATGGCCAGGGCATCCCTCTACTCACCCACACCACCTGTTATTCTGCGGCGATGGCAGCCTCAAACCGCAGCCGAACGAGTGAACCTTCATACTCCTCTACGCGTGGGCATCCACTGCCATGTCTTCCCCGGCTCCGCGTTGTCCCCTTCCTTCCTAGGCCTCGCAGTCGTCCACCGCCCTGGTGCTCTCGGCGCGGTGTGGTCAACGTGGTCAAGGAACGACTTCCATCGAAGAGTCTCAGACGTGGAGAGGCCGACACCGGGTCCACGACGGCCGCAAGGAAGTGCCTCCTTATTACGCGCAAAATAATTATTCCTCCACCTGATAGCAGGGACCCACCGGACAGGCCACCTTATTTCGCGAAAAAAACGTTCCCCCCCTAACTGCTGGGACCCACCAGCTACATCTTTGCATGCAAGGAAGTCTGTCCGAAAAAAACGATTCGCTTCGACCGCCGGGACCCACTAGCTACATCTTCGCACGCAAGGAAGTGCGTCCGGCAAAAATGAAAAACGATTTGCTCCTCGCCGGTTGTACTAAAGTAGGGGGTACCTTAGTACCTCGAACTTGTGCACGGGCAACAGAAGACTTCACTGGCGAGGCTTGCCGGACGCCTCGCAAGGCTCTCCACCACTTCTTATTGCTGCCATTCAAGAACAAAGTACTAGCTAAGAACACGAAGGCCCCAAGAAGAGGAGCTTGCCGAAGGCCAACCAGGCACCATCGAAGACTTGCCGCTTGGCCTGCCGCCCAAAGCAGGCCCAATGGCCGGCAAGCTTGCCGGCACAAAGAAGAACAGGTCAGCGGCAAGGCACTTGCCGTGGCAAGGCTGCCACCAGCACTCCAGCGCGCCCAGCGACGTGTCATCGCAGGCCATCCCAAGGGCACGTGGCGAGGCGCCGCACATATCCATGCGGAGCGAGGTGGCAACCGAGTGACAGAGGCGCCATCGTGGCAACCGGAGGCTCACTTAACGGTCACTCCTCCTGTGACTGTTAGGCGACCGGACGGGCATTTAATGCCCTTGTCCCCCGCCGTTAGAGTTAGGTAGGGCATCACAGCATCCGCTGTACCAACCTGCGCTTACATTTCTACCCCCTCTTCCCACGCCGCCACCGTGGGTACCCCTTCAGACTATAAAAGGGAGGCCCATGCGCACGTAGAGGGGTTCGGTCCATTCGACACCCACAACACCACTCATACGCCGCAGCTCGAGTTAGATCAAACAACAACACAAAGCAGCAGAGGGGTGTTATCTCTCCGAGAGCCCCGGTTGGGTAAAGATTGCCCGCCTCCCAGCGTCGCGCCTCGACCTCGATCTGCTCACAAGACGATCCCCACTCCTTGCCGAACGTAAGGGGCCCCGGTGCCCCATAGGTGCTCGAGGCCACAGACCAGCCCCGACATCTTTGGCGCGCCCGTAGGGGGCGCCGAGGTCGTGAGCATCCGATCCGGTCTCCATGCACGCCACATCAACGCCATCGCCAACATGCCACCGAAGAAGAAGCTTCGGAGGTGGCCGCCCGCTCACGCCGGTTCCGCCACCACCGCCGGAGCAAACGGGCGGCGGAGTGGACGCCGGCGGAGGAGCGGGCGCCACGGAGGGTCTCGTGGTCGCCACTAGATCCAAAAACAAGGCCCCTGGCGCCGGTGACCGAAAGCAGACGCCGCACCCTCCCAGAGATGCAAGGTCAATAGCGCCCGGTGCTCCTAGCACCATGCTCGCTGGAACAAGGCCAACCTGGTGGGTCGCGGGATGCTCGAGGTCAGCATGCACGCCCGCATGCTGGCGCGAGCGAGATACGGTCGCCCAGACGGGGTGTGGTACCTCCCAATCCAGTTGGGAGTCCAAGCACCTCCCGCTCTTCGCGCCGCTCATCACCACCGCCACCTAAGATAGCAGAGGAAGCGCCGCCCGAGCACAACTGCTTAGACTACCCTCCGCGCCGCACAAGATCGACGATCGAGGATGACCATTTACAGCCTCATCGGCTTCGCTTAACGGCGACAAAACCCGGCGATCGAACAGCGCCGAGGCCCGCAGGCGCCTGCGCAAGCCGACGCCGACAAGACCGCTGGGGCGCCACCTCTGCACTCCCAGCCCGAAGGTTAAGATCGCCCGGCCGCGGACCAACCCCGACGGCGACTCCACCACGCCGCCGACCCGCGAACTCGCCATGATCAACGCCACGCCCTCCAAGAACGGCAACACGAAGACGCCAGTACCGCATCGAAGCGCCGGAGAGAAGCGCGACGTCAATCTGTCCAGCCTGGGCCCATTGTCGACGCCAAGACGCACCCGAGAACCAGCGATTTGCCGACGCTGCAGGTTGCCCTGTGTTCACCCGCGAAGTTGCGGCAAGTCCAAAGGCCCAAAACCAAGAATTTCAAGCCGACGCGTTCGAGAAGTATGATGGCAGGATACACCCGTCGGAGTTCTCAAAGATCTACACCATCACGGTGCAGGCTGCCGGAGGGCGCGACGAGAAGATCCTTGCCAACTACTTCCCGCTGGTACTCAAGCCCAACGTCAGATCTTGGCTCATGCACTTGCCGGACGGCTCCATCTCCTCATGGGCGGACTTGTGCCATCAGTTTGTCGGCGCCTTCACGGGTGGCCACAAGCCTCACGGCCAGGAAAGTGACCTCCACTTGCTCGTCCAGAAGGAGGGGGAGCCCCTGCGCAAGTATATACAAAGATTCAGCCAGTGCAACGCAACATCCCAAACGCCCACTTCGCGCGGTTATTAGCACGTTTCGCGAACGCGCGAACCGCAGGATGAGGGAAGAGATGGCGATGTGCAAGATCGAGAGATGTCACGAGCTTTACGCCTGCCGACAAGTGTGCGCGAAATGAGGAGGGAGGAAAATCCCGGAGAGATTGCCGGAGCGAAGGATCTCGACAAGAGGATGCCGCCCGCAAGGAAGAACCAGAGGCGGAACAATAGGAAGAGGAAAGCTAAGGATGTGCTAGCTGTTGAGCATTCCGGAACGGAGGCGGCTCCGACAAGGCCAAGACCGACGATTCCGGCGAGGTCAGAGCAGCCGCCGACAAGCGTGATGGCTCCGCAAGCGTTATTGCAAGATCCACCGCACCAAAGGCCATGACCTCCAAACCTGCAAAAAGTAGAGCAGATGCGAGCTGCAAAAAGGCAGAGTATGAGCGCCGCGATAAGGAGAGAGCCTAGGAGGTGGCGAGGATCCGCAAGAAGCTTCCGCCGGGGGACTCACAGAAGGCTAAGCCGCTGCAAGGAGACAGCCTCCCCGCGCCGCGACAAGGACGAAGATGAAGATGAGGATGAAGAGATGGAGGAAGATGAGACTGATGATCAAGAGTTTCAGAAGGCGACAGAAGTGTTGTGCATCGACGGCGGCGCCTCCCTGCACACCTCGCACCGCCAGCTCAAACAATGGGTGCGAGAAGTGAATGCAGCGGAGCCGTCCGTCGAGGCATGCATGCCTTTGAAATGGTCCAGCACGCCCATCGTCTTCGACGTTGAGGACCACCCTGACCGCATCACTGCGGTCGGGTGCTTGCCGATGTTGGTCTCACCAACAATCCGCAACCTCAAGGTCACGAAGATGCTGGTAGACGGCGGGCCGGCCTGAACTTGATTTCCTCCGGTGCTCAAGAAGCTCCAGATCCCGGCAGCGAGCTCAAGAAACTGGTGCATTTCAAGGAATAAATCCGGAAGGAGCAAGCCTAAGGGGAAGATCACATTGCCGGTGGCGCTCGGGCGCGAACTGAACTTCAGGGATCGATAGGGTCACGCTCGATGTGGCTGATATCCCCTTGCCCTACAACGGGATACTCGGCCGACCCACACTCGCCAAGTTCATGGCGGCCTCTCACTATGCATACAATGTGCTCAAGATGCCCGGTCCGATGAGTGTTATCTCTGTCCAAGGCGACAAGAGGGATGCGCTCATCTGCGCCGACAAGATCTACCGGGAAGCAGCGGCCGCAGCAGAGCGCGAGCCACTTGCCGCTGAAGCTCCCCGGGGGAAGAAGAAAGCCAAGTCCGGCAAGAATAGCTCTGGTGCCGACTCCGGCAAGCGCACCTCCCCAGAGCGTTGCGCTGCCATCGAGGACGCACCATCGAGCTCCACCGGCAAGTGCGAGAAGGCGAAGGCAGACCAACCAAAGGCTAAGCCCGGCGAGAACAGCTCTGGCGCTCACTCCGGCAAGCCCGCCTCTCCGGAGTACCGCGCTGCCGTCGAGGACGCGCCATCGAGCTCTGCCAGCCGATGAGGCAAAGAAAGCTGCCAAACTTCGAACTTTTGAGATTGTGCTTCCTAGAAGTCCACACCTTGTATGCAGAACCCAAGCGCAGAGGGGTCGAGTCGTGGTTAGGTTGCGCCATCAATTCGTTTCGAGTCCGCTCAACGATAAAAGCACTCCGCAACCAACCCGATGAGTTCTTCCCCCCGGAGGCAACACCGCCAGCGGGCTGCTGATGCCCCGCGCTCAGTAAGCGTGTTTGCACCGAAGGGTTCCCCGAAAGCGTGAGGAAGAAAACATACAAGGGGGTGGTGGAAACCAGGGAAGAAGTACGACCCCGTCGGACTACTGAAAACAGAAAAGCTAAGTCACCCGAGCTTTTGAACAGAGCACTTTTTAGTCCTATAGCCTTGTGTTATGTCCCTCGAGCGTTTATCCTTTGTACAAAAAAAACACTCAGTGCGCAGAGGAACCAACTCGTTAAGTTGCGCCCTTGCTTTGTTTCCGAGTCCGCTCAACAATACAAGTCGCCGCAATCGCCCGAGAAGGTTTCTTGCGGATACAACACCGCCAAAGAAGTCACGACGTGTCAAGACTCAGAAATGTGTTAGCCCCGCAAGTTCCCCGAGCGTAGGGTTAAAACGCATAAGGGATACAACGGCAGAGGGCGTAATATAGCAAGCCTTGCCATGGGGCAGCCTTTCAGATGAGAAACTTGAGCGCGAGGAACCAACTCGCGGCTAAGTTAAGCGCCCTTGCTTTGTTTCCGAGTCCGCTCAACAATACAAGTCTTGCTGCAAGCTCGCCCAAGAAGGTTTCTTGTCGGAAACAACACCGCCAATGGCTTGCTGATGTTCCGCACTCAAGAAGTGTGTTAGCCCGGCAAGTTCCCTAGAAGCGAGAAGTGTGAACATACTGAAGGGCAAAGCATGGCATCGCGTGGTAGAGTCACACCATGAAAGAATAGCTTATTACAGCGCTGTCTCGGCTTGTTTTCATGGCTATGATTACTGATGACAAGGAGAAGCGGAAGAAGCGCTACGCCTGAGACAGTTCTCGACAAGCCAGCCATTGGGGCTGCAAAGCCGAAGCTCCTTTGCGATGGGCAGGGGCCCCGGAGGCCAGGGCATCGGCGATAAGAGCCAAAGAAGGCGACCAAAGACTGGTCTTGCCGGAGCCGAGTTGCCGGGGCTGCGAGGCCAAAGTTCCCCGGCAAACCAGGGTCGCTGGGAGCTACGGAGTCGATAAGTTTCTCATCCTCGTCATGCATCCTCTTGTGGACTGGGAAGGCGGGGCGCGTCCTGAACGAGTGTGCTTTGTAAAAAGAAACTCAGGCGCGAGGAGTCGAAGTCAGCGCCAAGTTGCGCCTTGGTTTGTTTCCAGTCCGCTCAACGACACAAGCGCTGCAATCGCCCAACAAGGTTTCTTGCCGAAGCAACACCGCCAGCGGTAATTCTTGCCCCGCACTCAACAAGTGTGTTCGCCCGCAAGTCCCCTAGAAGCGAGGGGTGGGAATGTACAAAGCACAAAATAAAGTAAAGGACTTAGTCCGCAAGCATTCCCTCTTTTTCATTAAAAACATCCCGCTTTAGTACAAGTCCATAAGAGGATGAAAAACATGATAGAGAGGATTACAAATTTTAAATGAAACTAAGGCCCAAGGCTTACAAGTTAAAAGATAAGGTGCTGTAATCCCCTCCTGCTTTCTCTGCTCAGAGGTAGGTCAAGGAGTCCCGGCAAGAGAAGCTTGCTAGGGAGGCGAAGGGCGCCTAGGAGAGCTACGGGCGCCAGAAGACACCAAGAGAACTTCCCGGGCCGCCAGAGCTTGGCGGAGACGGAGGCGCCGAAGCAGAGCTCAAGACGGGTGGTGGAACGTCGGCCTGCCGAGGGCGCCGCCTCGCCCTCGACTTCGACGGCCTTGCCGCCACCCCTCTTCCTCTTCCGCAGCCTCCTCGCCACCGCCCAAGGAGACGGCCCCGGGGAGTTCAGAAGGCCGGCGACCCGAATGATGGGGTCGCCGGTGGCGCGCAAGGCAGCGTCCGACGCCTAGTCGGACCCGCCATCCTCGTCGTCGTCGCTGTCGCTCCCCTCCTCGTCACTCTCGCTCGAGGAGGGACCTTCGCTATCGGAGGAGTTGTCCACGCAGCATCTCGCCCGGGTGCCGGAGTCCCCGAAGACCTTGACGGCGAGAAGGTCGCCCTCCATTAACTTAAAATGGAGGGTAAACCCCGCCGTCAAGCTGTGGATGCGGGTGAACGTCTTCCACCCTCGGTCGAAGTACATCACGCCGGGGGCTGGGGATATGACACTCACTCGAGTGCCGCTGATCCCGCAGCCCCTCATGCGCAACTCCAACATCTCGGCGGATCCGCTCCATTGCGCTCGCGAACGGGCCGGCAATGGAGGCGGCGACGAGGTGCTCGGCGCAGCTTGATGAAGAACTCCCAGGGATCGCCTCCGGAGTGTACCGCCGAGGAAAGGAGGCACCGGCGGAGACGGGAGGCGATCGCCTGCCGCCTCTCCCGAAGCGCCGACTGCGTCCTCGACCTCGTCCGGCCTCGCCCCTCCCTCTCCCCTCGTGGCGGCTCGGCCACCACAGTGCAGGATAGGAGAGGCGCGCTGCGAGGCGACCCTCGCTGCCACCGCTGAAGAACTGTGATTCCTCCTCCATGGCGAGATGGGGAGAAGAGAAGCGGAAATTGAAGACGAAGGAGAAGAGGAAGTGCGAGACTATCAGTGCTCCCCTTCGCCCCTTTTAAAGGGGCGGTGGGGGCTCAGCCGCCCTGGCCAGCCAATCGAGGAGCAAGGAGGGCAGAGGAGCGGGCCGACTCGCCATCTCCGCCGCGGACGGCTCGGTATCCCACCTTCGCCGCTTCACGACCCCACAAGATGTGAGCAGCGTGGCGAAAAGCAGAGCCGGGCGACGGGTGAAGCGACCTCGCCTGCGCCATGATCACGGGGTGGATGCCTTGAAGATCGCGAACGCCACCCACGTCTCCCACGACGCCGCAATCGACGCGTCTTGTTCTATGGGGAGCTGTGATGCGGCGAGGGGCTGCGTTGTCGCGGACCTGTGCCACGCGTGCCGCAGCCTTTGCTTTTGGGCCTGGCCCAACAACGCCGGCACCGTATGGCCCGAGCCCGGGGCTCTGTCGGTGTACTAAAGTAGGGGGTACCTTAGTACCCGAACTTGTGCACGGCAACGAGAAGACCATGGCCGAGGCTTGCCGGACGCCCGGCAAGGCTCTCCACCACTTCTTATTGCTGCCATTCAAGAACAAAGTACTAGCCAAGAACACGAAGGCCCCGGCAAGAGGAGCTTGCCGGGAAGGCCAACCAGGGCACCATCAGAAGACTTGCCGCTGGCGCCCAGCGCCCGGCAAGAAGGCCAGGCGGCGCAAAACTTGCCGCACAAAGAAGAACAGGGCATGCAAGGCACTTGCTGCGGCAAGGCTGCCACCAGACTCCAGCGCACCCAGCGACGTGTCTTGCAGGCCATCCCAAGGGCACGTGGCGGGCGCCGCACATATCATGCGGAGCGGGTGGCAAACGGAGTGACAGAGGCGCCATCGTGGCAACCGGAGGCTCACTTAACGTCCTCCTCCTGCCTTTGTTAGGCGACCGGACGGGCATTTAATGCCCTTGTCCCCGCGTCGAGTTAGGTAGGGGCATCACAGTCAATCGTTGTACCAACCTCGCGCTTTTACATTTCTACCCCTATTCCTATGTTGCCACCTGTGGGTACCCCCTTCAGACTATAAAAGGGAGGCCCATGCGCACGTAGAGGGGGTTCGGTCCATTCGACACCCATAGCACCACCATACGCTCGCAGGCTCAAGTTAGATCAAATAACAACACAAAGCAGCAGTAGGGGTGTTATCTCTCCGGAGAGCCCCGAAGCTGGGTAAAGATTGCCCGTCTCCCCGCGTGCGCCCGACCTCGATCGCTCTGCAAGACGATCCCGCCTCCTTGTCGAACTGGAGGGGCCCCGGTGCCCCATAGGTGCTCGAGGCCACAGAGACCAGCCCCGACACCCCCTGACTGCCGGGACCCACCATATACATCTTTGCATGGAAGGAAGTGCCTGACAGTTGGGACCCACCTGGTCGAAGCATACGTAGCGTTGTCATTCTGATCGCGAATGTGTGTGTACATACTGGTCGATGTAGAGGCGCGCACGTGTCTTAGTAGAGGCGCGCACGTGTCGTAGTAGAGGCACGCACGTAGCATGTGCACATACGTACAGTGGCGAGTGTGCAAGAAAGAAAATACGTCCACGTACATACATACGGGCGGGTCTCGAACGCCTACTTTCGCGCTAATGTCTGGCGTGGCTCGTGTACATGGCTGGGTTGGAACGGAGAAACAGCGTCGTCGTCGTTTTCATGGGGAGCCAACCGGCTGGGTCGAAATGTAATGCGTCATCGTGTTCATCAGGATGGCTTGGACGGAACAGGCGATGGAAACGAGGCCTGGCGTACCGCAGAACGGAGGAAACGGCCTTGTGTTCGACCGGCCACGTCCTAAACGGGATCCTGTTCATCTGGAGGGGTCTGGCGTACCACAAAACGGAGGAAACAGATTGTGTTGGACCTCCTACGGTCGAAACGGGGTCCTGTTGATCGGGAGGGTTGTGGCCTACCGCAAAACGGATGAAATGGACTTGTGTTGGAGCGCTACGGTTGAAACAGGGGTCCTGTTCATCGGGAGGGGTTTGGCGTATCGCAAAACGGGACTCCACGGGATATTGTTCATCTCCACCGTCGACCTCCTCCAGCCTCCATGGGCTACTGTTCATCCACCGTCAACTCCTCCAGCCTCCACCTGCAACTGTTCATCCACGGGCTCCTGTTCCTCTAGCCTCCACCGCGCGCTACTCCACCGGCTACTGTTCAACCACCCCTCTCCACGGGCTCCTGTTCAACCACCCCTCCACGGGCTACTGTTCATCCACCCCTCCATCGTCTACTGTTCATCCAGCCCTCCACGGGGTTGTCCTGTTATCCAGCCCTCCATGAGGTCCTGTTCATCCAGCCCCAACCGGCTCGATCGATCGAGGTCCTGTTCATGCAGAGGCAACGCCACGGGGTCCTATTCATCCACCCCCATCACTCATTATTCATCCAAAACCCCCCGTAATGCTCACTGTTCATCCAAACCCCCCTGCAACACTCACTGTTCATCCAGAGGCAGCATCGATCGGCTTCAGGTAGCAATAGTAGCGAAGGAATCGCTCGATCGGGTTAAGTTAACAGCCATCGATCGATCGCTCGGGTTCAGTAATGCGTAGCCTGCAGTGCAATCGCTCGGGTTCAGTTAGAGCCCAACGCCTCGCTCGGGTTCAGTAAGAGCCGACACCTCGCACACACGCGCATACGTGCACGAGAGGAACGCGCATCGCTCGGCCCCCGACCTCCCACCGTAACCAGGAACTCGCCGAAATTTTCCTCGCCCTCGCTTCACCACGGTTTTTTCTGTCATGGACGGCCCAAAGAATGTCATGCAGCTGCGTCTCTGGCCTGCCCAGGACGAAAAGCCCATTTTTTGTCATGATTTTTTGTCATAGAAGTAGGAGCCTACCACATCTATGATGATACGGGTTTTGTCACAATTATCGTCATAGAAGTGTCATAAGTATGACAAAAAAATTTTTGTTCGGCCCAAAATGTCACGGATGTGTCTTTTCTTTGTAGTGGAGATTGGCCGTCTAACTAAAGAACTAAACACTCTTAAGTTAGCACGTGAAACTACTTTAGAAGATCATCGAGAACTTTTAAAAACTCATGATAAGTTACGCTTCGAAAAGCTCAATCTTGAGCAAGAGCATGGGTTCTTGAAGGCCATCAATGTTGATATTCGGAAGAAAAGTTGTTCTTACATTGCCAAGCGTTTACTCTTGTCTACTTACATGCCACAAGTAAAATCTAGCAACAAGAACAAGAAAGATTCTTCTTCTAGTAGTAACAATAATCATGCTAAGTCCAATGTTGTTGCTTCTACTAGTTCTCTTGATTCCACTAATGATTCTCTTAGCCAAGTTACACTTGAGCAAGAAAATAGCATTTTGAAGGGAATTATAGAGAAAGGTGTTTACAAGAGCCTTGCCGGAAGTAAGAAATTTAAGGAAATTGTACGCAAGCAAGGAAGGCACCGGAAGAACCAAGGTGTTGGTTTTCAACGAAAGTTCAATGCCAATGGAGTTGAGTGGGAAGAAGATCAATACCCCAAGACAAAGTTTGTTCCTCAACAAGAGAATTATGATCCTACTTCTTTCCAAGGGACACAAGCTCAAGATGATCTTCCACCACAATACCACAAGCAAAAAGGCAAGGATAAGCTTCAAGAGGAGATTGATGCATTTGAAGAAGCTCCCAAGGCCTTGGTCAAGTGGGTTCCCAACACTACATCACGTTCTACTTCATCAAGTACGACTACAACCCCAAGGATTCCCATCAAGATGTTGTGGATTCCGAAGAAGAAAGAACTAGAGAGTTCTTGAGGGTGACTCCGCCAACACACTTCACTCATATCATTTTGGCAAGAACAAGTGCAAACAACTTCCATATCTTGCACTAGTTCAAGGAGTCACAAACCCTCCTGTTGGTAAGACAAGGGACAAGGTAACCTAATGCTTTCATGGACATCATCTTGTGTGTGCATCATTCTATGTCTATGGATATCCTTGCTTGTTCCTTGTGGGACTAACCCGTGTAGGTATTGAAAGTGCAACTCACTCCAATGGATTGCTCCGAATGATCTACATCAACATTGAGCGTCCACATCTTCAGCACCTACATGAAGTCATTATCGACAAAACCCAAGGTTAGTTCATCCCTCTTAGGGGGGATATCACATCTAGGGGAGCTTTACTCTAAGAATTGAGCTAAAGCAACTCTAACAATATGAACACAACAATGCTTTATGTAAAAGTGGTAACCCCACTTGTGCTTAAATGATGAGTATGACCTATGATCAAATGTTCTCATTTGACTCATAAGTCAATATACTCATATATAGATTACTTGATAGACGCTAGAGTGTTTGTGCATGCTTTGCCACATATCTCATTTGCCATTTTATTGTGTGAGCATGTTGGTTGCATATTTTACTCATTCGAGGATATCCACTTGTTGCTTTGATTGTTTGGCTCTTTCTCTTTTGCCAAGTGGATGGACAAGAATGCCTAAGAACCTTATTAGCTATCTATGCTTTTCTCGTCTCAAACTCTATTCATGCTAAAACACAAAGTTTGTTCAAGTCAGATTCGAACCACTCTGTGTGAGGACCACTCGGAGTCCCCGATTCTTCATAGATTTAAACTTCCAAAACCTCTTTGTGCATTTCAGTATGACCGAGTCATCCATTTCGGTCACACCGAGTTCACTAAGTTGATCTAGGTTTTCATCTCGGTGCAACCGATTTGAACATTTCGGTCACACTGAGTTAAAATAACTGCTTGCGACTATGCATCTCGGTGCCACCGAGTTGTTGCACTCGGTCACACTGACAAGGTCGGGATATATATATCCACTGGTGAGATTTTGGAAATTTCTACAAAAGCCCTTAGCCCGCGCGTATCCTGCTCTGCCTCCTCGGGTCTCCGGATCGCCTCCTTGCTGTCAGCGACCTCCCACTGCTGGTTTCTGTTGCCGTCAATGGGAATCTGCTCCGCCGTTGCCGCCGTACTGAACTCCCGCCGAACTAGGGTATGAGTTTGACCCCTTGTGCTCTCTTTTTACCTCTGTTTCTAAGCACAAGGTCAATGCCATGATCTTTGCCACGTATGAAATCAATCTATCCAGAGAAAACTTCCTTTAGGTTAAGTTTGATTCGCAAATTTAGGGTTAGGTCTCGCTAAACTCATCTTGGACCGACCGAATTATAGAAATTGGTCTCGCCAATTTGGCTTAGGCCATTGCACATGCACTTTCCGGTCTGACCGAAAACTGCAAATTGGTATGACCGAGTTCAATTCTTTGTGAAACCCTAGCAATCTCGGTGCCACCAAACTATGACCCGGTCTGACCGAGTTCACTAGTTTAGATTCCAAATGTTGCTTCGGTATCACCGAGTTTATCAATTCGGTAGCTCCGAAATCATTTCAGTAGATAACTAAAACTAAGTTTTTTGACTCATTTGTTTTGCAAAAATCTCTGCACTTTGTGATGCTCATCTACTCTACCTCATCTATATCTACTCACATGGTTTGCTATCAGTTTGCCAGCCAAGATGTCTGACCAGAGTGATAGCCGGAATAAATCTGAAGAGCAAGTGCAAATGAGTGAGGGCACTAGTCCCCCACGCAGCTATGATGAGGGCAGCAGGAGCACACCAAGTAACTTGCCCAAGGCAGCCACTAGAATAAGGAAGAAGAGAACCTCAGACTCTAAGGATGAGGACTATGTGGCTATTGAGAATGAGGCCACCTCAAAGAAGAAAGTGCTGAAGAAAGAATATGGCACTGCTGCTATAACAAAGCCTGGTATGCATAATAAGGCACCAGCAAAGAGAGTCCCAATGTCAAAGCCAAGGAAAGTTCCAATAGGAGAAACCATGAAATTCACAATAGAATCAGATGATGGTAAGGCAGTTGGAGATGGCAAGAAGAAGAAGAGAGCAAGAACAACATTTGCAAAAGTTCTTGGAAAGTCAACTATGGTAAGAGATTCAAAAGAATAGGAAGAGGAAGAGGATGCTACAACATCACCCAAGTCACAAAAGCTTATGGGAGATGCAATCAAGTTAGGGGCTGCTACTTCTAAGCCCAAACCTGCTCCCGAAGCTGCTGCTCAGACCACCAAGTCTGCACCCAAGAGAAGCACCAGAAACATTCCTGCTGAGGAGAAGAACAAGGCCCCAGTGCCTGAGATGGATGAAGAAGACTCATCCAGTGGCTGAGGACATGAACATCAGAAAGGATGCATGATTGAGACTTTGGATATAGTATGATCCATATGCTGTGAGAAGGAGAACTGCTGTGGACTATAGGTTCCACACCAAAGAACAACAAGATTTCTATGAGACCATTCTGCTTGAAAAGAAGCCAATTGTCTGTGATATGAGATGGGTTGATTGGGAATATATTAAAGAGAATGAAGATCACTTTCTAGGTGTACATGACAGTTTCAAAGCTTGTGGAGTTGACGAGTTCGTTGGACAGAAGCTCACCAAGTGGAATAATGAGATAATCATGCAATTCTACTCCACTGCTCATTTCTATCCAGATGGAAGGATAGTGTGGATGTCTGAAGTACAAGGTACCAGTCAACTGTTGAAGAATGGGCAAAGTTGATCAATGCCCCAGAAGACCATGAGGATGATTTGGATGTGTATGCCTAGAAGAAGAAAGACCACAAATCCATGGCAAGTATGTATAAGGAAATTCCTGATGAAGCCCGGGAAACTCATAAGTTGGGCTCAATGAAATATTTGTTGTCTGGTCTGCCTACTATCAACACCATCTTAAGGCATACTCTGTTGCCCAAATCTGGAGATCATAGGATGATAAGAGGATATTCAATCTACTTGTTGCACATTTTTGATGCACCTAAAAAAATTCAAGGTCATGAGTCTGATTGTAGAGACAATCAAGAGGACATCTGCTGACCAGAAAAGATCTTGTGGGTATGCTCCACACATTCAGGTGCTCATCAACTCAAAGATGGGCACAGGCACTTACTTGTTGGACAAGGAGCATTTACCTCTCTACCCAGATTTTGAAGAAAACACAGTTGTAATGGATGAGAATGAACCTTCATCAGTGCAAGCACAAGAGAAGACAGCTAAGGCAAATGCAGAAAAAGCAACAAAGATGCCAACTATTGAAGAGGCATCTCAAGTGTTCTTGGAGAGCAAACAAGATCAACTTGGATATCTGATCCAATCAACTTTGAGGATTGAGAAGGGATTGGCCACCCTGACTCAGAATCAGGAGAGCTTGGATAGGATCATTGGACAAAAATTCTATGATCTTGATCTGAAAGTGACTGAGATGCAGAAAACAGTTGAGCAGCTCCAGGAGGAAGAAGAGGAGAAGAAAGGGAAGGCAACTACAGATGCTTTTCAACGAGTGCCAAGAGGTTAGAGGTCAGCTGCAGTGCCAGTACCAGATACTAGAGCTACCACATTAGCACCAGCAGCTACAACTTCAGTGCCACCTCCACCAGCCACTCCACTAGCTCCAGCTACATCGACTGATGCCTTCATCCTTGGAGTTCTCTCTACACCACCTCCCGAAGACCAAGCCTGAGAGACGCATAGAACTATGCATATTTGAACTTTTTGGTAACTTGTTGCCAAAGGGGGAGAAATATTTATAGATCATAGGCTTCGAGAGAGAGTGTTGCTTTTTGTCTCTCTTGTTATTTGTTTGGTTAAACTTTATTGTGTGCTTGTTTGATACCTTATGTCCTTGTGTGAGATACTTGTATGATCATGTGTTTGTTCATATGCTACTTTAATGTTTGCTTGGATGATATTATCTCTTATATCCATATATGATCATTCACTTTGCTTGGTGATGAGTGCATGCTTTTAATTGCTATCATTTTGAGCGCTCCACCATGATGTATGTGACATGGAAGAGTAACCCATGATACTAATCGATTATGCATTTGCATTCAAAATCAAGTCTTAAATAATGCACAAATTTAAGGGGAGCTCTTGCTTATCACATACTTCTCAAAGCGACGATGTATTTCAATCTTATTATCATTTGTTGAAGCTTTGATCTATATGTTGTCATCAATTACCAAAAAGGGGGAGATTGAAAGTGCAACTATCCCTGGGTGGTTTTGGTAATTATTAATGACATATAGCTCATTGAACTAATGCTATTTCCAGATGAATATTTCAGGAAAGTTCAATGATTGGCATGGCATGGATTAGGAATGTGGACCCCTCAAAATGCTAAGGACAAAGGATTGGCTCAAGCTCTAAAGCTCAAGACTCTACATTTTACTTTTAGTGATCCAAGATCACATTGAGTCCATAGGAAAAGCCAATACTATTAAAAGGGGATGCGGTGTTGCTTAATGGCTTGCTTGCTCAAGATGCTTAGTGATATGCTCCAAAAACCCTCAACCAGCTTCTCATATACACATAGTCCCAAACTAAAAGTCAAACTCGGCCTGACTAATTTGATCTATCCGGCTCCACCGAGTTCATTTGACATAGCCACTTCAAGAAACCCTAGTCACTTCGGTCTCACCGATAGGGATCTCGGTCTCACCGAGATGGGATTGCAAACTCTCTATTTCCCTTCGTAACATTTTGGTCTAACCGAGATAATCGGTCCCACCGAGTTCGCAATGCAAACTCTCTATTTCCCCTTTGTAACGTTTCGGTCTCACCGAGATGTGCGAATCGGTCCCATCGAGTTTGCCTGACCAACTCTCTGGTTAGCTTATTACCAAAGTCGGTCCCATCGAGTTTGTGTAATCGGTCTCACCGAGATTATGTTATGCCCTAACCCTAAAGAAATCGGTCCCACCAAGTTGACATGTCGGTCCCACCGAAATGCCTAACGATCACATTATGAACTAAATCGGTCTGACCGAGTTTTCTGATTCGGTCTCACCGAGTTTGGTAAATTGTGTGTAACGGTTAGATTTTGTGTGTAGGCTATATGTACCCCTCCACCCTCTCTTCATTCGGAGAGAAAGCCATCAGAACGTGCCTACACTTCTAGCATTCATTTTTCGAGAGAGAACCACCTAGTCATGTGTTGAGACAAAGATATTCCATTCCAACCACATAAATCTTGATCTCTAGCCTTCCCCAAGTTGCTTTCCACACAAATCATCTTTCCACCAAATCCAATCCTATGAGAGAGAGTTGAGTGTTGGGGAGACTAGCATTTGAAGCACAAGAGCAAGGAGTTCATCATGAACACACCATCTATTGCCTTTTGGAGAGTGGTGCCTCCTAGATTGGTTAGGTGTCACTTGGGAGCCTCTGTCAAGATTGTGGAGTTGAACCAAGGAGTTTGTATGGGCAAGGAGATCGCCTACTTCGTGAAGATCTACCCTAGTGAGGCAAGTCCTTCGTGGACGATGGCCATGGTGGGATAGACAAGGTTGCTTCCTCGTGGACCCTTCGTGGGTGGAGCCCTCCGTGGACTCACGCAGCCGTTACCCTTCGTGGGTTGAAGTCTCCATCAACGTGGATGTATGATAGCACCACCTATCGGAACCACGCCAAAAATCTCTGTGTCTACATTGTGTTTGCTCCCTCAAACTCCTCCCTTTACCTTCATGTGCAATGTTTTACATTCCGCTGCTACACTCTTAGAATTGCATGTGTAGGTTGATTGCTTGACGTGTGTAAAGTTGCTAAAAGCTGCCAAGACTTAAAATTGGGAAAAGTCTAGATTTTTATTTGGTCAAGTAGTCTAATCACCCCCCTCTAGACATACTTTCGATCCTACAAAATGCCTCTTATAAATCTTGGATAAGGAAATCCTTGTGCCTGGTTTTGACCACTATATCATCCATGTAGGCTTCCACATTTCCATGTAGTTGGGAACCAAAAGCAATTTGCACAACCCTTGCAAATGATGCATCGACACTCTTTAATCCGAAAGGAATGCGTACAAAGTAGTACGTACCACATGGAGTAATGAATGTCATCTTCTCCTCATCCTCCTTGGCCATGAAGATATGATGATAACCAGAGTAGGTATCAATAAAGAAGAGTAGATCGCAGCCGGCTCTGGAGCCCACAATCTGATCAATTCGCGAAAAGGGAAAGGGGTCCTTTGGGCATGATTCATTTATATCAGTGAAGTCAAAACAAAACCTCCACTTCCCATTTTCCTTGTGAATGACCACTCACCAAGCCTGCTGCATCTAGCTTTTGGATTTCTTGGGCGATGAACTATTGCCGCTCAAAAGCCTACTTCCTGACCTTCTGCTTGACGGGTCTTGCATCAAGACAAATAGTAAGGTGGTGCTCAATCACTCCTTGGGAACACTGGGGATATCTGATGGTTTCCATGCAAACACACCAATATTCCCCCACAGGAAGGCAACGAGCGCACTTTCCTATTTGCCATCAAGGGTGGCACTCACGGTAGTAGTTCCATCCTATCTTGTAGAGAATTGCTTCGTAGCAGGTGGTGAGTGCTTGGTCTTCTTGCTCTTGCCGGTAGGGCTCTCCGGTGTGTCCTCAATGGGTGTGCTACACTCCGAAGAGGTGTGCTTCCTAGAGTCCATGTCAGAGGTCTTGTTGGTCTTCTTCTTCTTTCCTCCCCTGGGAGCTTTCTCAGTAGGAGCAGGTACCTTGACGGCAGATGCTGCCACTGCCTCCTAGTAGTGCTTGTCAGCGCAGATGACTGCGTCCTTCTTGTCGGAGTGGACGGTGATAATGCTCATCGGGCCCGACAACTTCAAAGTGTTACAGGTATAATGGGGCACAACCATACACTTTGCCAAGGCCAGATGGACAAGAATGCCATTGTAGAGCAACGACATCTTGACGACATCGTAAATGACCTTCTTGGTCGTGGAGTTTAGCTCGGTCCCAAAAATTACCGGCAAGGTAACCTTGCCGGTGGGCTGGCTCCTCCCTGGATTGATCCCTTGAAATGTTCCCGCTTCTCGGAGATCTCCATCAGGGATTTGCAGCCTCCTGATCACATCAGGTGAGATCAGGTTCAAGCTGGCCCCACCATCAACCATTATTTTCGCCACCTTGAGGTTGTGAATTGTTGGTGAGACCAACAAAAGCAAACACCCGACCATAGTGGTACGGTCAGGGTGGTCCTCGGTGTCGAAAACAATGGGCGTGTCAGACCACTTGAGCGGCTTCTGCACCTCTACTGCTGGTTCGGCCGCATTGATCTCGCGCGCCCACTGATACGTATCCAACGTATCTATAATTTTTTTATTGTTCCATGCTGTTATATTATGATTCTTGGATGTTTTACCATCATTTTATAGCAACTTTATATCATTTTCGGGACTAACCTATTGACATAGTGCCCAGCGCCAGTTGCTGTTTTTTGCTTCTTTTTTACTTCTTTTTTACTTCATAGAACATCAGTACCAAATAGAGTCCAAATGCAGCAAAACTTATTGGAGATTTTTTTGTACCAGAAGACACCTTGGGGATCAAGAAAGCACCTGGGTGAGGCCTGTGGGGAGCACAACCCACCATGGCATGCCCAGGAGCCTAGGCGCGCCCAGGGGGTTGTGCGGCCCACAGAGGTCTCCTCCACCGCCTCTTCGCCCTATAAATTCCCAAATATTCTATAAACCCTAGGGGAGTCGACGAAACACAATTCGAGCCACCGCAAGTTCCAAAACTATGAGATCCAATCTAACACCATCACAGAGGGGTTCATCATCCTCATTGGTTCATGTCCTGTGATGCGTCAGTAGTCCACCATAGACCTATGGGTTCGTAGGCAGTAGCTAGATGTCTTCCTCTCTCTCTCTTTTGATTCTCAATATAATGGTCTCTTCGAGATCTACTTGATGTAATGACTTTTTGCGGTGTGTTTGTTGGGATCCGATCAAGTTTGAGTTTATGATCAGATTTTTATCCATGAATATTACTTGTGTCTTCCTTGATCTCTTATATGCATGATTATTTATAGCCTCGTATTTCTTCTTCGAATCTTTGGTTTAGGTAGGGCAACTAGATCGATTTTTCTTCCCATGGGAGACGTGCTTTGTGATGGGTTCGATCTTGCGGTGTTCTTTTCCAGTGACAGAAGGGGCAGCAAGACACACATGTATCGTTGCTATTAAGGATAACAAGATGGGGACAATTCCTACATGAATAGATCTCGTCTACATCATGTCATCATTCTTATTGCATTATTCCATTTCTCCATGAACTTAATACACTAGATGCATGCTGGATAGCGGTCGATGTACGGAGCAATAGTAGTAGATGCAGGAAGGAGTCGGTCTACTAATCTTGGACGTGATGCCTATATATTGAACATTGCCTTGGATATCATCATAATTATTTACTATTCAATCAATTACCCAACAGTAATTTGTTTACACACCATGTGCTATTTCTTGAGAGAAGCCACTAGTGAAATCTACAACCTTAGGGTCTATTCTTTATCATATTTTCTTTCCGATCTATTATCTTCCACTTTTATTATCAGATCTATTATTCCAAAAACCCAAAATACCTTGCTACATGATGCAGAGCATCCTTCCATCATCCCCATGGACTCTACATCAACACATCCAACCCCACAAGGACCCATGACAAGAGCTAGAGCACGTGCTTTGGAAACCGAGGTGAACTCCTTCCTACTAGACTTGCATATGGACACAAATGGAACATGTATACTACCTCACCAAAATATGCTATGCCTCCTTAGGTATGAAGTGGAACACCACCAAGGAGCTTAGGAGCATCCCCAAGAAGAAGGAGAACCACCCCAAGGCCAATGGACTAAGAACAAGAACAACAGCAGCAGCACAGGAGCCTCCAGGCAACCCCGTGCGCACGGGCCCCCAAGACCCCGTGCCCACGGACTACACAGGGAGTTGGCGCTGGAGCACCCCGTGCGCACGGGCCTATACCGTTCCCACGGGACCCCTGTGCGCACGGGCCCAACTTACCCCGTGCGCACGGGCCTCCCAGGATGGCCGGCTGAGATGGCTTCTTCGACTCCACTTCTTCTCCTTCGACCCCAAGCCTATATATTTCATACCTAGGGTTATGTTTAGGGTTAGCAAAGTATTAGATGAGATCTTGGTGAGCTTTGCTCCATTACCCTCCCTCTTTGAGGATCAAGACCCCATAGGGAAGAATCCTTGAGGATTTCAAGACCTCCATTGGGAGAAGACTACCTACCACCAAAACCCCTCTTCCTTTGGATTTGGGATGAACTTTGCCATTGTATCTTTCCTTTGATTGTGTTTGAGAGTTGTGGATCTTGTGTTGTTACTCTAGTGGATGTGTAATTGGGAATTGTTGGACTGATTACCTCTTTGTGTTCGTCCTTGTGTTCTTGTTGTTCTTGTGATTTCCCTCCATTTTCCCCCTCCAAGTGTGAAAAGATCCTTCCTAGGGTTCTACCCTACATCATATGGTATCATGAGCCACGTTGATTCACATCTTGGAGTCCCTACCTTCCACTTTCTAGCTTGATTTTGTTGTTTTTCGTCCTAATCCGAAAATCCCCACCAAAAATAGCCCCCAAAATTTTTTCTTGCAATTTGTTGATCTTGTGATATTTGGTTGATTTGATCCATGAATTTGGTGTTTTGCAAGTGGATCTACACCTCCACCATCATCCCCACCCATCCCCCATTGGAATTTGGCCGAAAACTTGGAATCTCCACGAAATCACAGAAATTCATCCGCTCTCGGGATACCCCGTGCACACGGTCCATCGGGACCCCGTACACACGGGACCCCGTGCACACGGGCCTCACTTACCCCGTGCGCACGGACTATCCAGGAACTTTCGGCCATTTTTCTGTTTTTCTCATTTTGTTTCACCACCACCTCTTGAGTTCTTCCACACCATTCCACGTGTTTGTTGAGTGTTCAGTTGCGATTTCTCTTGTGTCCTAAGGTGTTTCGGCTACTTAGGCGCAACTTGGTATCATCATCGCCACCAATCATCGACTCGAACAACACTTCGGTTTCGACAAGATCATCTTCCACCGTAAGCAAGGACGGTAACCTCGACGACACTTTGTACCCCTTGCCATTAACTTGATAGCTTTGAGCCATTTTGCGTAGCTTACCCATCGAGACTAGCTTGTTGAGTATTGCCAGGCCACGTCTTAGTGCACCATTTAGTTTTCCGTCCATCCCGTGCATCTACTACTTGTTACCTTGTTGTGTGGCTCGCATATCAAGCATCATGGCATAGTTGAAAAAAAACCTTTTAAGCAAAAGAGAAGGAAAGCAAAGAGCTTATAAGCAATAGCATCGAGCCTTCGCGTACGTACATCATCTTGCTCACCACATACATAAGCATACTTGGGATAGTGAGACGAGTAGATTCTCTATTAGGTTGGTGCACTAGCGTATCTAGCCCATTAGTGCAATCGAGCTAGCGTCTCTCTAGTATCCGTACGACAAGAGCTTTTCCCGTGTTTCGATATCTTCGAGCTCATTCCTTGGTTGTGCGGATCCCATTTATCTTCCGTGTGTGTGTTCCTAGTGTTATCTTGGGAGGTTGATCTATTTGTCTTTTTTTGCCATTTGTGAATCTTCTCAACTTTATCAACATCTTGACTAACATTTTCTTGAATTATTTGTGCCTTTCCTAACCAAGCTCCTCCATAGACCATTTACTTGTAGGTGTGAGAAACAATTCCCGGTACCAATTCCCCTATTGTAACATCACGTGGGATCGTACTTGTTACATCCACAATCTTCGGAAAAGGTAAATTTGGTTTTGTTCTCTCATTTTCCAACTCACCACCACTTTCTTATGATGGATAGGCCAAGTTCTTCTACCAACCCACTCTTCATCGAGCACGACGACGACATGTCATCCTTCGTCACCAAGAGCCACCTCTTTGGTGCACAACAAGCTCTACATCAAGAGCAACAAGCAATGAATGACCGCATCGACAACCTCGCCACCGACTTACGACTCTCCGAGCAACATACACGCGACTACTTCGACAACAAGCTCGACGCACACAAGCAAGAGAACGATGCAAGAATGGACGAGATCCGAGCTTTGTTGGTCAACCGGCCTACTTCAACTTCTTCCTACTCAAGACGGAGCCACTCAAGTCGCCACTCCGATGACACCTTCTCCGGCTCAAGTACACCGTCATCAACCATTCTTCGACGAGCCGCGCGTCAAGACCGTCATGCATCTCGAGATCCGCTACACGCCAAGCATTCACAAGAGCAAGTCGATGAGCAAGTCCCTCGTCATCAATCAAATCAAGTCGCTTTTTGTTGGAGTAATGGGCCATGGGTAGGCTGACCCAGGACCCAGGATCTTTTAAGGCGTCGGGGCAGGCCGCGCCCTCACCGAGTCCCACCGGGCGACCTTGAGAAGGCTGAGTCCCAATGGGCGACCTTCAAGAAGGCCGAGTCCCAGCTGGCGACCTTCGAGAAGGCCGAGTCCCAGCTGGCGACCTTCGAAGAAGCAGAGTCCTCAGATGGCAACTCTGAGACAAGCCAATTCCGGGCTTGCGACCTTTGAGGGGCCGACTCTGAGAGTCAGCCCGCGACCTTTCACGAAGACCGATGCAGGGTACATCCCCGACGTGGCCGTCCCCTCAAGATCCACGGGAGGAAGGCATGGCTCTGATCGCCCGCCGCCAGAGATCTCCGTGAGGCGCGGCACTGCTGCCATGCCTCCTCGACCTCACCACAAGTGCACAAGGCACTATGCCCACGACGGCGCGCCAGACGCCGAGATCGCCGGGCCCCTGTCAGAGATAGAAGAAGACAGCCGGAGAGCTCGAAGACGGCCCTGCGGGAGCCGGCCTCCCCAGAGTCGGCCGCCTCCTGGCCAGGGCCCCACGAGCCATAAACCAGATTGGACGGGAGTGGCCACAAGGATCGCTGACGAGCGGCGGCACTATTCCCATGACCCCATGACCAAGCTCGTCATCGAGTCGCTGCACGCCTTACTGTGTCCATGGGGCCCGCCAACAAGGGCCCCAGAGGCCGGCAGGGAGGACGGCTGCAGGAGAGACCGACGGCTGGGGGCCACGCCCAGTCGGATTACCGTTGTACCCCCGGGGGGTAGGCCTATATAAACCCCCCGGGGCACCCATGCAAAGGGTTCGGCCCTAGACAAGTTTTAGACACATAGCAAGAGGGGAAAGAGCTAGCCTCGCTCCTCCCTGCCTCCAAACAGCTCGAGGAGCACCTTTGTACTATCATACCATAGTGATCATGCGGAGACCCCGCAGAGCAGCAGTAGGGGTGTTATCTCCCCGGAGAGCCCCGATGCTGGGTAAGATTCGCCGGCGTGCATGTCTTTGCCTCATCCCATTTCCAGGCACCGGCGACGTTCTACTCGCCCCCACCATGATAAGCCACCTGTTGGCATATGTCGCATCCAACCCCCGACATTTGGCGCCCACCGTGGGGCGAGGTGCACCGTCGTCCGGAGATCTGTTCTGGAAGGGAACCCTGTTCCTCCCTGGCGAGCGCAGCCAGCCCGGCTCGCCAGATGGAGTCTGCATCGACGCTGCTCGGCGGCGCGAAGCCGCCCAGCGCGAAGCGGCCTCGCCGAACTCATCGGTGAGGTGCGCTCCGACGAACCAGCGCCGAAGCGCAGCGCGGTGGCCCCGAGAACCTTCGCGGGCCTCCTGACCAACTTCAAGTCGCCGGCGAGCCTGGCCAGACTTGGAGTCCGTAGGGCTCCTCCGACCCGATGCTGGTCGACTCGGCGCCGTGACGCTGATATCTTCCCCACCAACGTGGTGGTCTCACGACGAGCCACTTCCGACGGGAGAGCGACGGAAGCGCCGTCACGGAGGTACTTCGCCATCGCCACGGCGAGCACTCCGTGAAAACGCCAGACCCGCTGCTGCGGTCTGCGCAGACTTGTCCGCGCCCATCCCAAAGGGCGCGATGCGAGATGTTTGAAGAACGCCGCCTTCAGATCATTGAAGGCGCCAAGAAGTTGGCAGCATGAGACGCTTGTCCGCGCACCAGCGAGATGGATCATGCTTTGTGGGCGGTTCGCCCGGCTCCGACCGGCCGAGCCGCCTCGGTGTGGTCCGAGAGCGCGGCGCAGCTATCGCCGATCTGTTCGAGCGGCGCCCGTGTCGCCACCCTGCGGAGAACATCCGCGCGCCCAGCGGCGGCGCATCAAGAGCTAAGGAACCTCGGCGAAGAGCGCGCCGTGTAATAACGGAGCGAGTCCAGCAGCCTCGATGCGTTGTTTGCGCAGAACGCCGCAGGCGGCAGCGGCACGCGCGCAGCAGCAGCAGCAGAATGACGACTTACCCTCGCCGAGATCACGCGCGACCTCCGGACGCCGATCGGGCGGAGTCCGCGGAGGAAAGAGAAGGAGCCGCGCACAGCCACAGCCGGACTCGCATCACCATCTAATGCGACCAAGACGGCCGCCCTAGAGCGATGGAAGCGGCGAGATGATTATCTGCCTCCCCGCCCAAGAGAACGGCGAAGTCTCTCCGCCGCCGTTGAGCATCCGACTCTCGGAGGTCGCCTTAACGCCGAGAGGGAGTCGGAGAAAACGACGCCCGCCACCGGATCGACCGAATCCACAGATCCCTGGCGTTAGAAGAAGAAGATGAGCTGGGTCCGCCTTGCTTCGGGCCCCGCATCAGAGACGAGCCCTTCCCTAGAGGGTTCACGCTCCCCCGAGATACGCCCAAGTACACCGGCTCCGTGAAGCCGGAGGATTGGTTGATAGACTACTCCACAGCCGTTAACATCGCCAACGGCAACAAGCGGGTTGCCGTAAAATATGTTCCCCTCATGCTCCAGGGCACGGCCCGGACATGGCTGAACAGCCTGAAGCCCCGCAGCATCAACAGCTGGGTCGAGTTCACCGAAGCCTTCATTCGCAACTTCACCAGCACGTACAAGCGACCTCCCAAGCCGCGCCAGCTCTCCTTGTGCGTGCAAGGCCCCGAAGAGTCGACGCGCGACTACCTCACGCGCTGGGGTGAACTCCGAAACTCCTCATGAGGGCGTGCGAGGTGCAGCCATTGAGTACTTTTACGGCGGGTGCCGAGAGGGCACCCTCCTCAAGCACAAGCTCCTCTGCGACGAGCCCGAAACCCTCGACGAACTGCTAATCATAGCGGACAAGTACGCCACGGCCGACTCCTCTATGAAGACGGAGATCCAAGTCAACGCGGCTGGCAAAGTGACTCCTCAGGCTCCCAGAACCCCGGCTGGAGACGCCAGCCGGCGACAACAATGTAATGACAACAACAGCGCAAAGCCCCACACCGACTTCCAACAATGCGGTCGTCGCGCATGAGAAGATCGGCAGCCGGAGGGCAGCCTCGCCAAGCGGCGAAAGGGTGGCAAGTCCAATTGGCTGCCAGCCTTCTCCTATGAGCAGAACTCGATGGTCCTTGCAAGTTTCACACGGCCGCCGGCCGTCAAACCACACCACCGTAGTGCCACCGCTTGTCGGGGATCGCTAAGGGGACGGCCTCGCCCTCCGCCACTGGGGAAGCGCCACCGCCTCGCGCCGCCTCGCAGCCGGCTGCTCGGCCACCGGCGCGGTCCAAGACGAGTTCCCTAAGAGCATGGTGCATACATAGTGTTCACTGATCTGCAGATGATCGGCGCAGAAGCGCCAACAAGAAGAAGAAGTCAACGCAGATGGCAGAGGCTCCCGAGTTCATGCATTGGTCCGAGAAGCCTATCAGCTGGAGTCGGGCAGATCACCCAGAGGTGATGCCGAGTCCGGGCTCTTACGCCTTGGTTCTTGGAGCAACCTTGGCCACTGATAGGCGGGCCGCCCGCTTCTCGCGGGTCCTGATAGACGGAGGCAGCAGCATAAACATCCTGTACAAGGACACCATGGAGAAGCTCGGAATCAGGCGGAGGCAGCTGCAGAGCAGCCGCACCGTGTTCCATGGAATCGTACCCGGCCTCTCCTGTTCGCCAATTGGCAAGATTCTGATAGACGTCCTCTTCGGAGACAAAGATCACTTCCGCCGAGAGCCAATCTGGTTCGAGGTGGTGGATTTGGAGAGCCCGTACCACGCGCTGCTAGGTCGGCCAGCCTTGGCTAAATTCATGGCGGTTCCCCACTACGCCTACCTCAAGATGAAGATGCCGAGTTCCAAGGGGATCCTGACCATTGCCGGCGACTACAAGAAGTCGTCCGCCTGTGCGGCCGAGAGCAGTCGGCTGGCCGAGTCTTTGGTGATTGCCGCCGAGAAGCGGCTCCTTGATCGTGTCGTGGCGATGGCTGGGAAGCAGCCGGAGATGTCGCCTGACCCCAAGGAGTCGGAGGCAGAAGGATCATTCAAGCCGGCTAAGGAAACCAAGAAGATACCCTTGGACCCGGAGCATCCAGAAAGTACGCCATAGGCAGCGCCTTGACAAATAAATAGGAAGGCGAGCTCGTCGATTTCCTCCGTGAGAATCGGGACATCTTCGCATGGTCCCCCAAGGACATGCCAGGTGTACCGACGGAATTCGCCGAGCACAAGCTACATGTCAGGCCGGATGTGAAGCCCGTCAGACAGCCCTTGCGCCGCCTGTTGGAAGAGAAGAGAAGAGTAGTGGGAGAAGAGATAGCCCGGCTCCTAGCGGTCGGCTTCATCATGGAGGTGTTTTTTTCGGAGTGGTTGGCCAACCCTGTGCTGGTATTGAAGAAGAATAAGCAGTGGCGGATGTGCATCGACTACACCAGCCTCAACAAAGCCTGCCCGAAGGACCCGTTTGCTCTGCCAAGGATTGATCAAGTGATAGACTCCACAGCCGGATGCGAGCTGTTGAGCTTCTTGGATGCGTACTAAGGATATAATCAGATCAAGCTGAATCCAGCAGACAGACTGAAGACCGCTTTCATCACGCCGTTTTGAGCCTTCTGCTACCTGACGATGACGTTCGGCTTGAGGAATGCCGGTGCCACCTTTCAGCGTTGCATGCAGAAGTGCCTCCTCAAGCAACTCGGCAGAAACGCCCATGTTTATGTGGATGATGTGGTGGTAAAGACGGAAAAGCGTGGGACGCTGCTAGAAGACCTCAAAGAGACCTTTGAAAATCTACGCCGATTCCAGATCAAGCTCAACCCAGAGAAGTGCGTGTTCGAGTCCCACCGCCAGCTCCTCGGTTTTTGGTCTCCTAACGCGGCATAGAGTGCAACCTGTGAAGATCAAGGCCATTGAGAGGATGGAGGTACCCAGCCGATCGCTGGATGTGCAGAAATTCACCGCCGCTTGGCTTCAATAAGCCGATTCATCGATCGGTCAAGCGGAAAGCTCGCCATTGTATCACTTGATGAAGAAGACCACTTTTTTTGAGTGGAACCACAAGGCAGACGAGGCATTTCTCCAACTGAAGAAGATGCTGGCGACTCCCCCTGTGTTGGCGGCTCCGACTCCCAAAGAGCTCATGCTCTTATACATCGCCGCTACCAGCCGGGTAGTCAGCATAGTTATTGTAGTCGAACGCAAGGAGGAAGGCACGCGCCCCGGTCCGAGACCAGAGACATTACGAGCGAGTCTTCGTCGACCTCCAAGCAGAACTACCCTCACTACCAGAAGATGTGTTATGGCGTGCACTTCGCCGCCAAGAAGCTGAAGCCCTACTTTCAAGAGCATCCAATCATTGTGGTTTGCACCGCTCCACTCGCCGAGATCATCGGAAGTCGAGATGCCTCCGGCCGAGTGGCCAAGTGGGCTATCGATCTAGCCCCTTATACCATTTACTACCAACCTCGCACCGCCATCAAGTCGCAGGCGCTAGCCAACTTCCTCGTCGACTGGGCCGAGACTCAATACTTGCCGCCTGCGCCCGACTCTACTCATTGGCGACTGCATTTCGACGGCTCCAAGATGCGCTCCGGCCTCGGAGCCGGCGTCGTCCTCACCTCCCCCAAGGGCGACAAGCTCAAATACGTGCTGAAAATCCACTTCGCCGCCTCCAACAACGTCGCCCGAATATGAAGCGCCATCCACGGGCTCCGGCTTGCCAAAGAGTTTCGGCATTCGCCGGATCTGTGCTATGGCGACTCCGACTTGGTGGTTCAGAATCATCCGGCGATCGGGCCAAAGACGCAAACATGGCGAAGCTACCGCTTCTTGGTGCAACAACTCAGCGGATATTTTGAAGGATGCGAATTCCTCCACGTGCCAAGAAACGACAACGATCAGCGAGACGCATTGGCGCGAAGTCGGCTCCACTCGCCAGCGATACCTTCGCGCGCCCTTCACGCCTCCTCGCCGTCTATCAAGCCATCACCAAATCCGACTCCATTTTTGTGCGGCTCACAGAGATAGTCGGATCCGACTCCAAGACCCCAAAGAAGCGACCTCAAGAAAGCCACAGTCGGCCTAGGGACTGCGCCAGTCGGCCCGGGACTGCACTGGCTGGCCCGGGATCGCGCCCGGTCGGCGAGGGATCGTCGGTCGGCCGGGGACTTCAGAGTTCTGACCCGGGATCAGGGGCGTGTCGGTTCGGCTGGAGCTGCCCGATGCCCAGAGATTCCCTCAATTCAGCAAGCGGTAGCAGAATCCAACCCACCGCCTCCCAGCCCAGCCGCCCTTGTCCAAGTCACTGTGGTGGCGGTTGAAGAGATAGCAGCACCTTCATGGGCGCAGCCCATCCTCAAGTTCCTAGTAAATAAGGAGTTACCAGCAGACGAGACTCTGGCTCGGCAAGTACAACGCCGAGCGGCAGCCTACACCATAGTCAACAGAGAGTTAGTTAGGCGCAGCGTTACTGGTGTCCACCAGCGCTGCATAGAATCAGAACAAGGCCAAGCGATCCTCAGAGACATCCATCAGGGCGAGTGCGGCCACCATGCGGCTTCAAGAGCGCTCGTGGCCAAAGCCTTTCGGCATGGTTTCTTTTGGCCGACTGCCCTGGAAGAAGCTAAAGAACTAGTCAAGAAGTGCAAGGGTTGCCAGGTGTTCCGCTCCAAGCCCCTTCAACCGGCTTCTGCACTGAAGACAATCCCCATCGCCTGGCCCTTCGCAGTTTGGGGCCTGGACATGGTGGGACCTTTCAAGACGGCCCGAGGCGGCCTAACTCATTTGCTTGTCGCAGTGGACAAGTTCACCAAGTGGGTAGAAGCAAAGCCCATCAAGAAATTAAACGGGCCCACTACAGTGACCTTCATTGCCGACCTCACAGTGCGGTACGGCATACCGCACAGCATCATCACAGATAACGGCACCAACTTCGCCAAAGGCGCCTTGGCTCGTTTCTGCGCGACGCAGGGCATTCGACTGGACCTAGCGTCCATTGCCCATCCGCAGTCAAACGGCCAGGTGGAACGAGCCAACGGCCTCATCCTGTCCGGCATCAAGCCTCGATTGGTCGAACCACTCGAGCGCTCGGCCGGCTGTTGGGTGGAAGAGCTGCCTGCCGTCCTCTGGAGTCTGCGCACAACCCGAACAGGTCAACCGGCTTCACGCCGTTCTTCCTCGTCTCTGATGCCGGCCGTCATCCCAACGGATATACAGCCGACTCTCCGCGAGTCTCCATGTACACCAAGAAGAGGTGAAGAAGCATGCCAAGATGGTGTCGATCTGTTTGGAAGAGGGCCGATTGTTGGGACTCGGTCGGTCCGCATCTACCAGCAGAGTCTGCTACCGATACTACAACCGCAAGGTCAAGCCAAGATCATTCCAAGAGGGCGACCTTGTGCTCCGCTGATTCGAGAGAACAGCCGCCCAGCCACAAGTTGTCGGCGCCTTGGGAAGGTCCCTTCATCATCAGCAAGGTGCTAGGGAACGACGCCTACTATTTGATCGACGCTCAGAAGCCTCGAGCACGCAAGAGGGACGACTCCGGCAAAGAAACAGAGCGCCCGTGGAATGCAAATCTTCTTCGAAGATTTTACAGTTGATGCAGTATGTATCACGCTACCCCCCTTCTGTATTAAGTACTAAGACCTTAGGCCCCCCGAGACGAGCTCGGGGACTGCCTTTTTGATTATCTGTATGATATGGATCGCGCTTCCGACGTGCTTTCTCCTTTTTATCATACTGTCTGGCACCGGGTCTGACTAATCGGCCCGGGGACTCGCCACCTTGTGCTATGAAATGCTCCCTGAGGTCAGACAAGTAATGTGCTGCGCTCAAAGCCGCCTCCTGCTGAAAGCTGCAGCTCGCAGAGCGACTGTCGGTAAGCAGGGGGACGGAAAGAGCGAGCGCACACATGAAAAACGGCTAAGGACCTAAGAGTTACGCATAGCTCAAGCCGGCTCCCAGCCTCCCCTTACTGAGCCGACTCGCGAGCAGTCGGCTCATAGTCTCAACCTTTATCAAGGACGACCGACTCTCGAGAGTCGGCCTGTCGATTTTCAGCCAAACTTGCTAGGATATTCCAAACGACTAAGTACTTGCCTCCCTAAAGTAGCTGAGCACTTGGCCCGGCGGCAGTCCGCAGAGCGGCTGCCCAGTCGGCAAGGCGGCAACCGAAGGAAGGCGGCAAAGGAAAAACAGTCTAAAGAACCGAAGCAAGGAAAGGCGGAAATTTGATAAATATTTACATAAGGCCCTTGGCCGAATACACCCCGCGGGTGGAATTGTTCGCAACTGACAAGTTTTTCAAGGAACAAAAGAGACAGGTAGAGCCGAAGCACTCTAGGGGGCGGCTTCCGGAGCCGGAGGGCCGGAGGTGGCGGCGGTGTCGGACGTCGGGCGATCGGTGGGCGGTTCGGCTTGGTCGCCTCCAGCCGACGGTCGCTTTGTCCTTCGAGGCTCGTTCTTTGGAGGCACGATCAGCCGAGGCTGGCCGCTGCTGTGTTGGCGCCTCCTCGCCGCCTCCGCCCTCCGACTCGCCCTCCTCTTGGTCTTTGGAGCCGATCACCTCCGCCGAAGTCCTCTCTCGTACTCGGGTGCATCCCGAACCACTCCGGCGGCACCTCTCGCCGCCGTCCGGTCCTTGGGCACGAAGACGCTGGTGTCCGTGTACTCAGCGATGGCCGCCAAGGCCGCAAGGGCGCCTTCCACGACCTCCAGCTCGGCTTGGGCTTCGACCGGAACGCGGCCAGGCGGTCCAGGTCCAGCCCAGGGTACCACCCTTTGATTTAACTCAAGGCCTGCGTGCTCGGCGCGGGCCGAGGAGCCCTCCAAGCTTCAAGCGACCGACGGCGACCTCCACCAAGAGGAGCCGTCCGACCGCGTCTGAAGAGCCGGCACCTCCGGCCACAGGGCGGCAACGACTTGGGCGCCGGCGCGTTGAAGACGGCGCAGCAGACGATGAGCAGGACGGAGGCGAGCCCCGATACTCAGAAGCTGCTCATCGATGGTTCGGGGGGCGTTGGCGGCAATTACTTCGCCCTCCGCTCCTCCCGAGCCGCCTCGATGGCCAGAGGGACGGCCTGCGAGTGGCCGGGAAAGAAGTCTGCCAAAGACAGGAAAAGAAGACAGTCAGAAAAACCCAAAATCAGCTCGGCGCAGAGTCTGAAGACCAAAGAGGAGAAAAAAGAATTACCGTCGACGATGTCCTCAAGCTCGTGGTAGCCGGAGGTCAGCATCGCCTCCCGGTCGGTCCAGGCGGAGCGCTCGACCTCGAACTCGGCTATGAGGGCATCCTCCCGCGACTTGGCGTCCTCCTGCGCCTTCCGGAGCAGTTCCTTCTGCTCGGCCAGCTGCATCGCCAGCAGGTCGCGCTCTTGGATGAGTTTGTCGCACTCCTCCTCCTTAGCGCGACGGGCGGTGTTGGCCTCGCTCAGCTGCTCCTGAAGGGCGGCATTGGCGCCTGAAGCTCGAAGAAAGACAAAGCGTCGTCAACAAGAAAGGTCGCCGGGGAGATCCGGCCCGACTGCTCAGTAGTCGGCCCGAATCTCGGGGACTACAGCCCGCTGCGTGCGTGCTGCGCCCGCAAGAAGAAAGAAGGAAGGTCGCCGGGAGATCGGCTCGACTGCTCGGCGATCGGCCGAATCTCGGGGACTACAGCTTCTTGGTGCCAGCCAGCGCCGCCAAGAAGGAAGAATTGGCTTACCTCGACTTTCCGTCGGATCGGCGGTCCGTTTCTCAGCTCCTTAACATTGCGGTTGAAGGCGATGAGCGGAGATTGTGGTATTCCTGCAAGGCCGCAAAGTAAAGTCGGTCTTGAGCTCGCTGAAGGAGTTCCGAGCCGCTTTGCGCCAGCAGCCGACTCGAACTCGGGACTACACCCAGCAGGAGTGCGCCGCCTTACGTAAAAAGACAAGAAACCAAAAAAGGAAAAACGAAACATACCCGGACGGAGGTCCGCAGGGCCAGATGCGCCTTGGTGTAAAGTTGGAGGGCGTCGCCTTCTTTGCGCAACTTAGACTGGACGTCCAGAAGGGCCTGGTTCAGCGGGCCGGTGCCGCCTTCGCGCACCCAGCCGGTGGGCGCGGCACTGGTGGCCTCAGCATCCAGGTTCGCCATGCTGGCGACGTCAGTCTCCCGAGCTCGTGGCGCCGAGCTCGTCCTCTCAATCCGGCGGCGCGTTGGCACGGCGACTTGGAGAAGCAGCCGCGCGTCAGCATCGTCCGCAGTCGGCGGATCCTGCGGGTCCACCGGCTGCTTGCCGTCTTGGCTCGGAGACGGAGGCGGCGGAGGCGGCGGAGGCGGCGCGTGAGTATCCGAGCCCGGCGCCGCCACCGCCCTCCGCGAGGGTTTGCGGCGCCGACCTCCCGGTCTGCCCGTGAACTCGGGGGCGGCGGTCTTGGCGACAGCGGGAACGAGCATCGCCGCTTCGGCGGCGAACGGCCTCTCAAGATCCCGCCGCGCGGCGCGCCACGGCCTCCTCCAGGTGCCGCTGGGCGTTGGCGGCCGCTTTCTCGGCCTCCGCCCTCTCAATCCGGCCGGCTTCCTCCTCCGCGCGCTTCTCTTGCGCGTTCCGTGCTGTCGCCTCCCGGAGGTCGGCGGCGGGGTCAATCCGCCGTGTGTTGGCGGACGTCTCAACCGACCCCATGACGGAGGGGACGGCGGCTCTTTCAAGGGAAAGGGGAGCGCTGGAGAAGATTGGAGGGAAATCAGAAAGACTCGAGCGAGATCCAAAAAAGAAATAAAGGAGTAAGGGACTTATGAAGAAACTAGTGGTGGCCTTCTCACTTCCTTCCGGAAATGGTTGGCCTTCGCGGCCGCCTCCTCCCGCTTGGTCGCGGCGGCGGCTCCCTTGGGCTTCTTCGACCTGCCACCGGGCGCACTCGGCCCGGCGAGACGTCTCTTCGCGCCGGCTTGGCTGGAGGGGCCAGCTCTCGGCTGGCGGCGCGGGACGACTTCCATGTCGACGTCGCCCTCGGGCCAGTCGGCAAAGGTCGCCGACGGCCTGAGGCCGCCGTCTTCCTCCTCTCCGCCGCCTTTGGCGTCGGCCTCCGGCGCTGCGGCCCCCAAGTCGAGGTCGTCCACGTCGCTGACCTCGCGGTCGCGGACGTAGTCCGCTGCTCTCGTGGCGCCGCCGGGCGCCGTGAGAGGGTTCGCTCCACAAGATGCCAACAAGATCGAGCTTGAAGTCGGATTCAAGCGAGATCGGCTGACGGAAGCAACTTACCACCGGAGGGGGTTGTCGCCATGAGTACGGCTCCTTGCCGAACTGCCACTCCTCCGTGAACCCGCGATGGGCGATGTGGTTCACCATGTTCGCCACTTCTCCACGCTGCATGTCCTTGGTACACAGCCGGCTTGATCGTGCGGCCGCTCATCCGACAGATAAGGTGAGGCCGGCCTTGAGCGGAAGAACCCGGCGCGCCACGGCGGCGAGGAGATCGGAGGCGACGAGCCCCTCCGATCAAGTCATGACTTCGGGCGCGCCACGGCGCCGACTCGGTCGAAGCGACTTGACCGATGGGACCAATCGGGCGGCCGGCCAATCAGCGGCTCGGGGTCGAAGGGCGGCAGATTGACCCAGTCGCCGTCGGTGGAGACATTCTTCACATAGAAGTACGTCTTCTGCCACATCTTCACCGATTTCACCAGCGGATGGGCGGAAAGGGGTTGTCGGCCGTCGTCGCCAACCGCGATGTAGGTGCCGCCTTGTGCGGCGTGTCGGGCAGCCTGAGTGCCGAGCCGAGGAGAAGAACTGCCCCCACAGCTCGAGGGTGGGGAGAACGCCGATGTAGCCTTCGCATAGGGTGGCGAAGGCGGAGAGAAGCACCACCGCGTTGGGGGTGAGGTGGTGCGGCTGCAGGCTATGAAACTTGAGGAAGGAGCGGAGGAACCCGCTGCCGGGAGCCCCATCCCGCGCATGAGATGCGAAGGAAGATGACCCTTCGCCCTCCCGGGCGCTGGCGGATCTCTCCGCGGGGCGCTGGCGGGCCTGCACCAAGTCCACGCCGGGAGGCGGAGGTTTTGGCGAACTCGATGTCCTCCGCCTCCGCGTCCGAACCGTCCCCATCTGCCGGGGCCTTGAGGTGGGGCGCGCGAAAGAGGAGCTCATCGCCCGGCGGGAGGAGCACCTGTGCTCGCCATTGAGGAAGAAAGCAACGGTGCGGGGGCGAAGGAAGAAGAAGGGCAAGAGAGCGGGGAGGAGTGCGCGTTGTGCCGCCACCCCTCTGCCTATTTATAGCCCAACGGGCCGAGAAGCCGAGGCGGCGTGGGGATTAATCGCGCCCACGGCCCCACGACGCCTTCACGATTAACTCCCCACGGGTTATCGCCGCAGAACCGTGTGGGATGCCAACCGCCCTTGGCGCATAGCGGATCCGCTCGGGAGCCGAGGCGCGGTAATGGCGGGCCCCACCTGGCGGCCCATCCCGTCACGCGCGTGGGCAGACAGGCTATCGCCTCCACGTGGCGCCACGCGACAGGACCGTCTCATGGATGGCAGGGAGGCATAATCGATACGCCGCCGGTTTCCCGCCATGACTTGCGAACGGCGGCTCCTCCGCGGTGCCAGGCCGACTCCGGCAAGGCGACCCAAAGACGCGGCAGCCGAATCTCAGAGTCGGCACCGCAACGACCGAATCGCTGCGAAGCCCGGCGGCGCCCGCACGGGCTTTGCGGCCGGGGACTACTGTCGGAGTAATGGGCCATGGGTAGGCTGACCCAGGACCCAGGATCTTTTAAGGCGTCGGGGCAGGCCGCGCCCCTCCGCCGAGTCCCAGCTGGCGACCTTCGAGAAGGCTGAGTCCCAGCGGGCGACCTTCAAGAAGGCCGAGTCCCAGCTGGCGACCTTCGAGAAGACCGAGTCCCAGCTGGCGACCTTCAAAGAAGCAGAGTCCTCAGATGGCAACTCTGAGACAAGCCAATTCCGGGCTTGCGACCTTTGAGGGGCCGACTCTGAGAGTCGGCCCGCGACCTTTCACGAAGACCGATGCGGGGTACAGCCCCGACGTGGCCGTCCCCTCAAGATCCACGGGACGAAGGCATGGCTCTGATCGCGCGTCCCGTGAGATCTCCGGTGAGGCGCGCATTGCCCATGCCTCCTCGACCTCAACCACAAAGGCACAAGGCATCAGTGCCCACGATGGCGGCGCGTACGGCCCAGAGATCGCCGGGCCCCCTGTCAGCGAGATAGAAGAAGACAGCCGGAGAGCTCGAAGACGGCCCTGCGGGAGCCGGCCTCCCCAGAGTCGGCCGCCTCCTGGCCAGGGCCCGACGAGCCATAAACCAGATTGGACGGGGAGTGGCCACAGTGATCGCCTGACAGACGGCGGCACTATTCCCATGACCCCATGACCAAGCCTGCGTCATCGAGTGCTTGCAGCAGTTACGCACATCATGGGGCCCGCCAATCAGCGGGCCCCAGAGGCCGGGCAGGAGGACTGCACTGGGAGAGACCGACGGCTGGGCCCACGCCAGTCGGATTACCGTTGTACCGGGGGTAGGCCTATATAAACCCCCCGGGGCACCCATGCAAAGGGTTCGGCCCTAGACAAGTTTTAGACACATAGCAAGAGGGGAAAGAGCTAGCCTCGCTCCTCCCTGCCTCCAAACAGCTCGAGGAGCACCTTTGTACTATCATACCATAGTGATCATGCGGAGACCCCGCAGAGCAGCAGTAGGGGTGTTATCTCCCCGGAGAGCCCCGAAGCTGGGTAAGATTCGCCGGCGTGCATGTCTTCGCCTCATCCCGTTTCCAGGCACCAGCGACGTTCTACACACCCCCACCATGATAAGCCACCCGTTGGCATATGTCGCATCCAACCCCCGACACTTTTGCTCAAGCTCAAGAACGACAACGTCTTCGTCGTCAAGAAGAAGAAGAACGAGCGCGTCTACACCAAGAGGAACAAGACGTCGAGGCCCAACGTCTTCAACAACAACAACGAGAAGCACAACCTATTGAGGCGGAACGTGCCCTTCAAGAATCAAGTCGAGCTATCGCCAACCGCAATCGCGAACGGCGCAATCAAGAGGAAGCCCTTCGAGAAGAAATACAAGAGAGGAACTATCAACCACGTGTGCACCGTCAAGCCTCTCAAGCTCCTCCACAAGCTCGTCA
This sequence comes from Aegilops speltoides, assembly GCA_021437245.1. Taxonomy (NCBI): domain Eukaryota; kingdom Viridiplantae; phylum Streptophyta; class Magnoliopsida; order Poales; family Poaceae; genus Aegilops; species Aegilops speltoides. The sequence goes on from CM038147.1 coordinate 266,347,507, forward strand.
AGCTCCACTTCAAGACCCTCCTCCACGCCAAGAGCGACATCATGAGGAACAAGCAATCGAGGATTGTCCAAGGCAAGAGCGATACCGCAACCGCTATCAAAATGAAGAGCAACGCTATGGGAAACTCAAATTCACAATGCCCAAGTTCAATGGAAGCAATGATCTGGAAGAGTACCTCTCATGGGCATTGAAGGTCGACAAAATCTTTCATTTGCACAACTATGAGGAAGAGAAGAAGATCGCTACGGCATCACTTGAGTTCCAAGACTATGTGCTCATATGGTGGGAACAAGTCCTTGAGCGCCGAGAAGCAAGAGGTGACCCTCCAATCACCACTTGGGCTCAAATGAAGGATGTCATGTGAGCACAATTTGTGCCCACCTACTACAACCGTGATCTCTTCAAGAAGCTACAACTCCTCAAGCAAGGAACAAAGAGTGTTGAAGAATACTACAAGGAAATGGAGATAGCCATGATTCGAGCCAATGTCAAGGAAGATAATGAGCAAACAATGGCACGATTCATGAATGGACTCAATCATCACATCAAGAAGATCGCCGACTTCCAACCCTACTTCAACCTCATCGAGCTAGTACATCAAGCGACCAAGGTGGAACGTCAAGTGCAAGATGACTTCAAGTATGCCAAGTACTCATCCAAGACATACGGCTTCTCCAACAATCAAACTTCAACAACTCCTCCAACATATACTTCAACCAAGCCTTCTCCAAGCAACGACGACAAGAGAACATACAAGAAACCTTCGTCAAGTTCAAGTCGTCTTCCTCCTACTACAAGCAACTACAAGCCGCGTGCTTCTTCCTCTACTCCGACCGATGAGACCATCAAGACAAGTTCAATCAAGTGCATCACATGTGGCGGCCGAGGCATAAGTCCTTCCAATGCACCAACAAGTGCACTATGATCCTCAATGACGATGGCACCTACGACTCAATGAGTGAAGATGAAATGGAAGCTATTGAGCAAGTGGCCATGCACCGGCGCGTGAACGAGGATGAAGATGATCAAGTCTTTTGTGATGAAGATACGAGCCCCGCTCTCGTTGTCTCCAAGGTCTTGACACTTCAACATCAACAAGAAGAAGACCAACGATGCCACATCTTCCACACCAAGGCCAGCATCAATGGGCGGTCCGTCAAGGTCATCATCGATGGAGGTAGTTGCCACAACTTGGCAAGTGACGAACTATGCTCCAAGCTTCAATTGGTCAAGAGGAAGCACCCGCACCCCTACAAGGTTCAATGGCTAAGTGACTCCGGCACTATACGAGTTGAGCATACGGTCCAAGTATCCTTCAAAATCGGTGCATATGAAGACACTTTGGAGTGTGATGTGGTCCCAATGACCGTTTGCCACCTCCTTCTTGGTCGACCATGGCAATTCGACCGTGGTGTCGTTCACAATGGGCGTACCAATCACTATAGCTTCAAGATGAAAGGAAAAGAATATGTGCTACGACCCATGTCCCCTAGTCAAGTGATAGCCGACAAGCAAGCCACCCACCATAGAGAGAAGAGTGAGAAAGTGAGCCACCAAAACATGAGTGAGAGCAACAAGACACACTTGAGCGCCTCTTTGCCTAGAGAGAAAAACTACATCCTATTCGCCACAAAAAGTGAGATGAGAGAAGTGTGTGAGAACCCATCGAGTGTGATGCACTTTGTACTTGTGTGCAAGGATGGCGAACCGAAAACTAACACCACTCACGAGCTACCTTTGGTGTTTCAATCTCTTTTGCAGGAATTTGAAGATGTTTTCCCCAATGAGCTACCTCCGGGTCTACCTCCTCTACGAGGCATTGAGGATCGAATCGACCTCATCCCCGGAGCGCCACTTCCAAACAAAGCTCCATACCGCGTCAATCCTGAAGAAACCAAGGAGATTCAACGGCAAGTACAACAACTAATCGACAACGGTCATGTATGTGAAAGCTTAAGCCCTTGTGCCGTTCCCGTTATACTTGTGCCTAAGCCCGATGGAAGTTTCCGCTTGTGTTCCGATTGTAGACCTATAAATGCTATCACCGTTCGCTATAGGCATCCCATTCCTCGCTTAGATGATATGCTTGATGAACTTAGTGGAGCCAACTTTTTCTCAAAAATTGATCTTAAAAGTGGCTGTTATCAAATCCGCATACAAGAAGGTGATGAATGGAAAACTGCTTTCAAAACAAAATTTGGCTTATGTGAATGGTTAGTCATGCCTATGGGTTTATCGGAGGCTCCCGGTACTTTTGTGCCTCTCATGCATCATGTACTTTGCCCTTACATTGGTGTCTTTGTTGTGGTTTACTTCGATGATATTCTTGTGTTTAGCAAAACCATGAAAGAGCATCTTGATCATGTTAAGCTTGTTTTGCAAACACTTCGCAAGGAAAGTCTTTATGCCAACATGAAAAAGTGCACATTTGGTGTTGACAAAGTGGTTTTCTTGGGTTTCGTTGTCTCTTCCAAGGGTGTCCATGTTGATGAAACTAAAATTGAAGCAATTAAAAATTGGCCCCAACCCACCAATTTGCAACAAGTGCGAAGTTTTCTTGGTCTTGCAGGTTTTTATCGTCGCTTTGTGAAAAACTTTAGCACTATTGCCGCCCCTTTGCATGCTTTGAGTAAGAAAAATGCTCCTTTTGTTTGGGGAACTTTGCAATCAACCGCTTTTGATGAGCTCAAGTCTTTGCTTACTCATGCTCCGATTCTTGCTTTGCCCAGTTGTGACAAAACTTTTGAGGTTCATTGTGATGCAAGTGGTATCGGAATTGGCGGAGTTTTGATGCAAGAAAAACGAGCAATTGCATATTTTAGTGAAAAACTCTCCGGTGCTCAACTTAACTATCCCATCTATGACAAAGAATTGTATGCTTTAGTGCGTGTCCTACATGTTTGGGAACATTATCTTAGACCTCATGAGTTTGTCATACATACGGATCATGAAACGCTAAAGTACTTAAAAGGTCAAACTAAATTGAACAAGCGTCATGCCAAATGGAGTGAATTTATTGAATCTTTCCCATATGTGATCAAGTACATTAAGGGTAAGGAAAATGTAGTTGCCGATGCACTTTCACGCATATGCACGCTTGTCACCCAACTTGAGTTGAATGTTATTGGCTTTGAGCACATAAAAGACTTATATGCTAGTGATCCATCTTTTGCACCTCATTATGCTAAATGTTTGACGCATACATCTTGGGAACAATACTACATCAAAGATGGTTATCTTATGAGAGCTAACAAACTATGCATTCCCGAGTCTTCTCTTCGTTTGCTCCTTTTGCAAGAGGCACATGGAGGCGGACTCATGGGACACTTTGGACGCGACAAGACTTTTGCCACGCTCTGCAAGAACTACTTTTGGCCCAAGATGTTCCGTGACGTCTCACGCTTCACCACAAGATGCTCTACATGCCGCAAAGCTAAGTCAAAAGCTCAATCTCATGGTCTTTATATGCCTCTTCCTATTCCTTATCAACCTTGGGAAGACATTAGTATGGATTTTATACTTGGTTTGCCTAGAACTCAAAATGGAAAGGATTCCGTGTTTGTTGTTGTGGACCGATTTTCTAAGATGGCACATTTCATTCCTTGCAACAAGGTAGACGGTGCTTCACATATTGCAAATCTCTTTTGTAGGGAAATCTTGCGCTTCCATGGAGTACCAAAGACAATCGTCTCCGACCGCGACGTCAAGTTCCTTGAGTTACTTTTGGAAGACTCTATGTGCCAAGCTCGGAATCAAGCTCTTGTTCTCATCCGCATACCATCCTCAAAACGACGGCCAAACGGAGGTGACAATTCGGACACTATCCACTCTACGTCGCGTGTTGATCAAGAAGAACATCAAGGAGTGGGAGGCGTGTCTACCCATCGCCGAGTATGCCTACAATCGCGCAAGACATTCAACTACCGGCAAGTCCCCCTTCGAGGTCGTCTACGGCTTCAACCCATTGTCCCCATTGGACATTCTACCTCTACCTCTACAAGAGCGCACCAACATGGATGCGAGTGCACGAGCAAGCTACATCAAGAAGATGCATGAAGATACAAGAAACATCATCGAGCGCCAAGTACATCGACTAGCGACCAAGCTCAACGTCAACAAACAACCCATGATCTTCATCATAGGTGATCTCGTGTGGCTACACCTTCGCAAGGACCGCTTCCCCAACAAACGCAAGTCCAAACTAATACCTCGAGCCGATGGACCATTCAAGGTGCTAGCACGCTACAACGACAACTCCTACAAGATTGAACTCCCACGAGACAAGTACAACGTGAGCGACATCTTCAATGTCAAAGACCTCTCGCCTTTACATGGTGATGAAAATCTTGATCCGAGGTAGGATCCTTTCGAAGGGAGGGGAGATGATGCGGAGCATCCTTCCATCATCCCCATGGACTCTACATCAACACATCCAACCCCACAAGGACCCATGACAAGAGCTGGAGCACTTGCTTTGGAAACCGAGGTGAACTCCTTCCTACTAGACTTGCATATGGACACAAATGGAACATGTATACTACCTCACCAAAATATGCTATGCCTCCTTAGGTATGAAGTGGAACACCACCAAGGAGCTCAGGAGCATCCCCAAGAAGAAGGAGAACCACCCCAAGGCCACGTGGACCAAGAACAAGAACAACGGCAGCAGCACAGGAGGCTCCAGGCAACCCCGTGTGCACGGCCCCCCAAGACCCCGTGCCCACGGACTACACAGGGAGTTGGTGCTGGAGCACCCCGTGCGCACGGGCCTGTACCGTGCCCATGGGACACCCGTGCGCACGGGCCCAACTTACCCCGTGTGCACGGGCCTCCCAGGATGGCCGGCTGAGATGGCTTCTTCGACTCCACTTTTTCTCCTTTGACCCCAAGCCTATATATTCCGTACCTAGGGTTATGTTTAGGGTTAGCAAAGTATTATATGAGATCTTGGTGAGCTTTGCTCCATTACCCTCCCTCTTTGAGGATCAACACCCCATAGGGAAGAATCCTTGAGGATTTCAAGACCTCCATTGGGAGAAGAATACCTACCACCAAGACCCTTCTTCCTTTGGATTTGGGATGAACTTTGCCATTGTATCTTTCCTTTGATTGTGTTTGAGACTTGTGGATCTTGTGTTGTTACTCTAGTGGATGTGTAATTGGGAATTGTTGGAGTGATTACCTCTTTGTGTTCATCCTTGTGTTCTTGTTGTTCTTGTGATTTCCCTCCATTTTCCCCTCCAAGTGTGAAAAGATCCTTCCTAGGGTTCTACCCTACATCACTGCACTTTTGCTTGCATCTTTTATTTTGCATTTTATCGAGATCTATTTATCCAAACTACCACCAAATTATCTATATTTTTACAGTGGAGGAATTGACAACCCTTCCTACGCGTCGGGTTGCAAGTATTTGTTCTTTGTGTGCAGGTACTGCTTACATAGTGTTGCTTAGTTCTCCTACTGGATTGATACCTTGGTTTCACAACTGAGGGGAAATACCTACCGTAGTTGTTTTGCATCATCCCTTCCTCTTTGGGGCAATACCGATGTAGTTTCAAGTGACAACGAAAGGAATTTTTGGCGCCGTTGCCGGGGAAACATCATCAACATCTATCAGGTTCCTAATCACAAATCTCATCTCCTTGCAATTTACATTAGTTGCCATTTGCCTCTCATTTTCGTCTCTCCAACTTCACAAAAACCAGCCTTTTTATTCACCCCCCTTTTCGTTTGTCGTTGTCTCGTTAGATCTGTCTTTTTGTCTGTGTTCTTGTTTGCCTACTTCGTTGCCATGACTAGTAGGATCACCCCTCCTTTGTCACCAGATTTTGTAGTTCTATACTTCAAGCATAATCAAGGAGAAAATTTTGAAAGATGCTCGGTATAGGTCAATCCTACTGCATCTGTAATCTAAAGGGGGATGCAAAGATTTTTTCTTTGCAATTTTTATATAGGATTAACTTTGCATCATAGACAACTCTTGGATTTTGCCGCAAAAGTGAATTTTCTTGAGCTTCATGCCAATGTGCTTATGAAATCCTAGAGGGTATATTGGGAGTTCCACCAACCAAAAAGGGGTTTTATTTTACACAAGAAGGTGTTCGAATGTTAGACAAATTGAGTTATTTGCATAAGAATATGGTTGAGTTACAAAAATATAATGAACCCCTCAAACATATTAGTGGAAACGTAAATCACATTAATACTTTGATTACTCCTTGCAATAAACGGTTGGATATTTTAGATCTCAAGATGGTTTCCATCCGTAAGAATTTGGGAAGTGTAAAGAGCCTCTTGGGTTTGAAAAAGCCCTTACTAAGGTGGATAAAACTAAAGATGACAATACTTGAATCTATGCATTGTGCCTAGCTAGGGGCATAAAACGATAGCGCTTGTTGGGAGGCAACCCAATGAATAAAATTTATTTTTGCCCTTTCCTTTCTGTTTCTAGTGTTTGCACAATTATGCGACTGATATGATTGTGTTTTTCATCTTTTAATTATTGTTCATGCCAAGTAAAGCCTTTGGGATTATGTTTGCTAATAGTTGATTTGATCTTGTTGGAAAACAGAAAATTTTCCGTCCAGTAAAATAATTCTTAAAAATGACAGAAATGATGAAAAAATCTGAATGTTTTACGCAAGATTGTTATACAAATTTCCTACGTTGTCCTAAGTTTTCAGAATTTTTGGAGTTACAGAAGTATGGTCGAAGTCCAGATTACTACAGACTGTTCTGTTTTTTGACAGATTCTGATTTCATTGCTTTGTGTGCTTATTTTGATAAGTCTTTGGATTGTATCAGGGGGTATAAGCCATGGTAAAATTGGAATATAGTAGATATAATGCAATATTAAAATATGAATGGGTTTGCAATAGTACTTAGAGTGGTGATTTGCTTTATTATACTAACAGATCTCACGAAGGTTTGTTAAGTTTTGTGTGATTGAAGTTTCAAGTTTTGGGTGAGATCACGATGGATGAAGGAATAAGGAGTGAAAAGAGCCTAAGCTTGAAGATGCCCACGGCCAAGCTAGTATTCAAGGAGAACCAAGCAACTAAGCCTGGGGGTGCCCCGGAAGGCATCCCCTCTTTCTTCTACCAACCATCGGTAATTTTATTTGGAGCGATATTTTTATTCATCAATTATCATGAGTTTTGTTTGGAGCATCTTGTATTATACGAGTCTTTGCTTTTTCCTGTTTAGTTTGTGTCATCTATCCTTGTTGGACACACCTATTTGAGAGAGCCAAATTATGCTATGATTTGTTAGAATTGCTCTATGCGCTTCACTTAAAAAAATTGAGCTACAGAATTGCTCTAGTGCTTCATTTATATCTTTTTGAGCATGGTGTGCTTTAGTATTTTTTAAGAAATGATCTCGTGCTTCACTTAGATTTATTTGAGAGTTATTAAATTTTTGAAGAAATTCTCTCATGTTTCACTTGGATTATTTTGAGAGATGAAATTTTTTATGCTCATGTTCTTCACTTAAATTTGTTCGAGCTTATGAAAAGCAATTGCAACATATGAAATTAGTCCCAAATTGATAGATATTCAAGAGGGATATAATAAAAACATTCATGAAGATCAATGGAAAAAATAAACTTGATTCTTTGTAATAGTTTTGATATATGATGATAGTATTTGTTCTTTGTGTGCAGGTGCCGTTTACACAATGGCTCTTGGTTCTCCTACTGGATTGATACCTTGGTTTCACAACTGAGGTAAATACCTACCGTAGTTGTGCTGCATCATCCCTTCCTCTTTGGGGAAATATCGATGGAGTTTCAAGCGACATCACCCACTGCTTGAGCTGGCGATGGGAGGAGTGCAAAGAAGCACCTTGGTCAACACACATGGCCTCCACAACCTTTCAGAACTCTCCTTCTCCATATTCCTTGTCATCATCATCACCATCATCTTCACCCACTTTCTTCTCACAGCCGCGAGCATGCTTCTCTTTCTGATGCTGACCTTGGCGCGACGATTGCCACACCCGTCGTGGTTCTTGCTGCCAGAGCCACCAGCGTTGTCTTCGACTTTCTCTTTGTCATGCTTGTCGTACTACCGCTTTTGCTTTTTGGCAAGCTGCTCTACTTGCCGACAATCATTGAGGTCATGGCCAATTAGCGCGGTGGATCTTGTAGTATGGCCCCTTGGTCTTGCCGGAGCCATCCAACTTCTTGCCTGCCGCAGCCTCCCGACAATCAGCGCATCTGGCAAACTCATTGTTGGGGCTATCAGTCTTGGGCTTCCTGGCGGCATCTGAGTTGCCAGAGCTCTCGACTGCCATCCGAGCCTTGCCCTTGCGCTTCCGGCCTGTCTTATTGGGGGTGGACGCATCATCATCCTCAGAATCAACCTCTTCTCCAGCGTCCGCCTGGGAAGTCTCCTCCCCTCCTCAGCACGTGCACACTGATCCACCAAGGTGTACAACTCTTTGATGGTGCTCACGCGCTCAATGTTCAACTCAGCTCGCATCATGCAATTGCGCACATTTGTGTAGAATGACGCAATCACAGAAGCAGGGTGCACGTTGGATATGTTGTGGTGCACACGGCAAATCCTCTGGACGTACTTGCAAAGGGGTTCACCATCCTTCTTTGGAACCAAGTGGAGGTCGCTGGGCTTTCCTGGAGGCTCATGGCCCCCGATATAAGTCCCAACAAACACATGACACAAGTCCAACCAAGTAGATATGGAGTTCTCTGGCAAGTTCATCAACCAAGATCTCAGGTTGGACTTGAGCGCCAACGGGAAATAGTTGCCGAGAATCTTGTCATCTCTGCCACCAGAAGCCTACACCGTGATGGTGTAGATTCCAAGAAACTTAGCCGGATTGAGCTTGCCTCCGTACTTCTCCAGCAAGTCAGAATTGAAATTTCAGGAGTAGGGCCACTAACAATGACATGTACCTAGGGTAGGGTCATGGGCCAGAACTGTATGCCCTACCCAATGACACTACACAAGAGGCCAAGGCCTACAAAGATAGAAAGAAGATACCGACTAGAATCCTCACGGAGTGTGATCCACTCGACAGAAGATCCACTCGGATATCCCAGTTCCTCTCGACCGTCATTATTCACTTGTGAGACAAGAATCCACTCGAAGGACAGAAGATTAGAGCCACCCTTGGATGGAAACTGTCGGACATTCACTCTGTCACCTTAAAGATCATTAAACACGGGCGTTACCAGTAACATACGTGACTTTATTCTCTCATTGAACCACTATGTTACTGAGGACTACGAGGGTCGGCGTATTCTATATAAGCTACCCCTCCCCTCTTGCACAAGCGTTCGCACCCCTGTAACTCAACACTCCAATCAACAGAGCCTCCGCGGCATCGAGACGTAGGGTTGTTACCTCCTCTGAGCGGGGCCTGAACTCGTAAATCCGAGTGTACAACCTTGCCGTAGCTAGGCACTGCCTCCTCCTATGTACCTCCCATCTCTGCTGTCAGATCTGTTCTGATGACAGTTGGCGCCCACCTTGGGGCAGGCGTCTAAGCAACTTTCGACAAGGTTGCGATCTTCAATCTCCATTGACATGGTTTCCGGTGGTGGATTGTCCTTGGGCCGCGAGTTCCATCTCGACGCACTCACCTTCATCGCCGATGATTTAGCCTGGCTCTAGGAAGCCCCCCTCAACGTCGAGCGCTCCCATTCGCGGGGCGGCGCACTTCCGCATGAGTGCTTGCAGCGTCCTCCTGTGGCAGCCGTCGACTCAGTATTGGTCGGCTCCATCTTCCCTTCCTGTTGTTCGCCGTTGCAAGCAATCCGGTCACTCGCCGCTCCAGCGGTGGGTGAAGCATGCGGTGGCACGCCAGTCGTCCACACCTCAGATCGCGGCGATCGAACCCGATATATCTCTTTATGGTTTGTTTGATCTGTGACTGGCCACTCAGATATTCTATCCGAGTGCGAAAACAATGACCATGTGGTGGAAGTCCTCATGGTTGGCTCCCAGCGTAGCCCGCTCGGATTTCCCCGTGGCTGGGGCGACAGTGGTGGTCCAGCATGCGGCAATGACAAGTACTATCCTCAAGCGCTTACTACGGAGCAGAGGGAAGAGCTGCAGCGCAAGAATGATCAAGCTCTCCAGACCCCCATCATGGGGGAGACTCCCGAGGCTCAGGCCTTCGAGGCTGCGAGCGTTGCCACTCTGGCTGAGCGTGCACGCCTGGAGAATCTTCAGCAGGCACTCGACGACCGCGCCCGCGGGTAACTCCCAAGTTCCAGTCGACGGTAGTGGCAGTTGTTTCCGACTAGACCTCAAGATGAGTGTCAGGTATACCGTACACCAATCCAAGGGGTTGCGGCGGCTGCACCTATTGCAGATTCAATCTAGCCATCCCGTTCCGAGGCCGACAGAGGCTTACAGCAGATTCTGGCACTGCTCAAGGCAGCCGGAGAGCAGAATTCAGCTCTTTCCCAGTCACGTGATAGGATTCACAACAGATCTGTCGTGGCAGACATAGTTCTGTCGGTGCACAACCCTAGATCGCCTCCATGGCATGAAGATCGTGGTTATCGCTAGGACCAGTACCTAGGTCAAGGCCACGGGCAGTTTGACCCTTGATACCATCGTAATGACCGCCGTCGAGTGCCTACACCTCCTCCGAGGGGTGGTTCGTATACTCCCTGGCGGTATGATGACAGGCGCCCATACGGTGTTGAGCAAAGGATTCCAGTCAACCCCTGAGAGCCCAGGTTTGATGTAAGGTCAGTCCTCATACATGGCCTGTTTGACAGAGGCAGAGCTAACAAAGAAGGTCTGGACAGAGATCACCCGACTGGGAGTAGAGTGTTCGTCTCTAGGCCTGAGTGTTTCAGCAGAGCCATTCGAGCTGCTAAGATTCCTCCCAACTTCAGATTGGCTGCAGCAGTGAGCAAGTTTAATGGCGATTCAAAGCCAGACACATGTTTGGACGATTACCGAGTGGCAGTGTAGATAGCTGGAGGCAATGACGAAGTGGCCATGAAGCACCTGCCCTTGATGCTTGAAGGCTCGACCAGGGCCTGGTTGAATCAGTTGGCTCTTGCTAGCATATACTGTTGGGAAGGCTTGGCCCGAGTGTTTATCAAAACATTTGAAGGCACTTGCAAGCGACCCGCTGGGTTGTCCAAGTTGCAATATTGTGTCCAAAAGCCGAATGAAACTTTGAGGGATTACATCCAGTGTTGGACTACACTTACACCATTTGATGGAGAATGATTTAGAGCACCAAGCAGTCTACACTTTCAATGAAGGCATACGATATAGAGAGCTCACACTGGAGATTGGTCGCTCCGGAGCCATGACTCTAAACCGGATGATGGAGATAGCCACTCGGTATGCAAATCCGTAATGGCAAAGGAAAGGCTACGGAACCTGATACTGGAGGCGGGAATCCCAGTCGGAAGCAAAAGCGCAAAGCTGAAGCCACAGGTCAGGCTGAAGCCGCAGTAGTGAATACATAAGGAAAGTTCAAGGGAAAGCCCAAGGGGCCATGGATACCCAAGAATATGAAAGACACGTCTGGCCAAGATGTCATGGATTTACCGTGTGCCATCCACACAAAGAAAGATGAAGAAGGTAACTTGATTTTGCCTAAGCACACCACTTGGCAGTGCAGATTCCTATTCAACATTTCTATGAGGGTCAGCAGAGCGAGAAAGGATCTGACAAGGATGAGGATGAGGAAAAGGCAGATGATTACCCGAAGGGCAATGCTACTTTGGTGATTTTTGCTGATGTTGAGAGCAAAAGTCGACTAAAAGTCATTAACCGAGAGGTGAACATGGTTGCTCCGGCAACTACAACATACCTCAAGTGGTCAAAGACTCCTATCACCTTCAATCAGTCGGATCACCCAGCTCATGTTGCTACCCCCAGGGGGCAGGCTTTGGTGGTTGACCGAGTCGTCGGAGGCACTCGGTTGCGTAAAGTTCTCATGGATGGTGGCAGTGGTTTAAAGATTCTGTATGCTGAGACCCTCCAGGGGATGGGCATTCCGATGTCCCACTCAGTGAAAGCAACATGCAGTCCCACAAAGCCATCCCAGGGAAGAAGGCGAAATCACTTGGGCAGATTGCTTTGGATGTGGTTTTTGGTGATTCGAACAATTTTTGGAAGGAGAAGTTGACGTTAGAAGTGGTGCTTTACCATAGTGCTTATCATGCTATTTTGGGCAGACCAGCGTACGCTCGTTTCATGGCCCACCCATGTTACGTGTACCTTAAACTGAAGATGCCCGGACCCAAAGGCGTGATTACTTCACCAGAAATAGGCAAAGAGCTAAAGAAGGCCTCCAGAAAGGATCCAAGATTGCTAATGAGCAGATGGCCATGGTGGAGCTGGAAGAGTATAAGAAGAACACTGATTCGAGTGATTTGCTCCGTTCCAAGAAGCCTGCTTCTGATTCCGCATTCTAGTCGGCTGGTGAGATGAAACCAATTCACATCCACCTGGAAGATCCCACAGCTACTCCGACCCACATCTCAACGACACTCGATAGCAAATAGGAAGTCGTGCTCATCCAGTTCCTTTGTGAGAACTGGGACATCTTCACATGGAAACCGCCGGACATGCCAGGTGTACCTAGGGGACTGGCTGAGCACTATTTGTGTGTCGACTCAAAGGACAAGCCTGTCAAAGAGCAGCTCCATTGTTCTGCCGCAGAGAAGAGGAAGGCGATTGGTAGGAAGTGGCTCGACTCCTGGAAGCCGAGTTCATATGCGAGATATACCACTCAGAGTGGCTCGCCAATGTCATCATGCACTACAAAAAAGTACACTTCCGTGATGATACGTGTTTGTCACGGTAGGTCATGTTTTTTGTCATGCATGTACATCCATGACGATTTTATGACAGAATGAAGATAGTCATACCTGTGCTGTCGTAGAAGTGTTGCATGACATTACCAAAATTATCATCACGGAAGTATCCACTTCCATGATGATAAATCGCGCGCCATGCAAGTGCTTTCGTCAAGGGTGACCTACATGTGGCATCCACGGTAATGGGTCGCTGTTAAGCTATCGGGTATGGTTTTGGATCTGATAACCCGCTAACAGCCACGACCAATGGGGATTTTCCACGTGTAAATTTCTCATTGGCCAGAGGAACCACATGTCGGCTCGCTGTTGGGATAGATGCCATCCAGTCATTGGACCAAAGGCGCCTATGATATGTCCACACATGGCACGGCCCAACAGAGGCACATATAGGTTAAAAAGGCCGGCCCAATCAAAGGCCCGTAGTATTTACTCGGGTACTATTGGGCCAGCCCAATAACGGCTTGTTTAAACATTGCCCATTTATGGCTCGTAGACAGATCTGGCCCGTTAATTGTTCGCCGAATATTTGGGCCCAATTACGGCCCAGTGACATTACAGCCCGTTAGAGGCCCGATGTAGACATGGGCCCATTTCAACCTGGTGTGTCTTTCGGCCTAGGAATGGCCCGTGCTGCCCATGGGCCATATATGGTCCGACGCGACATCCGGCCCTCTAACGGCCCGTGATAAAGGTGGCAACAATTCAGCCCAATGTGACTTTGGGCCTATTAAAGGCCTGTCGTATAATTTGGCTCGTTGATGCCTCTACAAAGTTTTCGGCCTATTAAAGGCCCATGATATCAGTGGGCCAACTAAGGCCTGAAATATGTTTTGGCCAAGTAAAGGCCCATCATATAACTGGGCCCAAAAAGGCCTGGTCTACATTTTAGCCTGCTGAAGGCTCGTCGATGACTAGTGAAAATTGAGTCCCAACATGCATTTTAGCCTGCTAAAGGCCCATAGTTACTTTTGGGCCGTAACAGGCCAGCACAATACTCAGCCCAGTGATGCCCAAAGCTACATGGGCCCAACTAAGCTTTGGGTCCACTAAAGGCCCAACTAAACTGTGGGCTGAGTGTAAGCCCATGTAAGTTGTGGGCCTGGCGCAAAAGTGTAAAGGCCCCAATGGCCTTTCAGGCCCAAGAAAGTTGTAGGCCGGCCCAATTGTGGCCCGCTAAAAAGCAGGCCAGTTAGAGGTGAATGTTTCGGCCCAGTCGACTACATCAGATTTTCTCTATTTATTTTTAGATAGCGAATGATGGCAGTAACTAGTACTCCCTCCGTTCTGATTTACTCATCGTGGTTTTAGTTCAAATTTGAACTAAACAAACATGAGTAAATCGTAACGGAGGGAGTAGGAATTAAGAACAAATCTACTCTATACAATAAAGAAATTACGACATAGTAACTTAGAATAAACCTACACTATATAGTAAAGGATTTATGGTATATTACATCCACTGGGCATCGATGTTCGCCACGAGTGATCATAAAGTGCAACGAAGAAGCAGATTGCAAAAATTGGGTGCCATTGCAGCATAACAAAATAATACTGAACCAAGACCACTTCCAAGACAGTTCAAGAAAGGTTGGCCTTGCGCGGGAACTGCTGCGCAAGCTGCTGAGCAAGGCTATGAGATCGGACTAGCATGTTGGTCATAGCTTCCAGGTGTAGCTATTCAGCAATGAGGTTCTCATTAGTGTTCTCCGCAATCTTTCTTAGAGATAGAACTTCAAGTCAAAGTTGAGTTGTAGAATTCCTTTCTGCTAGAACTTGGGACTAAAGAAGTCGAACTAATTCAAATAGCAAATTTTGTGAGCTTGTCTGACTGCTAGTCTCAAGTAACTTGAACACTGCATCAAGACAAGACTTTGGGGTTGTCACGCTTTCTTCAAGATGTTTTGCCTTCTTTGCTGCAATATATGTTGGGTTTGTCTCGCAGCCTTCAGCAAACTTGTGCATGCCATCAGGCATATCAACCTAAAACAAGCAGAGAGATGACAGGTTTTCCACGTGTATAAACAAATATGATAAATGTTCTGTTAATTCCATCCAATTTCAAATTAGAAAATAAAGAGTAAGTTCAAAATATCAATAGCATAATTTGGCATTGTTCATAATGCGGGGAGCTTCACCACACTACTCGATCACCATGTCAACATAACAATCATAGATGAAGGGTAAAGACAATCATTGTATCTATTTTGGTTAATGTGCGTGTCATTTTGTTCATATCATCAGCCACATCAGTAAGATAAAACAGGAGATGACAAGGTGCAAACCTGGGTTGCTTCACCACACACTGGATTATAGATCCACAAAACAAGCATACATATAGGGAGTATTGAGTAATGTGCATGGTATGAATAAGGAATTTGGTTTTACAAGTAGAACTTGGAACTTACAGTTTTTTTTTTTGACTTGAAGACTGCAGGGCTTGCACCCCACAGCATTTTATTGAAAGCAAGACAAAACAGTCTAATTACAAGGTGTACCTCGAAATGAGGAAAGAAAGCAAGGAAAAGAAAAAGAAAGAACAGCAAAAGGAAACTATACAGAAGAAAAAAGGATGTACAAAGAAAGGGTATAGGCACTCCCTTCAGGGAGGAAGGAAATCAATCCATTTTAGTAGAGCATCCTTGTGCTTCTGCTTGATTCTATGAGAAAGCAGAGTGAGGTCATGAATGAATCCAGATCTCCATGCTCTGAAGGAGGGTGTGATGCTCCTGAATGCCCTGTCATTTCTAACTTTCCAGATATTCCACCAGGCAGTAAACACCACTTCAGCAAAGAAAGGCTCTTTGAATTCCTTCTTCGCATGCAATGCAATGTCCACCATATCTTGACTGTCTTTCCATGGGATCTGCAAATAGATCCATACACGAACACTGAAATTGCACTGAAAGAAAAGATGGTTTCTGTCTTCCAAGGCCCCTGTTGGGCAAAGAACACACTGTGGCCCATCATTAATCCTCCACTTCCTTCTTTGAATCATATCCTTGGTATTAATCCTGTCCATTATGACTAACCAGGCAAACATTTTAATTGACATTGTGCAGCAACTCTTCCAAATCCAACTCAAGATGGGGTTTGAGACCATAGGCTGGTAAGCAAATTCACAAAAAAAAATTGCAGTATAGGTTGATTGCTTTCCATGCCTCCATGCCCAGATATCACTACCACTGGAATCCAGATTGAAAGAGCTCATGAGTGTCTCAAGCTGCTGTAGCTCTTGGTGTGCTTGGTGAGTGAGTGGCAAAAAGAACAGATCCTGCAAAGTATCAGCCTGAAAAACTTCTTTGACTGATAGTTTTTTATGTAGACAAAAGGAATACAGTCTAGGAAACCTTTCCAGAAGAGGCATTTGACTGTTCCCAATTTGCCAGTGATCAGCCCAGAAAAACACAGTGTCACCTCTGTGAACATGAACTCCAGTAACTGCTCTGAAAGAGTCCATTAACTTGCAAACATCTTTCCACCAGAAAGAGCCACATAGGGTGGTATCATGGGGGATTTGCTCAAAGTAATAGGAGTCCCAAACTAAATGTACCCAAGGCACATCCATTTTGTTGTAGAATTTGTTGAGAAACTTCAATAACAGAGCTTGGTTTTGCAACCCCAGATTTAAGATTCCAAGCCCCCCTTTGCCTTGGGCCTGCAAACCAGAGGCCAAGCAGCTAAAGGGTGACCCTTCTCCTGCCCATATTTCCTCCATAAACATTGCCTTTGTATCCTTTCAAGTTGTTTTAAAATACCTTGAGGGATTGATAGGGTACAAAGGAAGAAAATAGGCAAAGAAGAGATGATGAAATTAATAAGTCGCAACCTCGCTTCCTTGAGGCAAGAACCAAGAACTTGCTGTCAATCTCCTTTCCATACAGTCCACCAAGGGAAGAAGATCCACTATTTTTGGCCTAGTGGTTCCAACAGGTAGCCCCAGATATGTGAATGGCATCATTCCTAATTTACAGCCAAAAAAAGCAGCAAGATCAGTAGCCACCAGATCAGTCACATTAATGGGGTACATTGAAGATTTGTGGAAGTTAATCTGCAAACCAGTGGCCTCAGAGAAGGAGTGTAACACTGATTTCAGAGCCCCCAATTGATCCTTATCAGCCTTTAAGAACAGCAGTGTGTCATCAGCATACTGTACCACTGGAAAATCAGGGTCATGATTTGACAGAGGCCTGCTTATTAAACCCTGATTTAGCAGATTATTAATCAAGGTCTGCAAAAGATCAGCAGCAATAACAAAAAGCAAAGGAGACACTGGGTCCCCTTGTTTAACTCCACATTTGCATTTGAAATGCTTGCGTGCACTCCATTAAGGAGAATAGAGGAGGTGCCGATGACAAAATCTGTCGACCCATGTAATCCATTTATTGTCAAAACCCTTTGCAGCAAGAATCCTCAGAATAGCCTCATGTTGGATGGAATCAAAAGCCTTTTCAAAATCCAACTTAAGCAGAATTATGGGCTGCTTAGACTGGTTACATTGGTGGATGTATTCAAATGTCCATGCAAGACAGTCCTGAATTGTTCTTGATTTGATGAAGCCATATTGGTTTTTATGAATACATCTGATGATTTCCTGTTGGAATCTATTAGCAGCCAGCTTGGTAAGAAATTTTAGACCAACACTTGTTAAAGAAATAGGTCTAAAATCTCCTACCCCCTCAGGGGATTGATTTTTTGGTATCAGAGTGATATATGCATCATTCAGATTTTCCAATCAAGACAAGACCAAAGATGAAACTCATGCACTAACTGGATAAAGTCAGCAGAAACTATTGGCCAGCATTTCTTAAGAAAGAGACCATTAAAACCATCTGGGCCTGGGGCCTTATCAGTGGGCATATCATTGATCACCTGTTCAATCTCCTTAATCTCAAAGGGTTTTGTAAGTACCTCCAAACCCTGTACCCTTGATATTAGAGATAAAATGTTCTCCTCCAACACAATTGGCCTAACCATTCCCATTCTTTTCTTGAAGGCACTCAAGAATTCCTTGGCCATAACCTCATGGTTAGATGAGACAGATCCATCAGCTAGCTTCAGACTAGCAATTGAATTTTTCCTGTATCTCTCAGTTGCCATTGCCTGAAATTTTTTTGATAGAACATGCATTTTGATAGAACAACAAACTAAATGGCAGTTAATGATAGGGAGTATGAGCAAATTAAACAACATTTGATGATAGAGGCTTTAGAAGGGCTGACTTACATTAATAGTTAACACCGGCTTTATAATGCCCTTCTCCATGTCAAGGGAAGGATAACTCAAGAATTTCAGCACATAATCTTCTTCACAAGCATTGCTTGTACTCTACATTTTGTAGAGAGTAATTATAGATATGATAATACTGGAAGGAATAGAGGATAATGAAGATAAGATGTAGATTGATGCTACATAATCAACTACCAATCCCTGGAAGTACAAGCGTTATAGGACAACATGTACTGACAAGAGCAAAGGGCTACACTTCTGCACTGGCATTGTTTGTGTATTCGACTTTTTGGTAAGATTAAATATAGATTTGATATTTTTTAGTAAATGGTGGGTGAGGGAGATAAGATGCAGAATGCTACACAATGAACCAATCCCTCTTCCCATAATATAAGTGTTTTGAACACTGGTGTACTGTACAAAACGTTCTTATATTATGGGATGGACGGAGTAGCTGTTAATGTAAGTATAGTGATAGACGATGTTCAGTCCTTACAAGAGGACTGTAGAGCTAAACCTCTTCAAAAGCATTGGGTTGATTCTAAATTTACGTAAGAGTCGATACTGATCTTATAATGTCCAGCAAATGGACGATAACGAGGCTAACATGTGCAGTGGTGCTACATAATCAACCAGCTATGAAAGTAAGAATGGTCATACATGGCAGGAGGTACTCACAAGAGCAATGCAGTGTGCAGTATATTTGCGAGATTCTATGGTCCCTTGAGAATGAATGTTCTTCTTCAAACAGATTTCGTGCAAGTGAGACGTTAAGGCACATGCAGAAATGTAGTTCAAACTATGATGTGATATCATAGACAGTACCTTACGCTGCAGACGAGACCAATGTGTAACAAGATTATTCCACTCACTGTCAGATAAATGTAATATCGGAGACTTTATAGAAATTTTGTTTAGAGGCTTGCCATCGAAGTGCGCTTGCCTCAGGTAGGAATGATACTTCATCAATGAGTGCTTGAAAAGCGCAACCAACCCTTGCTCGTCTTGACAATCTAGTTTGGTCCTTGCCTCTTGTGTCTTTTGTCAGCAGAAACATATGCAGTAATTACCATGAATATCATTAATACATTACTTACGCATAAGTTGCGGAGGAAGATTGAAAATTGTTCTTTGTCTGTGGTATAATCTTTCCATGAAGGAAAGATGCGCACAAAGTTCCTGACAACAATATAAGCTTCGTCTTGTAAACTAGGAAGAAGTGGAACTGGAGTCCTATTTGTTGCAATTGGGGCTCTCTCTTGTCCGAAAATGGATTTGGCAACTGGATTTGGTGTACTCTTTGTTGGAATGGGGGTTTTGCATTGTAGAGGTGGTGCTATGTCAACTGGCATCATCATACTGTTTGCGGCAGTTGGGGTCTGCTGAGTTGGGGCATCAGAGATGGCCAGTGTAGTAGAGCTAGATTCTGCTAGAGTTAAGGTCATGTTTTCTGGATCTGGTGATATTGCAACTACACCTAATGGGTTATTTGATTTATCAGGTGTCACTACCTTTTCCAAATACTTTGTTCGTGCTCTTCCGCGATCAGCAAACGCCCTCTTCCTTTTGAACGTCTGATACACAAGAACAACATTTGAATGGATAAATATGGTATGATGACAGATGGAATATGTACTGAAACTGGATAGGCAGGGCGTATTCAAATACACAAAGTGTAAACTAATATAATGGCAGTGCAAAAAAGTAGAAGAAATGCAAAGCATCATTTGCAAGTGTAACATCCCAAATTTTCAATTTGGAATGTTATACATAGATCATCATTGCATATCATATTTTATTTTCATATTTTGGCTTGATCCCAGAAATTCTACGCAACTCAAGGACCCCCGCAGAGAGTTGGGGATTTCGTTATTTTCATATTTGAGTTTTCTTAAATTTTGAAAATAGGATCATTTGATTTTATTTATTTTTGCTTCAATTATTTCTACTATGAAAATATGAGAGAGGGAATAAAATGACTTTCCCAAAATAAAGAAATATTGAGGATTTAATAAAAAATCAAATAAGATTTTATTTTGGAGTTTTTGCTATTTTATTTGAATTTAGGAAAAATGTGCTTTTTCAAAATTGCATTTAGGCCCCAAATAAATGTTCATCTTAACGAGCTTGATTTTAGAAGTCGGGGAAAATTTATTTTGGGATTTTTGGAGTCCGTTTAGTATTTCTTTTAATTGTTTTTCTGTGCGTAATGTTTTTAAAAAAACGTGAACCGACCTAACCGGGCCGTGTCCGGCTAGGACACTTGGCCCGGCCGGCCTTTATAGGCACCGAGAGGCCACCCCGAGCCCACCCGAAACCCAAGCCGCCGCCACTGCCGCCACCTCCGCCGCCGCCGGACCACGCCGCCGTCCTCGCGGGAGCCCGCCGCCATGCAGACCCCGACCCCGAGGTAGCCGCCGCCGCAGCAGGTTTTCGCCGGTTAACTATCCGTTTTTAAAAAAAACCGAGGTTGTTTTGTATTTATTAGATCGGTTTTATTTTATTTTTTTCCGGTTTAATTACTTAGCTTAACGCTCGTCTCAGACGCTCGCTTTTAACGAACGGTTTTCGTTTTTTCACGCATAATAACGCTCGCTCGTTAGCCTATTCGTCCGTTTTCCTTTTCTCGGATTTTTCCGCGATTATTTCTGATCGCGATTTCTGATCCGATTTTCGTTTTAGTTTATCTTTTCGCTCGTTTATCGGAATCAGGCAATTCAAGCGCCTAGAGTTTCATCTCGAAACCCTCTTTCCGTTTAATCAACTCAAACAAGTTTTTGCTTCTGTAAAATTTGACTTAGGTCCAGATTAGTAAACGAAGCTTGTTTCTTTCGTAGTTTGATTTACGTTGCTTCGTTCGATTTGATTTCTTTTGCCAACCGGAGTTCTTAAGTTGAACTTTCTGGTTAGATCTCCTATTTGAGTTTACTTGTGCACTAGATGAGTACTTATTGTATGCTTGTTTGCCTGTTTGTTTGCGATAGAGTACCCGGAGTGCGCCGCTTGCTACATCGAATCCCTAGGTTTCACGGATCAACAGCAAGGCAAGTAACACTTTGATCATACCTCCTTACTACCCAATTTTCATGCATTAGATCAATCCTCAAACAATTGCATGATTAGGATCTGATTAATATGTGGGTTTTGGGAAGTAGATGAGGTAGTACCTATCACCAGTTTTATTATCAAACCCTTGGGAATTACTTCTATGTTTGCTTATAATGCCATGCTATGCTAGTAGACGTGGATTGGGTGAGTGAATTTCCATGACAGATGTGAGATTGCTAATTAATGGTTTATTTAAGGTGGCAACTTTAATACACATCTGGGTGGATTGAGGCACTTGGCTATTATAGGATTGCCTGTTTGTTTTGGACCGCCACCCAGGCTCAAAGGGATCATAATATTATTCATGCTAGAAACTTCCGTGTGCAGCCACATGCTATTATGGGCTCTAGCATAGTTGATTAAGTCGTGCGAACTCTTATAGTGGTAGACTAGCAGATGTAGGGGAAAGTAGGTGTACAGGTCTACCCATCGTAAGGTGCTAGCGCTTCTGAAAGACTATGTCTCGGTCATCCGATTCTCAAACACCGTGTAGTGCGAGAAAACCAACGGAGGAGATCATGTCTTGTGGGGAAAAGTGCGCAAACCTCTGCAGAGTGTATAAACTAATCATGATTAGCCGTGTCCCCGGTTATGGACGTTTTGAGTATCTAGTACTTGGATTATCATGTGAATCTCATCATGTTACTTTAATTAATATTGTTGGGTTTTAATGAGGATATTTAATTGGGATTGAGAATGCTGTCAACCATTCTCAATGTTTAACAACCACCATGATAGTTAAATAAAATTTATTCCTTTGCAGTAGGGAAAAATTGGCTTTACGCAAAACTGTAACCATAGAGCTTTCCACTAGCCATATTATGCATGTAGTGTAGCTTATTCCTTTCATCACTCT
Source organism: Aegilops speltoides (assembly GCA_021437245.1). NCBI lineage: Eukaryota > Viridiplantae > Streptophyta > Magnoliopsida > Poales > Poaceae > Aegilops > Aegilops speltoides. Next base: position 266,369,520 of record CM038147.1, read on the forward strand.
CTATGTGTTATATTGCCAGCATATTCCATGTGCTGACCCGTTTTCGAGCTGCAACGTTCATGTTGCAGACTTTTCAGACGACGAGTAAGATGCCTTAGGATCGTGGTTCTATACTCAGTGATGCCGTTGGAGTTGATTGACTCACTTATCTTCCAAGCCTTCTGCTGTTATCGTTAGTAGATGGCCTTAAGCCATGTTTATTGTAATAAGCTCTCTTTTGAGACATTCGATGTAATAAGTGTGTGATTGCCACTCTGTTATAAATCCTTCAAGTACTATGCGTGTCAGCATTACTGATCCAGGGATGACACTGATGCACAGAGATTAGACTATTTGAGGTCTGGTCGCTACAGCAAGATATGTGCGACCAATATAACCTTGGAAAGTTAGAGAAACCACCTTGATGGGTGAATAAGATAGGGCATCTGCCTCTGACTCCTCCACTAGGGAGCTACATTGACTTAGGTCTCCCTCTAGCTCAGAATCACTGTTAGGATCATATTTTGAGCATGAATCTGTAGGTGGAGAGCGTTTGCATTGCATTGTACCCAGACTTGATTTCAGTCCCTAAATGCCAAGTTTGACAACCATGGCATTGTTCTGCTTTATTCTTTTCATGTGCGCAAGCTCATAATCATTATGATGTTGTTCAGTATCTGAGATTCATGAAAACATAAAAAGTAGTTAGCTTATCTAGGGAATGCATTGCGGATTCAACTTGAAGAGTGTCTCCCCATAAACCCCTTCATATGCAAAGTTCACCCCCAACCGCGCGGACCAGACCACACAGAGAAATACAAACCTCTTATGTCTCTATAATAGGTAGACACACATTTCAAAACTGAAGTAGGAACATTAGAATCATATCAAATTCGTACTTGAACAAATAAAGTAAGGAATTATGATTGGCATAATGTTTAGCTTCAAGGGTGGAGTGCTGGTAGAGCGACACAAAGCAAGTAGGCAGATTGTATTCCATATTAAAGATCGTAGTGTTTGTAAAAGGTGGAAATGACACTTTCTTTCAATACAATGTAGTGGTCGTTGCCCACACATGATGGAAGAGATCACACAGAGAAATACTATTCACTCATGTCTACGGTTCCAGTATTTTGTAACAGGGTGATCCACCTAAAAGAATATTGAGAACAAATATGACAAGGCAAGCATATATGTAGTGAATCAATCATTACTTGTGAGCTTACTAGGAAAAGTATGCAGAATTGTAACTGCAGTATTAGACCGTCCAAAATCTGAATCAACAAGTTGGTCTAGCACTTATTGTTTGCAACTAATCGATGTGAATAATTGGATATCATATCGAATGAGTAAGAAAGACAAGTAAAATTGTCAATAAACCTGGCCTGCTGTAGTAATCTGGGTCAATGTCACTATGACCAACAATCCAAAATGACTAGTGTCTGTTCCTAGGGATGGAATTTTGAAACCGTATGAACTTTACAGGTACTAAAGATTACTGAAATACATCTGAACCATTAAGTGTAGGTAGCACTCAGTACATAACAAACCCTAATGACAGTCCTGCCTAATGAGTAATGAATCAATTAGAAAATGGGTGATGAGGAGTGGATGCTGAGTGTTGAGGATGTATCTCAGGATAAATCGGGTTGGCTTAGTGGTTGTTGCACGCCTGAGCCCTGAACGGACTGGGAAGGTAGGCACGGCGGCGCGCCCGGGCAACGGTGACATTGTTGGGCGAGCGGATCCTGACCTCCTATTACTCCGGCGTCTCCTCCTAGAGTCATGCCGTCCGGGGACGGCAAGTCGCCGGCGAGGCAGGCGGCTACGGGCGAGTAGAGATCGCAAGCACAGCAGAACAGATGGGAATCGGGGCCTGGGCCGACCCAAAATCCCAGGGTGGGCCGCGGCATACATGAATTTTCTAAACTAAATTAGGAACATTTAGCTGACAAATTAAACGAGTCTATTTTAATAATATCAGATTATTATTTTAACAACTAAGCTTGTTTAGCTTGATGGGTGGAGCAGTGCTATTATGACACAAAGCACGTATGCTGATCATATAAGGGGGAAACCCTAAGCATTTTTTTTTGAGCAAAAGAGGGTTTCCCCTCCGATTTCTATTAAAGAAACCACCACAGAACCAAGATTACCAATTAAACCATGATCAATTAAACCCTATTATGACTGTGCCATGGCAGATTTAAAGCTGCAAACCGTAGAAATGCTATTTACCATCCATTGTGTGCTTCGGACTAAGAATTAAATTCTAAGAGCTGAAAAGAAAGTACAGTAACCAAGTTATAATCAATTTTCTGGTTGTGATCAAAAAGTTGAGCAGATATGAAGTACCACCTCTCTTGCGGTGCCGTGTAGGCATCAGGGGTGCGATGGCTATCGGTAGCGTTGAAGCAGATCTGCGACGGTAGACGGGTGCATCGGGGGATAAGTCCCGTTGCGGTGGATGAGAAGGTTGTGTGAGCAGCCCCGACAAAGAGGACGACATCGCCGATGAAGCGAGAGGATGTGATGCAAGGCTCCTGGTCCAACGTCGTGGATGAGAAACGGCCATCTCTAGTAGTGGATGATGCGGTCTTGGTAGGAGCTCCAGCATGGTAGAGGATGGTGGCGATGGATGGGGTGGAGGACGGCAGTGATGGATGGGGTGGCGGATGGAGGAAGCTGGTGTGGGGATGGTTTCTAGCGCAGACGATGTATGAATGGGAAAATGGAGGGAGGTACAGGGAACCATGTTTTTTGAACGCACCTGTCTGAAATATGGGAAAGTTATGAACTTAACCCCCATTTAAAATTTGGAGGTCACGTTGATTGGGGATAGCACGATAATCTCGCATCTCCCTAATATTTGCCCAGAGCAATTTCGGGCGAGGAGAGGGTGGCTTGGCACCCACGGTTGGCGCCCACGGTGTATGAACGGGGCTGACAGGTAGGGCGGTTGTGTCACGTCTGAGTGAAGTTACGAACCCGCCCCTATTGAAAATATTTACCTACATCGATTTTGGCCGAGTCGAGTTTGTTTTGCCGCCCACCGTGTATGAATGGGGAAATGGAGGGAGAGATATAAGTCTTCCATACAAGCTTGAATTAAATGTGTTTTGCCGCCCAGGGTTGGCGCCCACTTGTCGGAATGGGTTCAGAGGCAGTCGTATCATGTCTAGTTGAAGTTACTAACCTAGCCCTATTGAGAGTCGTGGAAATCGGGCAGATGCATTGTCTGTATAAGGGGTAGACAGTAATTTCCATCTCCCAAACACTGGCTTCGGGCAGCCGACGTTGGAGTGGACATTTTGCCGCTACTTTCGAATTTTGGGACAATAAACATCCACGTTTACCCTTGCAACTAAGTTCGAATCCATTCTGTATTCCTATACGAATCTTTATAAATCATTCTATGCATTTTTATATATCTTCAAAAGCACGACAAAGATGTATTCCACTATCATATATGAATATGATTTATAAAAGCGATACTCGAATTCAGAAGCTAGAATCCAGTTTAAGGTGAATTCGAATATTTGAAACCACTTTATGTCCATCTCAAGGGTCAGACACAGCATAATGTGTACTACCATTTAGATATGTACACAACCGATGTCTCAAGATTCAAAATACCGCCTCAATCAACCAATAATGTACAAAACTAACAGACATATAAACACTTATAGAGTATATGGATCAATAATATCAACTAACATACATAAGCCATGCTGTTGTACCTTTTTGCTAGAAGAGCATCCTTTTTTTGCGAAGCTAGTACAACATCTTGGCCCTTTCAGATGCATGCCACTTAAGGACCATTTATACTACTATTATTGCTGAATGCACATTCAGCCTGATTGGCATATTTGTAGGTCTGGCACAGGAATCAAAATGAAATGTCTCACAGTCTTATCAATTAATACAGTCTTGTGCTCAAAAGAAGTTACAACCCCAAAAAACAGAAAACAATTATTACATGATCTCTAAAACAAATGGTTTGATCAATTACATGAACAAAAAACAAAAAGGTTATTCAACGATGGAAAGAACATTTCACCCATGATTTACCAAGTGGGAATTTAATTCCCTTTTTCCCTTCAAGACCTTAACAATGCGGTCAGTCTCAGCTTGCTTCGTTTTGAAATCCACCAAATATTTCATGGTTGTCTTGTGTACTGCTTGTGATTGTGTTGTTTGCTTCCTCAACATGTCAACTTCATCTCTAAGTGCAGAAGCAGAATCCCTTTCTACCAATAGTGTAGCCTCTAGAGCATCGACAGTTGGCAATTCATGATGCACGATTGGGCCAGTGCCACTATTGTGGGATGATACAACGTCCATGGGGACCTCGCTCTTTGATCTTTGGCTAACCTGTTTTGCCATTTTAAAGTTCCAGTTGGATTCCAAAAACTTGAAGTTAGCAAAACATCTCAATTGGGAGTTATAACAGCAAACCAGTTAAACAAACAAGGAATTAAAGAGTTTCAATTGGATGCTGAAAAGTAGTTATTAGCATCATTGTAACCGGTTGAAGCAGCAAGGCAGTTAATCAAACAGGACTCAAAGTGAATTATGGCAAGTCCTTTCTGGTTCCTCTAAACATCAATGAAGATAGGATTGAGATATTCACAAACACACTGCAATGTGCAAGAGGACACTTCCCTTTCAATTACCTGGGATTACCATTAGGTATATATAAGCCCACTGTGGAGCAATGTTTGCCTCTAGTGAATAAAGTTGCAAAAAGAATAGCAGGACTTTCCATCTTCATGACTCAGGCAGGGAAATTAATGTTGGTGAAGTCAGTGCTAACTTCTTTAGTTGTGTTCTTCATGACATGCCTGGACATTCCAATAACTATTAAAAACCAGATTGTAAAATATTTAAGGCACTGTCTTTGGAGAAGCCCAGATATGGAGGACCGCAGCTGCTCTAGTTGCTTGGACTACGTGTGCGTGCACCCAAAGATCGTGGAGGCCTAGGAATACTTGGATATTTTCACTCACAACAAAACTACGCTTATGAAGAACCTACACAAGTTTTACAACAGGCATGATATACCTTGGGTTAACTTAATATGGGAAACATACTACAGTTGATGGACAGCTACTGGGGACAACATGGTGGGATCTTTCGGTGGAAATCAAACTTGGCACTTCGGATCACTACAAAGCTATTGCTAGGTGCAATGTGGGAGATGGAGTCGATGCTTATTTTTGGGATGATCTTTGGCACCAGGCTGTACTCAAGCACAAGTTTCACCACCTATACACTTTTGTCGAAATCCACAAATGAACATTCAGCAGTACTTGCATGAGTATCTTCAGACCTATTCTTCTTACCTTTGACAACAGAGGCATATGAGGAGTTCTTAGCAATGGAGGATATTTGTATCTCTTTGAGACAATCTGAATTTCTGGAATCTTTGGATACTTGGAGCTACATCTGGGGTAAAGACACATATTCTTCCATCAAAGCATATAAGGTATTAATAGGTCATAAACAAACACCTCCACATTTCACTTGGATCTGGAAAAGCTCATGTCAGCCAAAACACAAAGTTTTTTTCTGGCAACTCCTGCATGACAGAGTTAACACTAGAAATTTGCTCAGAAGGAAGAACTTTGTGCCGAAGAATACAACTGCAGCAGCTTAATGATTGTCAACAGGAAGAAACCTTACATCATCTCTTCCGGGGATGCCCATTTGTGCAACAATGCTGGGACTATATATGTCCAACAAGATCACAAAACCTGTCAGTTCTGGAAGCTTTTCAGGATCTAAAAGACAAACTGCAACTCCCTTTTTATATGGAGATCATCATCCTAGGAGCATGGGCTATTTGGATAAGCAGAAACAACAAAATATTTGAGAACATCACACCATCCTTTCAGGGTTGGAAATTCATCTTCATGGAGGAACTCAAGCTTTTAAGATTCAGAATGAAGAAGAAGCATTTGACCCAATTCAACCTATGGCTAGAGGCATTGTTATAATTTCACTTCTTTTCCATAGCTTTTTTTTTTCTTTATTTCCTTTTCCTTCTTTCTTTCTTCTTCTTTCTAGTATTCTTTTCCTTTTTCTTTTTTCTTTTTCTCTTTATGGGCTTACCTCAAGCCTACCAAACAATATGCTGCTTTAACTATTAATATAAAAATTGCAGTGGGGTTTTACCCTACTGTTCATAGTCAAAAAAAAAAGCAAGTTTTGCAAAAGATACCTGTAGTGGCATTGGAGTTTCTCTTGGATCCTGAAAAGTTGAGTATACAGTAACATGATTAGAGCAACCGGTTGCAGCAGCAAACCTGTTACATAAATATATTTTTGAAAATATACTCACAGTGCAATTGACTTCCAATTGATCCTCGAAAACATAAAGTTGGTAAGATGATTACAACAACAAGTTACAACAAAGAAACTGTAAACAAGGAAATTTCTCGACAACATACTGCTTTGTGCAACAGAGTTTCAGCTTGGATCCTGCAAACTTGAATGTTAGCAATCATAAATGAAGTGTTGCAAGAGCCATATGAAACTAACATCAAACTAGTAAAACTAACCAGTTTTGGCAACGTATTTAATTACACATGAACTAGTAAAACTAACAAGTTCTTGGCAGCGTATTAAAGTAACAAGTCGGCACCGTTTACCAGCAACACAGACATCTGTAAATTTCTTTGATGTAAGCAAAATGATTCCAACACACACATACATATATAAAATTTAAAAAGACAGTATCCCTCATATAAACCTGATAGTTGTCTATCTATGGACATGCAAACATTTAACATTACGAGTGCTACAAGTGATAACAGCAAACCATTTGAACAAACAGGGTATCAGAAAGTAAATTACACATGAATTTTGCTGCACCCTAGAACTACATATGACCAGCTATCTACGTGCTTAAGTAGCTATTTAAGTTCAGGCAAACACGTAATTCTTAATAGTAAATATCAAACACATAGATAGGCATAGTCTATAATAGGATTAACATGCCATGGCATTTTGTAATCAGTAGAGAACTAAATTAAGCCAAGCAACATAATTGAACAATTTTGCAATAAGTGGCTAACTCAAATTCCGAGAAGCAGGTAACTGAACTTACACTAGCTCTTTGTACAGGCACACTGCAACTTCTTTTTCGCCTACAAGGTTCTACAAAGGAGTCCATGGCATCAATTGCTTGGATACGCAGTCCCAATACTTCTTTCTTCCCACACTGCATTGGTAAGTCCACTGGTTAATCTGATAAAATGGTGTGTCCTTGATATGTTATATGAGGATGGGTTGTCAGACTAGTTCTAGCCACACACATTACACTGGATTTTACTGAATATTTCATGCGATTAAATTTGGCATATCGAGATCTAAGCAATCTACAATAGGATGAAAAGACTAACATCCTTCACATTATTGCCAAACTCAGTTCATAGAAACAAGCAATTCAACCACTCCGTGGGTAAATCAAAAGTGCCACTGGAAATTTTTCACTACCCCAATCATACACGCAAAAAGGGGCGACGCCACCATAGGGGCTGGTATGGGCGGCCGCCTCCGGTGGCTGGAAAGTGTGCACCTAGTTTGAGTCGTCCAGGTTGGCCCAGGCTAGTTTTGTTCGTCCCAACGCATGAGCAGGCAATGTAAAAAATGAAGAAAAACTTTTCAATTTGGATGGGCCAATAACATAAGTGCAAGGCAGGCCCTATAGCAGGATCGCGGCCCAAACGAGCGCCTCCCATATTGATCGACAATAGGAAAAATCCCAATTCGTTCGCTCCAGCCTCTAGTCTGGTTCGCTCCTAACCTAGCCGCCGCTGGACAGACCGACACAACACTTCCTCGCACCCTCGTTGGATGCCAGTCGCCAGGCTTCAAGCGAATGGAAGGACAAGAAGATAAAGATCCAACCCTGGGTGTAGCCTGTGTGGGAGGCAGAGGCAGCAGCACGGGCATGGCATCGAGCTTGCGCAAACGGACAGTTGCAGCTTGCAGGAGCAGCATGCACAACGAGCAGGTACATCACACCCCTGATTATATCTAATTCAACTGTTCAATCTCTGGCCAATAGTTAAACCTAACTCTGTTGTAAAACTGCTTGTATGTAGGGAATCTATGAGAAAATTATACCAATGTCTGTTTATTTTATAACTCCCCCAATCAATACTGAATTGACTGAACCTGGTATATCTAATCAAGTTTCTAGTGCAAACATACAAGCTCATGTTGTTCTTGAGCCTAAAGTGTCTAATGGACAGACTGCTAATGAAGGATTTGATGCAAACATTTTACATGCTCCTGGTGATGAACATATAGTGTCTAATGAGGGATCTAATGCAAGCATTTTGCAAGCTCCCATTGAAGGACTTAGTGTCTAATGATGATCTGCTATGTTGACAGAGATAGAGATTTGCAGGCATTGATGACAAGCAAATTATAGTACATTTTCAGGGCTTGAGGAAACGTCGAGGCCATCTTCCAGAAAGTGCATGTATCATGACAACATAGCATAAATACTTTTCTAATATGTTGTTTAAACTATTGGCATACTTGTGCGGGATAGATATATTGATATGCAGTTTGCGCACTGGTTATAGGTGCAATTACACTTCAATATTTTCAGCCAGAGAACGAATAATTCAAGCAGGTACATACCATGTTAGTAGTCCTTGTACACCATGTTGCACTTTGTGTTTTTGGTGCTTACATCATTTACTGTTTTATAATCTGAAACTACTTTGGATCATAAGCTGGTTTTCGAAGTGCATGTAGCTTCACATTTCTCAAGTTATGTTGATTTCCGGAGTGCAAGTGCCTTCGTATTTTTTAAGTTAAATTTTTGCCCCTAGTGACTTGAATTCGTGGATCCGCCACTGCACACAAATCACACACGTAGGCCAGTACGAATTAAATGAAATGCATGGACTTGTGCTAGCTTGTTGTACAGGCTCACTGCAGCTTTGCTTCCACTTGGGATGTTCCATGTACAAGTCCATGTTACCACTTGCTTGGATGTGCAGTCCTTGTGCTCCTTGCATCCCCCTCTGCATTTTTTACATGGAAAATGGTTGATCAAATAAGAGGATTCGACCTTGCTGTTGTGCCAGAGGATAGGTACTTACAAGGTTATACTGGTGTGCAGGATGTGTACCAGATCCCGTAGCGCCGTCATGCTTTGCTAAAAAATGGTTTTGCTTGTTTCAGAGTATATATCCAGAAGAAATAAGAGTAGAAGTCAGAGTTGCAGAGGCGTGTAAGCTAAGAGAGCAGTGAAAGGATATCCAAACATCGTAAGAACAGTGCACTAGGGAGTGATATGTGGATACCTAGTTCGGGTCGGCGTTTGGGAATGCTCGCCTAGCTAGAGTGCGGGTCACTTCAGAGTCATTATGGGTGATGCGCTGGCGTTGGCTGGCCATGCACGGATGCAGATCTTGAGTGGAAGCGGACCGCTACGATGCGGTGGACGGGACCATTGGTGAAGCCCCAACGGCCTTAGGGGGTGGAGGTGCTACGATGTGCTCGGTGAAGTAGCCCCGGTGAGGTGGGAGATGGCGTCGGTGAAGCACACCTGTTGTGATGGAAGTCGGTGTCTTTGAGGCACGTCGGTTGCGGCGGCCGACGTTGTGGGTGGACCACCCGGTGCGGTGGATGAGGGTGTAGATAAGGTCGCTCCGGTGCGGTGGTGAAGCGCGATCGTCGACGTTATCATCGTCGTCGTCCAGCACAGAGGTGGGGAAAGAGACGAGACGAGGGGCGATTCGAACTTTGCTTGGGTTGGCGGCGAATTAGGGATTTGAGCGCTCTGGGTGCGGAAGGGGATGGTGGTGAAGGGAAATTTTGCAGGGCTGGAATTAGGGCCGCTAGATATTTCAATCCGAAACATGGAAGGGAGGAAGGGGGTGGGTGGCTGGGTGCTAGCGTTCGTACGACACACACGACCACTACGACATGACCCTGTTCTGCCTGGTTCGCCTACATTTGAGAATGCAAACGAATCTTCTACCATTTGCAAACGAATCTATATGTATTACCATGCCCATGTTTTCCTTGAAAATAATTAGTCATTTGAAACGAGATACTATAAATTAATTAACGAGTTATTTGAATTATAGTGTGTGTCACATAGCAATCTCCAATTCTAACGTGGATTTCGCATTTCACGGTATCCATGCTACTTTTTAAATATACAAATTCATATGTGTATGATGAACACCATGGTAGTGAGAAAACTTTGGGTGGATTCAAACATATGACCTACAAAATAGCACAACAATCGAGCCAGACACAACTTTTCCAAACCTAGTATGGCACGAATTCAAAATAATTACGTAAGCCATATGCATGGTCCTCATAAAATCTTACAATGTACACTAAATTCAAATGTCGATATTAAGTGTCGTACTATCTACATTCAAATGTTGTTTTAGCCCCCCCTCGGCACACATGCTACATACTTCCTGTATTGATCAATCTTCCTCTCCTAACCACCTTAGGAAGCTATCGGTTTCCGACACACGTCATTCTTTCTCTCCATTTTTAGATCACTAACTCTCTCAACTGCACAACCCCCTTTTCCACTCTGTTACCAAATGTATATACCTCACACACCCGCCATTGCACTCCATGCCGAGCTCTCTCTCTCTCTCTCTCTCTCTCTCTCTCCCACCCTTTATCGCTAGATACATGCATTGCCTATGCAGACACCCCCTCTCGTGCGCATGCACGCACGTTGTCTATCTAGGTCACTCTTTCTTGTCTATCTCACTCTTTCTTCCGCACGGCGGGCCACACTCGCTCAATCTCTCTATCTTTATCTCTTTCTTGATTAACCTCGCTTTCTTTCAGACACAAATGATATATCTCCCTGTTCGGGCCTCAATCGACAGACTCTATACTCTCTCACACAGATTGTCTATCTAGGTCAGTCCATCCAATCCGCTCCCACTCTTTCGACCTCATGGCAGGCCACACTAGCTCAATCTCTCTCTCCTCCTCTCTCTCTCTCTCTCTCTCTCTCTCTCTCTCTCTCTCTCTCTGTATGTCTCGATTGACCTTGCTCTTTCTCAGACACAAATGATATATCTCCATGTTTGAGCCCAATTCGACATATTCATATTGTATACTCTCTCATGCACATTGTCTATCTAGGTCACTCTCTCCAACCCATCTCACTCTTTCGATCACACGACTACCCACGCTCGCTCAATCACTCTGCTTTTATATATGTAACCGATTGACCTTGCTTCCACCCACACACACAATATATCTAAATGTCTATGACTGGATCATCTCTCAAGCTCTATCTTACATCTGTCACCCTTCCCAAAAGCTCAATCAAACAATATCTCTCCAGAGCATATATATCTTTTCAACCAATGCCGGACCACACTCACTTTGTCTCTCTATCTATTTGTCTCTCGGTTGACCTCGCTTTCTCATGCCGTATCTTCCACACATTGAAGCTACCTCTCCATCCCTCGCAGAGCCGGAGCTATTTACATTGCGAGGGGAACTCCAACCTTGGATTAATTTGTGAAGGCATTTATTCCGGTGGGTTTAGATTATATTTTCATAGCATTTGTCCCACAACTACTCCAAACACCATTGCAACCCCCGCACCTCCCCCCATTGACTCCCCCCTACCTTGGTCATCACTCTCTCGCATGTCCTTTCTCACCTTCAATGTTGCACCATGGTACTTTTGCAAAAAAAACTCTATAATTCTCTTTACTTATTACTCCCTCTATGCGAAAATACTTATCATCAAAATGGATAATGTCACACCCTAATTTTCATGGCACAGCACTTAAGCTCTTAATCATGCTAAAATGTGGTTTGACAAAAACTTTTGAGTGTTTTGGACTTTGCTTGATTGATTTTTGTCTGCTGGTTGCAAGTGCTCTAAAAATAAAATAAATCCTCCAACTCCTATACTTCATCTCCTTGCTCCAAACCCTTGAGCCAATGATCATGCCATGTGTATAGGACATAAAATATTTTCTTACAAAAATAATTTGGCCAAATAGCATTTTCAAAAAAAATTAGTTTTTCAAAAACCCTTGAATTGAGGTTTGCACTGCAAGTACTTAATTAAGGGCAGTAAAAATCTTTCTAAAAATATATTTGATTCCTATTAGATATAGGATACCCAGAAACCACAAAAATATAATTTTAAAAGTTGTTTTACTATTTTATTTAAAAGCTTTTTCTTAAGGCCAGAAATGGTCTTTAATAGGGAAAAATTATTTTATTGTTTTAAAAATATTTGACAAAATTTAGGGAAACTCATAGGACATATATTGTCCATATATAAGAGTTTCAATACATGGCCATGTTCAAAATATTGGTCAAATCCCTCAAAAACCCTTTCTGGATATTTCAAGATTTTGAAATATTTACAAAGGAAATATTCTCCAAAAATTCCAAGAAAATTCTATCATGTCACATATGACATATTTGGTGATTTTGCCAAGTCCCATGTCTTGGAGAACAAGATAACATCATCAAATCCCCTCAAAACCATTTCTGTCCATTTAGAAGTTTGAGCAACTTTGCATTGCCAAACATGTCCAAATGTTCTCAAACCTTGTGAATATGATCAAGTGGTCTAATTATTCATCTAGACCAAATGGAACAAGTTGGAGAACAATTTAACTTGATCAAAGTGCCCCAAAACCCTTCCTGTCCAGAACCAAATTTGAACAACTCTACATTGGAAACTTTCTCCTATTGATCTCAACTTTTGTGGACATGTTCTTATCCTCAAATGATGACACTACACCAAGTGGTGCATCAAGGAGAATAGATTTGCATGACTAAATCTTGGAAGGTCCATTTCTGCTGATTTCTAGGGTTTACAAAAGTTGCATTGGCTACTTTGTCCAAATGAGCTCAAATTAGGTGGCACACCCTATTTCTAAGTGTCATTCCATCCTGTTAATTCTCATGGCAAGTGGAATTAATTTGCTTGCCCAAACTAGCATCAAACACCTTCTGCCATTTTTCCAAAATACCATTTTTGACCACTTCCACTCTTCTCCATGACCTCAACTTTTTACCACAGCTCCTCCTAGTCCTCTCCTACCTCCAGTAACTCTCCCCTGGCCATTTCCCAATGATTGAGGGGTAAAATACCCCCATTTACCTCCCTGGACAGCCCCTCTCTCCCTCTTCTTCTACCTCTCTCCTCTCCTAGTGGTTCACCAGGGCATCCAAGGCCACCACCCCTTTGTTTACTCCTCCCCGACCCCCTAGACACAAGTGGCCACGCCCTACAAGCCAAAGACATGCCTGGCATGCAATTGGCGTGCCCAGAGCGCCACAAGGCACACCCGCACAAGAGCCGCCTTCCAACCGCCCCGGCCACCTAGGGCCTCCCCTCGTGTCCCCGAGGTCACCTCGACGTCCGCAACATGCTACACTGCTGTCCCCATCCTCTCTCTCTCTCGGCTCTCCTCGCGTGCGGACAGAGCGCCGCCCGAGCGCGCCGGCGGCCACCACGGGGGACCCGCCATGCCGCATTCCCGCCTCCCTCTCTTCTCCCCACAGGCGTCGCCCACGCCCACGAACTCCCCGGACTCAGCACCACCTTCCCGAGGGCCAGAGCGACGAGTGCGAGCTCGCCGCAGCACGAGCCCACGGTGCACCGTCACCCCACCTTAAACAACGCCCCGAGCCCCTCCTCTGGGCTCCATTCGCTCTATCTTTTCCCCAGAGACCTCTGGACAGCCTCCCCTCCCTCTCGTGCCTCCAAAGACCCACCATGGCCGGAGCCGAGCCGCCGAATCCTCCTAAATTCGCGCCCATCTCTCCTCCTCCTTCCTCTCGACCACGCTAGAGCGCCACCACCGTCGCCACGAGCCCTCCCTGCTCCCTCCACTCTCCCATTACTCCCTCGCCTTGCCGAACCCGCCCACAACCCCGTCCGCCGCACCACAGCCCTCCTCCTCCCTAGCTCCCCGCGGTCGTGCTGCACATGGACGGGTGCGCCAGGCATGGCCTGAGTCCTCCGGCAGGCCGGGCGCCACGAGGTGGCCTGTGCCGCCGGGGTGAGCGCCGTGCCGCTTCGGCCTCGCCTCCCCTCGCCTCGCCTCTGCTTGAGCGGGAGGTAGGAGATGGCTGAGCCGGGCCCCGCTGTTGGTGACCCGTGGGCGGAGCCCACCCGCTTAAGTGGAGACGGTTTGGGCGTTGCTGTCTCCCACGCCAAGGCGATTTTCCGAATACGCCCGACGTGGCCTCTGCTGTGAGCCGAAAGCCAGGGCCGCCTAATCGTTAACTCTCGCCAAATAGCGCGAGATAAGGTTAAATCCTTTTCCTTTTTCTTTTCCCGTGAACTTCTAAAATCCATAGAATATTCATATTACCTCCAAATTTGATGATTCAAATTTCCAGTGGCTCCATAAATCAAGCTCTATTTAATAGGCCACAGTGGACATTTTGTTGTCCCTGGTTTTCACTGAACCTTTTAAAAGGTCATTTATCCACATGAGTCCACTTCAAAAATCCATATTGTATTCATTTCAACTCCAAATCCAAAGTGAAACCAATTTCTAAATGTTTCTAAAATCATGCCTGAATTAATGGGTACTTTTACTCATTTTTATAAAATGGCATTCTGTGTACAACTTGTGGATCCATCAAACCCCTTGATTCCATCCTATCAAAATGTTCAAAGATATCCACTTATCCAATCCTAATGAAACCACTTTGGTCATCCCTCATATGACCAGAGGTATCCCAGAAAAGTCCAACTCATATTTTTAGAGCACTTTTATTTCCTGCCTTGTTGTGTTGCTTATTATGGTTGCTTTCGACGATAGAGGACGAAGTAGACGAAATGCTCGGAGTTGGACCAGAGATATTTGAAGACCTCGAAGACTTTGTTGAAACAGGCAAGCAGCCCTTTGACCATGCCTATGAAACCCTTTTTATGCATGTCATATAGCACTTACTATTGTTGCATCGGAATCATGAAGAATGGGTAACCACTTTGGTGGGTTGCCTCCGTTACTTTTCTCGTCGACACTTGCATTGTGCATGACCCTACCTCCTTATGAGGGTTATGACGATGGGAGTAGATAGGGTGCTAAGTAGTTTGCTACGCAAAAAGGGACGGGAGTATGCATGTGATGGAGACAAAATATTTTTCAAACAACTTTCGAAAACCCCATCGGGTGCCATTTATGCCCGAGGGAGATGATGAGTAAGGTAACCACTTGATGACGAAGTGGTGTACCGAGGCAAGTGTGTGTTGTTTTCGAAAACGGATTAGATTTAAGATTTGATGACTGTCCCAACCCTACATGCGCGACCACTCTACCCTTATATGGGAAAGGGCATTGTTGAGTACCTAGACCGATACTAGCTTGGTGCCCGCATTACTAGTGACGGGGAGAGTTGGTGCTCTCTCTTGGGACGGGTCGTGCTGTAGGGCGGCCATGACCATCTTTATGGGGCACCGGACACACCGCTGGTACCCGTGCGGTGGTATGTGATGAATATGGGAGCAAGGCTCCACGAAAATGCTATTTGAAATATTGGGCACGGGGTTACTACTAATCGAGTGGACTCCATGTTAGTGTCGTCTAGGAAAGGCGGTGATCGGTGCTTACCCCGGGTACTTGAGGTACCGCGGGTCGTGGATGACACGGAAGTTCCCCGGATCTGGTGGGTAAAGTGTGCAACCTCTGCAGAGTGTAAAACTATTCGAATAGCCGTGTCCACGGTCAAGGACGGTTGGGCGGTGCTGCTTAAACTATGTCCAGGGTTTTCAACCGTGTGAATGAGATGATGGAAATGACTTGGGTCAAGTCAACGGCTTGACACGATTGAGATGGGTTGGTGCCCACTCTGTTTATGATAATGGGTTGGTGCCCATTTGTTTATGACAATGGGTTGGTGCCCACTCTATTTATGTTGATATCTGTGACCAGATTTCATGGTTACTTGAATTCTTTTGATGCATGCTTTATAGGTTGTTGAACATGTCATTGCACTCAAAACTAGCTTTATGCAAAACTTTACCTATGTCATGCATTACTGTACCTTGAACCAAATCATGGGTTGCTTGCGAGTACATTCAAAGTACTCATTGGCTTGCCACTGGTTATTTAATTGACCAGGCATGGAAGAACAGGATGTGATAAAGAACACTTCGGTGGCGAGCATGCGAGCTAGGACGCTTCCCAGTCAGAATGCCTGTAGGGTTAAGGCAGATGGCATGGGTCCAAGTTATCGATGAAGATTTCCGCTGCGATGTTATACTCAA
This sequence comes from Aegilops speltoides, assembly GCA_021437245.1. Lineage (NCBI taxonomy): Eukaryota > Viridiplantae > Streptophyta > Magnoliopsida > Poales > Poaceae > Aegilops > Aegilops speltoides. Next base: position 266,385,772 of record CM038147.1, read on the forward strand.
GACTCGACCATATTGGTCCTACTTGTGTAATACGGTGCGTATGGATGTAAGACTCTTGTTATTCAGCTTCTGTGTGTTCAGTGAGCATTGATCTCTGGATCACTGTACACGTGCATTCGGTGATCACGACTTATGAGTCGGGGTCCCCACAGATAAAAAGAGACGTATCTAGAACTAAAATACGTGTAGATACATCTCCTTTTATCCATTTTGATGATAAGTATTTCCGGACGGAGGGGGTACAAATTAGCTACAAAACTACACACCGATAGTCCACCTGTAATGGAACAAATTTCGACCCACAAATTAAAGTGCTACAAACTACATACCGAGGGGCCCACCTGTCATGGAACAAATTTGGACCCACATGTAAATTTAAAACTAAAAAGGACGAGGATCGAACATGCGACCACGACCTTCAAGCCGCACGTCAATAGGCAACATAGTGTAGCAACGTTTGTTGTACCCCCCTCTGTTGATATAATGTTGTTATATTACCACATCTTGTTTAATGTATAACATGTTTTAATATTATTTTTAGTACATTAGTGGGACCGCCTCGTTAGTACGTACTATTCGCCTTCACTTACTGGTAGGTTCCATGTTTGCTCTCTCTCTCGCTCTCTCCTCCCCTTGTATGTTTATATGCACGGGCAAACACGAAGAACTCGCAGGCGATGCTGTTGTTGATCATATCAAGATGCGTTCACAAGTTATGGCACCAGTTTTACGTACTAGTAGTACTAGTCAATGGGTACATGCAATGCATGTTAATTTGGAATTTACTTCCCTAAGAAAATATTTGGAATTCACGTGCTATTTAATACGAAATGCTTGCGATCAGAAGGAATACATGTGGTTTGATGACGTTTTATATTTAACTTGATACAGCTCTAACAGAACATTCAATCGATCAAGCAATAGACTTCATTCAGTCTGACTCCGACTTTACATTCATACAACGATCAATCTAAAATAAACAGAAATGATAAACGGTCGGATTTAAGCATGGCAATCCGAATATTTGTCATGGCAAATTTAGATTATGCGGCGGTGGCGGGGGCATCTCGCAGTGGGAAGCGGCTCCTCTGTCGTGCTCTATGTGTCGTCGGGCCACAGACCGACGGCGACGGCGACGGCGGCGTCTTGCGTCGTTGTTGGCGTACTCCTGGACGTTGGCCCTAGCTTTAAGGAAGGCCGAATGTTACGACTTCGGTCTCGTGAGCGAAGTCAATCGGGCGGGGAGGCGACAGCGTTGGTGCAAGGAAGCGATCGACGGCGCCATCCATGCCGCCGATAGAACCACTGCACCAGCAGCAGGACAAGCGGCCGCAGCGGCGCGGCAGAGACATTCGTGTGCATGGGCATCGGCACGGGCGCACGCGTCAGTGCACGCGCAGGCGCATGCGCTGGCATGTGCACGGGCATGTGAAAGTCGGCACGGAACTCATGGAACCCCGTGGTATCAAGCTCGGCGACCATGTGCGGCTCCCAGCCCATCAATGCCATGGTGATGGGTGTCGGTGTCAAAACCGGCGGATCTCAGGTAGGGGGTCCCGATCTGTGCGTCTAAGGCTGATGGTAATAGGAGGCAAGGGACACGATGTTTTACCCAGGTTCGGGCCCTCTCGATGGAGGTAAAACCCTACTTCCTGCTTGATTGATATTGATGATATGAGTGTTACAAGAGTTGATCTACCACGAGATCGTAGAGGCTAAACCCTGGAAGCTAGCCTATGATGATTACGATTCTGTCTCTAAGGACTAAACTCTTCGGTTTATATAGACACCGGAGAGGGCTAGGTTTACATGGAGTCGGTTACAAAGAAGGAAATATAATATCCAGATCACCAAGCTTGTCTTCCACGCAAAGGAGAGTCCCATCCGAACATGGAACGAAGTCTTGAGTCTTGTATCTTCATGGTCCAACAGTCCGGCCAAAGTATATAGTCCGGCTGTCCGGATACCCCCTAATCCAGGACTCCCTCAGTAGCCCCTAAACCAGGCTTCAATGACGATGAGTCCGGCGCGCAGTTTTGTCTTGGACATTGCAAGGCGGGTTCCATCTCTGAATACTCCAAAGTAATTATCGAACACTTAAACCATGTTCGGATCTATAAGATGGTCTTCACATACCACCGTAGAGAGCATAGTACTTCATAAATCTGTTCTGCAGGCAATTTTTGTACGGCGTGCTTCTACATCGTGGCCTGGCCCAACACGAACTAGTTTTTCTTAGCCCGCTTCGATACGCGTTGCGAGGCGGTTTTATTGGCACGCCCTGCCAAAGCAGAGACCATCTTCCCCTAATCGTGGGATCTTCCATCGATACGAGCGTGCGCAACCCCAGGACAAATGTTGGTATGACTCCGTGTTATTAGATAAGTCCCAAGCAGTCAAGCTGAGGACGCTTGATATTCACCCCCTTTATAAAGGGGGCGAGGCCTACACCTCTTTTCCACCACCCTTGCGCCTTTTCGCATCTCGAGTTCTAGCACCCGAAACCCAAGCTCAAGCATCTCGGATCCTCAACCATGTCCGGATCCAACACTCAAGGCCGGTGGGTGGCCTCCTCGGTCACAGAGGAGGACATTGCGAAGCTAAGGGACGTCGGATATCGGACTGCCGACATCCAGCAAAGGCTCCCTGCTTCAGGGCAGGTCATCCCTACTCCCGAGCCCAACGAGAGTGTCGTGTTTGTTTCTCACTTCCTCCACGGCTTGGACCTCACCCTCAATCCCTTTGTTAGAGGGCTCATGTTCTATTACGGGTTAGATTTTCATGATCTAGCTCCGGACACTATCCTCCATATCTCGTGGTTCATCGTTGTGTGCGAAGCTTTTCTCCACGTCACTCCACAATTCAGCTTATAGCTCAAGAACTTCAATGTGAAGCCGAAGATGATTGAGGGGCGACACACAGAGTGCGGAGGTGTTGTAATAAGCAGGAATGCCGACGCCCCATGGCCAGAGGGCTCCTTCCCAGAGGTGTCCGATCTATGGCAGTGGAGGTGGTTTTACGTCACGGCTCCGAGAGGCACAAAGTGGGTGGCTGCCCCCGACTTCTATCTGGGCCCTCCTTCTCAACTGGCGTCATGGACCAATGTAGGACGGGATTGGGGATCTGCTAGTGATGTACCAATACTGTAGAGCCGTATTCGGGAGCTTCTTGAGAGGGACATTAGCCTTGTCAGCATAATTCAGGTAATGCTAATCCGACGGATGTTGCCATGCAAGCGCCGGCCTCTCCGGATGTGAGAGTTCAATCTGGAAGGCTCGCGGACTATTTTGCACTTCTTCGGCTTGACGCTCGAAGGGATGTGGAAATTATTCTTCGGAACACAAGTAAAGTATCCGGATACCATCGAAGATGCGGGCCTGAGCTGCAATCGCCCAGATACCCAAGTAAATAACCCACAAATCGAACACTTTGTCTATTTTTGTCATAGTCATTATTCTGAAAATCCTTCGTGGCCAGGAATGGCTCAGCAAGGCGGAGAGAATCAGGTGTCCGGCGCCACTTCCCGAAGGCTCGCCCAGTCCCACCATAGCCAAGATGCTTGGTCGTGTGCTAAGCAAAATGCCCTCACGGAAAGACGAAGGGAAGAATAGGGAAGCAGAACTTCACACATAGCGCATTAAAACCAGGGGAATTGCTACCTCCCCAAAGGAGGATAGCCGGGAAGAGGAATCTAAGGCCTCCTCCCCTCGCGGGAAGAAGAGGGCCACCTCCGAAGACTTGGAGACGGAGGTGCCCAAACAGGGGAAGAAAGCTTCACCAGGGGGCCCTGCCCCAAAGGGCGTCCTCACCGCGTCATAACCGCCAACGGGCCAGCCCTCAACCGAGCTGTAAGTTAATCATAAATACGAAGGTACTGCTTTTTTCCGAGAACAATAATCAGGATTCATTCTTTGCAGTCCGGCTAGCAGCTCTTCTCAACAGAGTTCGTCTTCGGCGGATCTCCTTCCGGAGATGATGGAGAGTGAGACCCCACCAACCTCTCCGCCTCATGAGGCGGGCGACCCCGAGGTGTGGGTCACGGAGGAGTCCGTATCTGCCGAAGCCAGAAGCTAATGCTTTGGCCGCCCTGAGCCCGGAGCGTTCGGCTCCCACGGGGGGCGATGAGAAGGGTCCGGCACAGTTCGGTGTTGGGCCGGACACACTGACAGGCCTTCTGGAGCGAGCTGCTCTCTCGGAGGAGCACCGTTCATTAATGAGCATGGTACTCGAGAAGATTTCATCCGCCACAAGCGGTTTGAATGAAGCTTTTACGAGCTTGCTCAGAGGCTTTGAGGTATGTAATGAAAAATACATAATTTTTTGGCTGTGACGCACGCGCTAGGTGTGCGCCATATAGATAGTAGCCCCTGAGACTCTGGTTGCCAACCCTCGGCGGCAAACGGAGGATACATTAATAAGTAACGATTGCGCTGTAATTATGCGCAGGTGTCCAAGGATCCGGCAACCGACCGGTCCATTGAAGTTTCCGAACTAAGGAGGCAAATTGGGGTTATTGATGCCGATATCACATTGGTGAACGAGCGGCTTAACGATTCACAAGGTATGTTCTCTGCTATCCTTTATTATTATAGGAAAATTTTGATAGGGGCATAATATTAATGCGATATGCTTAGACTGCAGATGGTGCTGCTGCCGTGGAAGCCTTGAGGGTGAAACTTGCCCTGGCCAAGGAACAAGCCCGGGCTAGTAATGCGTCTGCCCTAAAGGCGGCTGAAGAGTTGAGAGCCAAACAGGCTGCTCATCGCCGAAGCGAAGACAAGATAGCCGAAATGGCTGTGGAGCTGACAAATGCCGCCGACCGGTATGAGCTCCTTAAAAAAGAGAATCAGGCTAATAAGGCTGACCTGAAGAAGGCCCTTGATGCGGCCAAGGAGACGCATTCTGACCTTAGGGATGCGAGGGAGGATCTTCGACAGGCCGGAGAAATCGCGGCTGGAAACCCCTATCTGTTGCGGATGAAGTTTTTAGATCCGAAGTATGCTCCTCTGGATCGACGCTGGAGTCCTGCAGACGCCTATGCGGATTTGTCGAAGTGTACGGCTGATGCAGCCAAGTTTTTTGAGGTTCAAAAAGATGATGAAGTGGAAAAGCTGTTCTGGTCGCAGTTCAGCGCTCCAACATGCAAATTGCCTTTGAGTGAGAAGATGGCTGCTATGGCCGAGCTCCACAGGCTGTCCGGTCTTGCAATGCGGTCTGTACTAGACCATCTATGGCCGAAGGGGCCGAAGCTAGACAGTTATTTTGGTTTAGTGCAACAATTCCTTGGTGCCGTATCGCAGATCGATGCCATGAAGAGGTCGGCGTGCATAGATGGTGCCGGAATGGCTCTTGCCCGTGTTAAAGCTTACTGGACAGATATGGAGGCCACCATCGTTGCGACCCAGAATCCGGCGGGGGGCCAGGGTCCGGCCGAGCACATCTTGGAGCAGGTAGCAGAAGTTGCTCGCTTAATAGAGGCTCAGTGCTCGAAGAATGTCATGTTCGAGTGACAAATCGCGTCGTTGTAAAAACAATGTTATTTTGGTTATGAGGCTATATTTATACTTTTTGCCCGAAAGTATTAATGTGCCTCCTGTGCGGCTGTTTATATATATATATATATATATATATATATATATATATATATATATATATATATATATATATATGTGTGTGTGTGTGTAATCTGAAAGTTAGCAGTCGTTGGCTTCAGCCCCCATGCGTACAATGCGGGGGTGTTCGCGAAAAATATGCGTAATCACACTTGATCCAACGTCTTGGTCCATTAAGGAGGTGATCGCACGTCGAACTAGGCAACCGGACTATATAGTTGTAACACTTTCACTTAGCCATTGGAGTTTGACGGTAGGGCTACTATGTAGCCCCTGGTACCTTTGTGTGCATCCGAATACGGGCGCGTGTGTACATGGCCAGAAAACGGTCCTTCGTTAATGCGGCTGTAACGCCCTCGATGCGGCTATATCTCCCACGTGTCGAAGCACGACTTAGAGGCATAACCGCATTGAAAGCAATGTCGCAAGTGAGGTAATCTTCGCACAATCCATGTAATACATAAGGGAAAGAGATACATAGTTGGCTTACAATCGCCACTTCACACAAATACATGAATAAAGTATTACATTATCCAGATACAATCAAGGTCCGACTACGGAACCAAAATAAAAGAAGAACCCCAAATGCGACAAACGGTCCCCGATCGACCCCAACTGGGCTCCACTACTGACCAACTAGAACGAAACAACACAAAGGGCAAGATCTTCATCGAGCTCCTCCTTGAGCTTGGTTGCGCCACCGCCGGTAACATAGGCACCGCAAACTGGTTTTGAAGTATCCGTGAGCCACGAGGACTCAAAGAATCCCATTACCATGGGTATCAAGACTAGCAAAGCTTAATGGGAAAGGAAGGGGTAAAGTGGTGAGGTTGCAGCAGCGACTAAGCATGATATGGTGGCTAACCAACGCAAATGAGAGCGAGAAGAGAAACAAGCGGAATGGTCGTCAACTAGCAATGATCAAGAGGTGATCCTGAACACCTACTTACGTCAAACATAACACGTAAACCGTGTTCACTTCCCGGACTCACGAGAAGAGACCATCACGGCTACACACTCGGTTGATGCGTTTTAATTCGGATCAAGTGTCAAGTTGTCTACAACCGACATTAACAAATTCCCATCTGCTACATAACCGCGGGCACGGCTCTCGAAAGTTTATACCTGCAGGGTGTCCCAACTTAGCCCATGACAAGCTCTCGCGATCATCGAAGAATAGACCTTCACCCGAGACACTCCGATCGACTCGGTATCCCGTACATCAAGACATTTCGACAATGGTAAAACAAGACCAGCAAGACCTCCCGCGTGCGTCGACATCCCGATAGTAGCCGCACAGATCTCGCCTCGAGCCACGACCGGATGAGCAATCCGCATAACTAAAACCAGACCTCAAGTTTCCCTAAGGGGCGCCAAAGGGTTCTAGTTTGGACCAACACTTAGACAAGCATTGGCCCGGGGCTGAATAAAGATGACCCTTGGGTTAATTACTCCCAAGGGAAAAATAGGTGGTGGTGAGGCTAATGGTAAAAGGCAATGTTGGGCCTTCTTTGGACAAGTTTTATTCAAAGCGAACTGTCAAGGGGTCCCATAAATCACCCGACCGCATAAGGGACGCAAAATCCGGGAACATAACACCGGTATGACGGAAACTAGGGCGGCAAGAGTGGAACAAAACACTGCATAAGGCCGAGCCTTCCACCCTTTACCAAGTATATAGATGCATTAATAATATAAGAGATATCGTGATATCCCAACCAAAATCCTGTCCACCATGGAGAAATCTTCAACTTCACCTGCAACTAGCAACGCTATAAGAGGGGCTGAGCAAAGCGGTAACATAGCCAAATAACGGTTTGCATAGGAAAGGTGTCAAAGGTTAGAGGTTCATGGCAATATGGGATGGCTGGACAAACAGGTAATAGGTAGTGCAGCATAGCGAAAGAACGAGGCAACTAGCATAGCAATGATAGTAGTGAGATCCAGGGTAGCGGTCATCTTGCCTGAAATCCCGCAAGGAAGAAGAACGAGTCCATGAAGAAGACAAACGGACGTCGTCGAACGAATCCTCACAACTCCGGAACGAAACCGAAGCTAACGAGAGAAGCAAACCGGAAAGAAGCAAACAACATAGTAAACAACCATCGCACAAGAACATGACATGATGCACAAACAAGTATGATGCATGTCCGGTTTAATGAGGCATGGCATGGCATGGCAAAGTGCACAAGCAATCCTACAAATTAAGTGGAGCTCAATATGCAACGGTGCATATTGACGGAACACCACATACAATTATTTAGTTTGATCTCGTTTAGGTACACAACAATGTTAAATGTTGTTAAACATGGCAAGAGGTGAAGCGCAACAAAACTACCTAACTAGGCAAGTTTAAATGAGGCCGGAATAACAAACAACAATTCCGGGAAAATCCCCATGTGCATATTTCGGATTCGGTACTGTTCTGCCCTAAACACAATTTTAGAGTTGTTAAACAGGAAAATAAAGTGGACCATGATAATCTAGGCATTTTTCCACCCCAAATACATATAAAGTTTATTAAATTCGGAGTTACGGTTAAATAGTTATGAAATAAATCATTTTAGCATGGCATTTATGCAAAATTAAACAAACAGCATTTTAAACATTTTAAACATGGATGAAAGTGGGATAATATGAAACTAGATGAAAAACTAAGCAATTTTCATATATAATTTATTTAATTCTGATGCATAGTTTGTGAGTTATAATATGCATGATGAAGAGGGTCTTTTCTGCAAATCTGTAATTCCTCGGATAAATAGCAAATTCGTCGATCTGGAAAAAAACGTACATGGGCCAAATCTGCTGATCTGGCCCAGGGCGTGAGAGAGCTGCTCACATCGGGCCTTGAGGCCGGTTGGCTTGGGGAGGTGGAAGTGGGCCTGTTTGCTGGGCCGGGGAGGCGCTAGGCCGCTGGGCTGGTGGCGTGGGATGCGGCCCAGGCGCGTGCAGCGGCGTCGAGCGGGAGGAGGCCGCTCCCGAGCGGGACGACGGCGGCGCTGGCGGGGCTCCGGCGAGGAAGAACAGCCGCGGGGGCCTGCAGCTCAAGGAGGAGCTCGGGCTCGCTTGCGGCCGACGGTCCAGAGCGGCGCGTCGTGGCCTCTCCCGAACGAGGGCAAGGCTGGCGGGGCGCCATCATCCAACGGCGATGGAGGACGGCGGTCAACGGCGATGGGGAGGCGCGGGGAGGCCGGAACGGGGCCGCAGGTGGCCGGATCCGGTGGAGGTCGTGGTCGGGGACCCGTTCCCAGCGTCGGCGGCGAGACCTAGGGCGGGAGGAGCACGGCGCAGGGGCTCGGGTGCTGCTGCTCGGGGAGGCACGAAGGCACGGCTGGCTGCACGAGATGGGGGCGCACGGGAGGAGGTGAGGTGCGGCCAGCAGGAGGAGGAGAAGAAGCCGAGCGCTCCTGCTCGGGGTCTCGGCCAAACGCACTGCAGGCGTGCGGGGCGGCTGCGGGATGGATGGATTTGTTGATCTGGAGGTGTGAGCGCTAGGCTGCGTGGTTGGGTGAGAAGGGGATCTGGGAGGATCCCAAGGGAGAGAGTGGCGGCGGGAGGATGGGGATGGGACAGACAGCCTAGGTTTTAGGGATTGGACTGATTAAATAGCGAGTGGTTAGGTTAGGGGCTACTCGGGCCCTTCGATCATAATCGAACGGTCCAAGGAATAAATAGATAGGGAGCCCAAATTACAAAACAGAGATGTTTTGTAGACGTTAGGGGATGATCCGGACACAACGGTGTCGACTATCCGGGTTGGGTTCGGGACAGATTCGGACGCGCACGTGAGGGGTTCGAAGCACTATGCAGAGAGGGTTTCAGGCCGTGCGGTCGCGTCGGACAACTCCGAAAGCGAAAAGGGGAGGAGGATAGACTAGGTGGGCTGGTCTGAGAGAAGAGGGGAGAGGTGCAGCCCGCACGGTTTCCGGAGACCGAAAACGTCCGACGTTAGACCGGCTATACTGCCGCTATAGTTATCCGATGGGGCGTCAAACGGACTCCGAATGCGATGAAACTTGGCAGGCGGCCTACTGAAAACAAAACAACATCGCACGCCAACTTTCGTCCCATTCCGAGAACATTTTCCGGCCACTTATAAAATAATATTTCGAACGTGCCACGGGCGCTTGCAAGTGTGAGTGGGCTCAGAACGGACAACGGAGAGAACAAAGAGACCGGGACGGATGCAAGTTTTATGAAAACGATGCCGATGCAATGCGAATGATGCGATGAGATGGGATGCATAACAAAAACAAAATGCAAAACAACAGACAAAAACCCAACCACGAAGAAAATAAAATAACACATCTCCGGAAAAGGCAAGAGTCGGAGTTACAGATATGGAAATTTGTATCCGGGGCGTTACAACACTCCACCACTATGAGAGGATCTCGTCCCGAGATCTAGGATGGCACCGGAGGGAAAAACGGAAGAGGAAGAGAAGAGGTAAAACTAAGTTGCTTCTTCGGCAAAAGAGTGAAACCACAGACCTTGAGAGGTTGAGCAATTTGAAAGAAAGAGTACAACAGAGATGAACGAGATTGTAAACAATCCGTTAGAAAAGAGGAACAAGGAGTATTACGAGAATTTGAAGGTTGCAAAGACATGAATCAAGAGTTTAATGGACAAGATGGAATTCGAAACCACTCCGATTAAAACAAGATGAGAGGGGAAGAATGATATAATTTGGGCAGCACTCCGACTGTAAATGGAAGGAATTGAACATGAACTTGACAAGATGAGAGGATACTTGATGAAATCAACAACACACCGCCTCCGAATTGAAAGAATGGCACAAGGGTAAGAAACATTACAAACAGCACTCCGGTTGAGAAGGAAGGCAAAACTTGATAAGATGAGAGAACTTCGAATGAAAACAGGACACTCCGGTTAAATGGATAAGCATGAAAAGAACACAATCCTCACAAATCGAGATGATGAGTGAAGAGAGCAACATCACCATGCCTTCGGAAGAAAGAATAGAAGTTAGGCCGTTGGGATAAAGGGACGGAGAAGAAAATGACAACTTCTCCCACAATTGAATTTGGAAGCATCCTTGCAAGAAGGTTAGAGCGGAATTGTTGGAAAGCCAACAACGAAAGGATATGATCCTCGTGGGCTTATGGAGACATCTCAAAACTTGAGGTGAAACTCTGCCACTATCAACATCAATTGCTTGCTTGAGATCAAAGAAGAGATGAAAACTGCTTCACCATGATGATAGAGATAACTTGGATCATTGATAAACACCACAAATAGCAATATTCCTTAGGGAAGGCTTTAGGTGAAATCTATACGAAGATAACTCCAATGAATAGATTGACGTTTGAAAAGATCTCTTGAACAAGAGAAAATGATGGATTTAAAATACCTCATTCTTGACAACAATATGAATCATGAAACATGAAGGAAATTGTCAAGAGTGACATAACACCATCTCAAAAGGTAAGATAGAAGGAATTGCACTTTGGAATGCAAGATGAAGAATACTTGAACTCCTCAAAACAAAACATGTGTTGAGCACCATGTTTATTTCTGAGTAAAGCTTGGCGGATTATAACTTCAAGAGAAATCTTGAAGAACAATTGAAGAATGAGAAGAATCCTTGACGAACCACCATGTTGAGCCTCCATGAAGAACTCCGGTAATAAAAGGATGATGAAAAGAAAGAGAAGTTGAAAACACAAGGTGAAACCTTTCTATGATTTAGATGGATCTCCGTGTTAAATAGAGCTTGGAACTCCGGAAAAGAAAAGATGAAGCATCTCGAACCAAGAAATGTGACATGATGAATAACTCTGGAAAGAAGAAACTAGATCACTTGGATGAAACAAGAATAAGAATTATGTTATGCATATCCTTCACCAATTTAAATTGATGACAAACATCGGATTTGGCATACTACTTATTCTCGTAGAAAGGATTAAGATAGATACGGCGCAAGTTTGAGAAAAGTCTTCAACGATCCACCGGTAGGATTTGAACAACAAATGAATTGATATGATGAGCAAGGAAGAGAGATCTTGAAAGAACCACCGTTAGAATTGAAAATGATCGAAGTAGGGGTGCATCACCGATAAGAATTAGCAAATGAACGAAGGTGCTTGAGACAAAATAGATACATGAGAACAAAGAGATCAAGAACTGACTAGAGGATATTTGAACGATGCACCGGTAAGATTTGGAGAATTAAAGCTCAAATCTGAGAATGAAGAATTATGACATGATGGCCTTCGGAGGAAAGAAATGGAAACAACTCATGAAATGCTCCGGATGGGTTTAAAGAATTCTCACAATCGAAAACAATTATGAGAGGATGGCATCAAGCCAGAACCATGAATCTTGAAGAGAATAGAGCAAGATTAAAGAGAAACTCTTCTTCGGTCTTCAAATGATGAGAATGACAACGAAACACCACCAAGAATTATTGAGGCACACCGAAGAATCAAAAGCGAAGAGGTTGAGCCAACTATGAAAAGAATTTGAAAGACCTTGGAGAAAAGCATTTGATGATGACAACTCATTCTTACGCCAAACTTGGAAAAGAATTTAGGATAGCTCGGGAAAATAGAAGAGTCGTAAGATCCTCGAAAAGACCCGTGGGTTAGGGCCCACTCACAAGAAAACACCGCTGAAAAGATTTAAAGAGATATTGCACCGTTGAATTAAATGGCTTGAATGAGATACCAATCTCGAAAGAGCTTGAACGAATGCGGAGTGAAAACACGAATCTTCGAGATATCTTAAGCACTCCGGAATAACAAATAGCGAGAAGTAGAATGATAATGAGGTGCACCGGTATGAGAAGACATTGAAATGAGGAAAAAGATATGATCAACAAAACATGACTTGAATCCACCGGAGAAGAGAAAAGAATGAGGAATGACGAACTAGAAGAACATCTTCTTGAGAACCACCGGGTAAGAACATTGACAGAAAAGAATGGAGAAACTTCACAAAAATAAAAGGATACTTGATTAAGAAAACTGTGTCCTTGAAGAAAAAGGGTGGGAGGGTGGGAAAACAAAGGCAACTTGGGACGGATGAAACAAACACCGTTTAGAAGAAATGATAATTGGTCTTGCTATTGTTGAAGTGATCGGATCCACTTGAAGAGAAACACGCCGGTTGAAAAGGATTGACATGACAATCTCGATGATCAAAAGGATTAGTACTCACATAGCAATATGAGAACACCGCTTTGAAAGGTATGGATTCAACCTTTGACTTCAAGCAACTCGAATACCACAAAAAAAACAAAACAAAGGATTGGCTTGCGAATGAGCGGAACAAACATATGATAGAGATTTCGTCCAAGTTTTTGTGGTGGGGCCTACACGGGCTCAATCAGTCAGCACCATCATGTACAAGGCAAGGCACATGACATACGAAGTGTCCCCGAGTCGGCATAGCCAAGGACTCTTTAAGACACAACGAGACCATCAGAAACCAACCGTGAATAGGCGGACCACTAGACGTCGAACCCCAATTTCATATCATACATCCGTCGGAAAGATATCCTAAGAGCTACTTGAATTCCCACCTATGAAACTCCCGAAATTTTCCGGTTATGCAATCAGTGTTGGGGATACAGGAGCAATATATATCTCACCCAAGCTAACAATCCCTACATCCACCAGTATCCATCCTTCAACACATAACCAAGAAACCTTCGAAATCGTCTACCTCAACCTTCGAAAGCATCCGTTATACGAAGTCATGGCAATACTCCCGTACTCACCTCAAGATCGGGTTAGCGGGTTATCTCACCAACAACTGCATAAAAGAGATTTTCGATGTCGGCGTATTAAACTCGTATTCCGAACTGCAACGATAAAATTATGACGACAACACCTCGAGCTCAACTCCCGGGACACCGCCACAACCCCTAAATGACAGGAGGCACCAAGACAATGTTGTCATCATAAAACCATCGAACGATTCCAAGATACCAGCGTGATCCTAAAAAATTTTTAGTGAAATTTGAGAAGAGAAGAGTCAAAACTCTACGTCAGATACCTCACCGTAAGGTCAAGGACCGGGAGTAAAAAGAATTCCTAAACTCTCCGATATATATAATCCTAAATGACTCAAAACATTTTTCTAGACACAACTCGCCACTAAAAACGATCAAGCGGTGGGGGCTCCTAAGGTCGGGAAGGCTCGATTACCAACTTGTAACGCCTCGATGCGGCTATATCTCCCACGTGTCGAAGCACGACTTAGAGGCATAACCGCATTGAAAGCAATGTCGCAAGTGAGGTAATCTTCGCACAATCCATGTAATACATAAGGGAAAGAGATACATAGTTGGCTTACAATCGCCACTTCACACAAATACATGAATAAAGTATTACATTATCCAGATACAATCAAGGTCCGACTACGGAACCAAAATAAAAGAAGAACCCCAAATGCGATAAACGGTCCCCGATCGACCCTAACCGGGCTCCACTCATCGACCAACTAGAACGAAACAACACAAAGGGCAAGATCTTCATCGAGCTCCTCCTTGAGCTTGGTTGCGTCACCGCCGTAAACATAGGCACCGCAAACTGGTTTTGAAGTATCCGTGAGCCACGAGGACTCAAAGAATCCCATTACCATGGGTATCAAGACTAGCAAAGCTTAATGGGAAAGGAAGGGGTAAAGTGGTGAGGTTGCAGCAGCGACTAAGCATGATATGGTGGCTAACCAACGCAAATGAGAGCGAGAAGAGAAACAAGCGGAACGGTCGTCAACTAGCAATGATCAAGAGGTGATCCTGAACACCTACTTACGTCAAACATAACACAGAAACCGTGTTCACTTCCCGGACTCCGCCGAGAAGAGACCATCACGGCTACACACTCGGTTGATGCGTTTTAATTCGGATCAAGTGTCAAGTTGTCTACAACCGGACATTAACAAATTCCCATCTGCCACATAACCGCGGGCACGGCTCTCGAAAGTTTATACCTCGCAGGGTGTCCCAACTTAGCCCATGACAAGCTCTCGCGATCATCGAAGGAATAGACCTTCACCCGAGACACTCCGATCGACTCGGTATCCCGGTACATCAAGACATTTCGACAATGGTAAAACAAGACCAGAAGACCTCCCGGCGTGCCGACATCCCGATAGTAGCCGCAGATCTCGCCTCGAGCCACGACCGGATGAGCAATCCGCATAACTAAAACCAGACCTCAAGTTTCCACGAGGGGCGCCGCAAAGGGTTTCTAGTTTGGACCAACACTTAGACAAGCATTGGCCCGGGGGGGCTGAATAAAGATGACCCTTGGGTTAATTACTCCCAAGGGAAAAATAGGTGGTGGTGAGGCGAATGGTAAAAGGCAATGTTGGGCCTTGCTGGACAAGTTTTATTCAAAGCGAACTGTCAAGGGGGTCCCATAAATCACCCGACCGCATAAGGGACGCAAAATCCGGGAACATAACACCGGTATGACGGAAACTAGGGCGGCAAGAGTGGAACAAAACACCAGGCATAAGGCCAAGCCTTCCACCCTTTACCAAGTATATAGATGCATTAATAATATAAGAGATATCGTGATATCCCAACCAAAATCCTGTCCACCATGGAGAAATCTTCAACTTCACCTGCAACTAGCAACGCTATAAGAGGGGCTGAGCAAAGCGGTAACATAGCCAAATAACGGTTTGCATAGGAAAGGTGTCAAAGGTTAGAGGTTCATGGCAATATGGGATGGCTGGACAAACAGTAATAGGTAGCGCAAAGATAGCGAAAGAACGAGGCAACTAGCATAGCAATGATAGTAGTGAGATCCGTAGGTAGCGGTCATCTTGCCCGAAATCCCGCAAGGAAGAAGAACGAGTCCATGAAGAAGACAAACGGACGTCGTCGAACGAATCCTCACAACTCCGAACGAAACCGGCTAACGAGAGAAGCAAACCGAAAGAAGCAAACAACATAGTAAACAACCATCGCACAAGAACATGACATGATGCACAAACAAGTATGATGCATGTCCGGTTTAATGAGGCATGGCATGGCATGGCAAAGTGCACAAGCAATCCTACAAATTATGGAGCTCAATATGCAACGGTGCATATTGACGGAACACCACATACAATTATTTAGTTTGATCTCGCTTTAGGTACACAACAATGTTAAATGTTGTTAAACATGGCAAGAGGTGAAGCGCAACAAAACTACCTAACTAGGCAAGTTTAAATGAGGCCGGAATAACAAACAACAATTCCGGGAAAATCCCCATGTGCATATTTCGGATTCGGTACTGTTCTGCCCTAAACACAATTTTAGAGTTGTTAAACAGGAAAATAAAGTGGACCATGATAATCTAGGCATTTTTCCACCCCAAATACATATAAAGTTTATTAAATTCGGAGTTACGGTTAAATAGTTATGAAATAAATCATTTTAGCATGGCATTTATGCAAAATTAAACAAACAGCATTTTAAACATTTTAAACATGGATGAAAGTGGGATAATATGAAACTAGATGAAAAACTAAGCAATTTTCATATATAATTTATTTAATTCTGATGCATAGTTTGTGAGTTATAATATGCATGATGAAGAGGGTCTTTTCTGCAAATCTGTAATTCCTCGGATAAATAGCAAATTCGTCGATCTGGAAAAAAACGTACATGGGCCAAATCTGCTGATCTGGCCCAGGGCGTGAGAGAGCTGCTCACATCGGGCCTTGAGGCCGGTTGGCTTGGGGAGGTGGAAGTGGCCTGCTTGTTTGGGCGGGGAGGCGCTTAGGTCACGGGCCGGTGGCGTGGGATGCGCCCAGCGCGCGTCAACAAGGCCGAAGCGGAGGAGGCCGCTTCCCGGGACGACGACGGCGGCGCGGGGGGCTCCGGCGAGGAAGAACAGCCGCGGGGGCCTGCAGCTCGGGGAGGAGCTCGGGCTCCTGGCTTGCGGCCGACGGTCCAGGAGCGGCGCGGTCGTGGCCTCTCCCGAACGAGGGCAAGGTCACGGGGCGCCATCATCCAACGGCGACGGAGGACGGCGGTCAACGGCGATGGGGAGGCGCGGGGAGGCCGGAACGGGGCCGCAGGTGGCCGGATCCGGTGGAGGTCGTGGTCGGGGACCCATTCCCAGCGTCGGCGGCGAGACCTAGGGCGGGAGGAGCACGGCGCAGGGGCTCGGGTGCTGCTGCTCGGGGAGGCACGAAGGCACGGCTGGCTGCACGAGATGGGGGCGCACGGGAGGAGGTGAGGTGCGGCCAGCGGGAGGAGGAGAAGAAGCCGAGCGCCTCGCCGGGTCTCGCCAAACGCACCGCAGCGCAAGGGGCGGCTCATGGATGGATGGATTTGTTGATCTGGAGGTGTGAGCGCTAGGCTGCGTGGTTGGGTGAGAAGGGGATCTGGGAGGATCCCAAGGGAGAGAGTGGCGGCGGAGGATGGGGATGGGACGGACAGCCTAGGTTTTAGGATTGGACCGATTAAATAGCGAGTGGTTAGGTTAGGGTTACTCGGCCCTTCGATCATAATCGAACGGTCCAAGGAATAAATAGATAGGGAGCCCAAATAACAAAACAGAGATGTTTTGTAGACGTTAGGGGATGATCCGGACACAACGGTGTCGACTATCCGGCCGAGTTCGGGACAGATTCGGACGCGCACGTGAGGGGTTCGAAGCACTATGCAGAGAGGGTTTCAGGCCGTGCGGTCGCGTCGGACAACTCCGAAAGCGAAAAGGGGAGGAGGACAGACTAGGTGGGCTGGTCTGAGAGAAGAGGGGAGAGGTGCAGCCCGGCACGGTTTCCGGAGACCGAAAACGTCCGACGTTAGACCGCTATATCGCCGCTATAGTTATCCGATGGGGCGCCAAACGGACTCAATGCGATGAAACTTGGCGGCGGCCTCACTGAAAACAAAACAACATCACACGCCAACTTTCGCCCCATTCCGAGAACATTTTCCGCCACTTATAAAATAATATTTCGAACGTGCCACGGGCGCTTGCAAGTGTGAGTGGGCTCAGAACGGACAACGGAGAGAACAAAGAGACCGGGACGGATGCAAGTTTTATGAAAACGATGTCGATGCAATGCGAATGATGCGATGAGATGGGATGCATAACAAAAACAAAATGCAAAACAACAGACAAAAACCCAACCACGAAGAAAATAAAATAACACATCTCCGGAAAAGGCAAGAGTCGGAGTTACAGATATGGAAATTTTTATCCGGGGCGTTACAGCGGCGGAATCCTAAAGATTCCAATAAGTCTTTGAGTGGTTGAACAGTCTCTCTCTATATCATCACGGCCAGTTTTCGGCTTTCTCTACTGAGGTGCTCATCCGGAATAACAGGGCACAATCGCATTAGTTCTCCTTTGGCCGCCTTAGCCAATAAGAATGGAACGTAAGGCATCGAACCCAGGAGCCGGGCAAACCCAACATTTGACCACAGACATGATTCGGAGCTGATGCATATAAGGCCAAACTCGTGACGCCGAACACTCCCGAAGGTATTCGGACTTTATATCATATACTGAGCTGAGTAACGCCCTTTATTATGAACCATGTGTTCCTAGGTACGTGCATTAGTCTGTCGTGGCGAAATGCCAATAACGGCAGTATCCCCTATGGGTGTAGTACCTATGGGATTTGTAAGCAACAAGAGACAATAGAGAAGGTTTACACAGGAGCTTAATCTAAAGAGAAACCTGTGATCGGGGCCCTGCTGCACGTCTGCGCCTTTGTCTCCGTTGTGCCGTGTCCTAGGAGGGTGTCGCACAAATGGTGTCTGTAAAAAGAAAAACTCATGTAAAAGAGTATGACGTAAGCGTGCAAAAAGTTGGCTATCACTAGTGGATAGTAAAAGTGTAGAACAGTGGCCTGTTAATAAGGTTAGGCCAAAAAGTGGGCTTTATTAATTATCTATAGCCCCTTCTATCCTCTATGGGATTACATGTATGGCGCCTAGAGAAGGTTTATCCGGGATGCCGGACTCGTCTAACCGTTTCCGTGGTCTTAACGACCAGTTATGTTTTCAGGTATCATAGGCTTCTTAGAGTCCGGCGGCTGGAGCCGTCGCATACTCTTCCGCGCGTACGGAACACTCTGTGTTTCCATTGACGGTGATGACACCACGTGGACCGGGCATCTTGAGTTTAAGGTAGGCGTAGTGCGGTACTGCGTTGAAGCGGGCGAAGGCCGTTCTCCCAAGCAATGCATGATAGCCGCTTTGGAGGGGGGCGATGGTGAAGAGTAGTTCTTCGCTTCTGGAGTTGCCTGGGGAACCGAATGTTACCTCCAGTACGAGGGAGCCCCTGCAGTTGGCTTTCACACCTGGTATCACCCCTTCAAAGGTGGTGTTACTGTGGTTGATTCTGGATGGGTCTATCCCCATCCTGTGGATAGTGTCCTGGTATATTAGATTAAGACTACTGCCGCCGTCCATCAGGACGTGAGTAAGATGGTATCCGTCGATTATTGGGTCGACCACCAAGGCAGCCGATCCTTCGTGCCGAATACTAGTCGGGTAGTCCCTATGATCGAAAGTGATCGGGTAAGCCGACCAGTGGTTAAGTTTGGGTGCGACGGGCTCTATAGCGTATGCGTCTCTGAGTGCGCATTCGCGCCTTCTCATGGATATGGGAGTCCCTTGGATCATGTTTACCGTTTTTACCTCTGGTGGGAATTTTTTCTGTCCCCTAGTGTTCGGCTGGCGAGGCTCATCCTCGTCTTCACTTGGTGTTTCTCTTCCCTTGTGTTCGGCATCTAATTTGCCGGCCTGCTTGAAGACCCAACATTCTCTGTGAGTGTGGTTTGCGGGTTTTTTGGGGGTGCCATGAATTTTGCACAGTATGTCCAGGACTTTGTTCAGGTCGGACGGTCCTTCTTTGCCACGTTTAAGTGGCTTCTTTTGTGGAGCGGGTCGAGAGCCCCTGAATCCGGCATTGACCGTTGTGTTGTCCGGACTTTCTTCCTTGTTTTGACGTTTGTTTTTGTTGTGTCGTGGCCTCCTGTTGCCATCACTGATTTTGGATGTACTTGGGTCGCTGGTGCTTTTACGGGCCAACCAGCTATCTTCGCCTGCGCAAAAACGGGTCATAAGGCTTGTTAAGGCTGCCATTGTCCTCGGTTTTTCTTGGTCGAGGTGTCTGGCGAGCCACTCGTCCCGGATGCTGTGCTTGAAGGCCGCTAGGGCTTCGGCATCTGGACAATCGATGATTTGATTCTTCTTAGTGAGGAATCTGTTCCAAAACTTGCAGGTGGATTCTCCGGGCTGTTGAATTATGTGACTTAAATCGTCCGCATCCAGAGGCCAAACATAGGTCCCTTGAAAATTGGCCCTGAAAGCATCCTCGAGTCCCTCCCAACTTCCAATTTAATTTTCGGGGAGGCTTTTCAACCAGTGTCGAGTTGGTCCCTTCAACTTGAGGGGAAGGTATTTGATGGCGTGGAGGTCATCCCCACGAACCATGTTGATATGCAGGATAAAATCCTCAATCCAGACCCCAGGGTCTGTCGTTCCATCGTATGCCTCTATGTTCACAAGTTTAAAACCCTGTGGAAATTCATGGTCCAGCACCTCTTTGGTGAAGCACAGGGGGTGAGCAGCCCCTCTGTATCTAGACGTGTTGTGGCATGCCGTCGGCTGTTCTTGTGTCCGGTGCTGATTCCGAACTGGTATCCGATCGGTATGATAGTTTTGGTAACCATAGTCCTACGCCAAGGTGTGTCCTTTAGATCCATAGATGGACCTGGCCGCGCCGACCTTTTTATCCAGGAGCTCGCGTAAATCATGTGCGGTGTTGGTAGCTGCTCTATTGTGGTTACGAAGTGGTTTGTCTGGCCTCCTGGCCGTATTTTTCTTTGGCGGAACAGCCTCATCGTCGAATTCTGGCAGCAGCTTGCGTTTTGGATAGCTCTTTGTGTGGCGATCATCGCCGTACTTTTCTTTAGTGTCTAGCACTTTATTCCATCTGCGATTGAGCGTTTCCTGTGTGGCCTTAAGCCTTTGCTTCTGCTTCTTTAGACTTCTCGCAGTGGCCATAAGCCTTCTGTGGAGGTCATCTCATTCCAAGCGTGTTTCCGGGATGATGAATGCATCGTCATCCGGACTGTGCTCTTGTCCCAGGGCGGTTTGATGAATTCGTCCCTCGGGATCATTGTGATCGGGCGTCTGCTCCGAGCTATGTTTGGCGTGACCTGGCTCATCCTGCTCCATTGCTGGGTCCATATGGTCGTTGTTGCCTTCGGAGTTGACTGGGGTGTCGATCTTTCTAGCGTGGTTATCGCTATTTTTATAGTTGTTGGACTTGGAGCAGCGTCTGCGCCGTCGTTTTGGCTTTTGTCCAGGGGTTTTATCCTTCGGTTTGTCGCCGTCATCTTCGTTAGACGTATCCACCATGTAAATATCATATGACGAGGTGGCAGTCCAGCACCCTGTTGGTTCTGAATCGTCTCTTGCGCCGACGTCCATACCGTCGGTTTCATCGGAGTCGAAGTCAAGCATGTCTGGTACATCGTCGACAGTGGCTATGATGTGGGTGGTGGGTGGGTGATGGATCTCTTTGTCGCCTTCCTCCCCTTTGAGACGGACATAGTTCGGCCAAGAGTCTCCTGACAAGGAGAGAGACTTTAATGAGTTCAGCATGTCGCCAAAGGGCGAGTGCTAGAAGATATCTTGAGCGGTGAACTCCATTATCGGATCCCAACCAGATTCGGCGGGCTCGGAGGTGCGCGGACCGGAACCTACAGCCGGATACGAGTTCTGGGGTCCGGTGTCGCAGGCTTCCTTGGGGGTGAAGCCTGTGTTTGGCTCTACCGCCGATGAGTGTGCGGGCTCTGGGGCGGGGTCCATCCATCCATCCTCGGGCGATGCAATCTGATCCGGATTTAGGTCCGGGGCTTCTACAGGGCGATATCCCGAGCATTGTCCGACAACAAGTCTAAGCCGTGCTCATCGTGACCGTCCGGCGCTCCTGGCGCAGGCCCGAACTCTTTGAAGATCAAGTCTCCGCGGATATCGGCCGTGTAGTTCAAGTTTCCGAACCTGACCTGGTGGCCAGTGGCGTAGCTATCGATCTGCTCCAGATGGCCAAGCGAATTTGCCCGCAGTACGAAGCCGCCGAACACGAAGATCTGTCTAGGGAGAAAAGTCTCACCCTAGACCATGTTGTTGTTGACAATTGAAGGGGCCATCAAGCCTTGTAGCGACAACACAGAGGAACTCTCAATGAAAGCACCAATGTCGGTGTCAAAACCGGCGGATCTCGGGTAGGGGGTCCCGATCTGTGCGTCTACGGCTGATGTTAACAGGAGGCAAGGGACACGATCTTTTACCCAGGTTCGGGCCCTCTTGATGGAGGTAAAACCCTACTTCTTGCTTTATTGATATTGATGGTATGAGTGTTACAAGAGTTGATCTACCACGAGATCATAGAGGCTAAACCCTGGAAGCTAGCCTATGATGATTACGATTCTGTCTCTAAGGACTAAACTCTCCGGTTTATATAGACACTGGAGAGGGCTAGGGTTTACATGGAGTCGGTTACAAAGAAGGAAATATAATATCCGGATCGCCAAGCTTGTCTTCCACGCAAAGGAGAGTCCCATCCGGACACGGAACGAAGTCTTGAGTCTTGTATCTTCATGATCAAACAGTCCGGCCAAAGTATATAGTTCGGCTGTCCGGATACCCAATAATCGAGGACTCCCTCAATGGGCGCTACCGTAGTCGGGGCGATGGGAGCGGGGATAGGCGCGGCGTCTTCCCGCAAGGCCCGTTCAAGCTCGTCCCAAAATGGGGTCTCTTCCTCCAGAAACTGGAAGACTAAGGGCAGACCACCGTGATGCAGCATGGCGTACGGTTAGGTCAGACTGGTTGGAGGTAGACAACTGGAGAATCGGAGAGGAAGAGAGAAGATTGTAGCAATACCGTCTAGTGCAGGGGTGATTTTAAACTGCAGCGCCGACGCCATTAAAAGTATGAGCAGTTGAGACGAAGGTGGGCTGCAAAGCCTGGTCAAAGGGCTCGCCTCCGGTGAGCTCTTGCGCTGCCTGCTCGCCGCGCCCCCGGTCGGCCAAGCAATACGTCTGCTCGCACGCCTCCTATCGACTCACACGCTTGCTCAGACGGCACCTGCCGATGAGAAACGGGTCTCGTGGCGGCACGTAAACGCCCACAGTTTGAATAGTGAAAGCGTTCTCCTTAACGTGACAGGTCTTTTGTTCCAAAATACCTTGGCTCTTCATTTGTGCGACTTCTCACAAGCAGCTTGTCTCAAATTGAACCCAAAAAAATTGTGACAACATATTTGTGCCATATCACGCGACCATGCTCAGTTTCATGAATTTCCGTTCAGTTTTGGATTTTCTGAAATTTAAAATACAGGATTCGAAACAATATCATAACCTGCATCGTGCAATAAATTTTTCAGCGATGCATCTTTACAGTTGTAGATGTTAATATTTCTTAAGAAAGGATTTGGTCAAACATTTTGCTTAGTTAGACATTAGACAAGTTACATGCAGAGTAAAAGGATAATCCCTCCGTACCAGTGCATTGCCTGATATATTAACTCAAGTACTAGGCACGAACAAACGGGGCTCAATTCCGTGCTCATCCTGGTGTAGTACTCCTATGTACTACTAGGCAATGGAGTTGGCGGCTGACCACGGGTACCGGCGACCGAGGGAATTGAACCGTGATCGGCACGGTAGGTAACATTGTCTAGTTACTAAAGCATCCCTCCATTGTTCAACGGTTGTCATTATGGACCGGGGACATGAGGGGAATTTCCTAGGGCTGGAATTCTAGCCGCCAGATATTTCGAGTCAAAGCACGGAGGCTCGACTGGTTGGGGTTGGCTAATGTGCGTACCACGCACGCCACCAGAAGGACACGAGCCCGGGTAATTTTTTTTAAGGATCAACACGAGCCCGGGTCTGGTTGGTACGCTGTTGGGTGCTACTCCTACCATTCAAGAATATGAAAGGAAACATTTAAATTGCCGAACGAATCTATATGTATTACAATGCCCGTATTTTCCCTGCAAATAGTAATCTCAATGTGGTAATTGATTTATGACGAGTTCTTAAATTAGAGTGAGTTTGTGATATAGTGATCTCAACGTGGATTTCACCTTTCATGGTATCCCTAGTAAGTTTTTCATTGCAAATTCAAATTTAAAAGATGAATAGTATGGTGGTGAGAAAACTTTGTTGTATCAAGCATATGATGACGCACACACACGCACAAATACAACAACAATCCAGTAAGTATAGTGCATCTATTTTTCCAAACCGTGCATGTATGACACGAATTCAAAAATATCCCCTCTGTTCCTAAATATTTGTATTTTAGAGATATCAACAAGTGACTACAAACGGAGCAAAATGAGTGAATCTACACTCTAAAATATGTCTATATACATTCGTATGTGGTAGTCCATTTCAAATATCTAAAAAGACTAATATTTAGGAACGAAGGGGGTAAATGTAAGACATGCATGGTCTTCAATTCAATATTTAAAATGAACAGGATACTAAAACATGAATATTAGGTCGAGTACTACATGCATGCAAATGTTGTGTTTAGGCGGAGCTATGTAGATTGTCGGGGGTTAATCCCTCGACCTTAGATAAAAAATTTAAGCTCTATTTTGGATTGTTTAGATTATATTTTTTGAACATTATATTTGTTCACACCCTCCCAAACACCGATTGGTTGTGCACCCCCCCTCCCCGGGAGAATATCATGTGCCTCCACACCTTAGATGCTATATGTTGATACGAGTTTCTTGGAGCTTGTAGATCTGAGATATAGCAACTCACATGATGTCTTAACATTTTTACAGGAAACCTTAATGAGTTTGAGAATTGCACACAATTTGTACAAAAACTATTCGGATGCTCTTGGATCCCATATCCAACGACCTCGAAGATCGTATCACCGTAGAATCTAAGATGAAGGAGGACCTCATATTTTCCTATACGTAAGAATATCATGTGCTACCACACCTTAGATCTGTGACCCAACAAGGTGGTTTGAATGTTTATTTGCATAAAAGCCCCATAAGAGTTCGGCCACTGCTTACAAGCACAAAGACTGCTCAAATGCCATTGGATCTCAGATCAAACGACCTCGACACTCCTATCACCGTAGCATCCAAGCTACAAGAACACCTGATGTTTTCTCGCACGGGAGAATATGAGGTGCTCCCGCACCATAGATTCTATGGTAATATGAGTTACCTGAGATCTAATGGCTCACAGTAGGAGGTTTGAAAGTTTTTGCAATATATGCTTGAGAGTTTGGGGATTGCGCAGAAAGTACAAGTACTACGCATGTGGCATATGATCACAGATCATACGACCTAGATTCTCGTATCACCATACTAGATAATTAAGCTACGGGGAGCACCTAATGTGATCAGGAGCCGTTGGATCCAAGATGCAGCACGCACACACGATGCATGCATGTTTTATTTGCAAAACACCTTGGTGAGTTTGAAAATTGCGCATAATTACAAAGACTACTCCCAAGCCATTGGATCTCAGTTCGAGCGATGTAAAAACTCATATCACCATAGCATCTAAGCTGCCGGGTGGATGTGATATTCTATGCCGCTATCATTTTTGTTTCTAAACTTGCAAAATAATTGTAACTCGTGCCATTACTTGTCTAACCATGCAAAGTTTTTGTGCAAAAAATTCATCCTACACTGAAATATCAGAACAACACGTGGGGGTCCCACTTGTCATTGATCAAATTTGGACCTAAAACTACCAAATCTGGAAGTCGAGATTCGAACTGTCAACCTGGACTACAAAGCATAAGTCGATAGCCCGAAACAACAACATTTGTTGGCTTTGTCCCATAATAACTTGATTTTATATAGTATTACGTTGAGTAGAGTAGAGGGAGTGGCTCGTCAACACGTGTTTGACCGTTGACTCACTTACCGTCGGGTCCCATGTCTGCGATCTCTCTCTCCTCTCCATCGTCTCCTTTAGAGGCACAGGCACACACGAAGAGCGGCGCGAGCTTGTCGTGGTGTTATTATAACTAAAAAAAGCTAGGAAAATAGAGGAATCGCCTTGAACAAGAGACGTTGTGGCTGGTCGAGGCAGAGCTAACCACACCTATCCTCCATGCCACGTTAGCATGATCAAGTTGTGTGGCTAGTGGGGTGTTTTCGACCAACTGGTTGGGTCCCAGGTCGAACCATAGGTAGTACGTCTGGTACAATATATTTTTACACACACAATTTTCCTCTGTGCTGAGACGTGGCACACCCTACCGCGCGGTTTCGGGGACCTCCCGGGTGGTGCATGCATATTTTCTTCCTTGCCGAGATGTGGGACGCCCTACCGCGCATTTTCTGGGTCCTCCTCGGCCGTAGCGCCGAAGCATGTAAATGAGTCATCAAATCACGAAAGACCACCTTTCCGCCCGAGTACATCAGTGAAGCACGGTGGCTAGCTAGTTGGGCTAATGCGACCGATTAGCTAGGCCGCCGCCACATTTGTTTTTTCACCCTTTTTTATCTCCTTGCCGACAGGTAAATTTAAATATCCACCGAGGCATTGCTCTGGTCTTTGGGTGCGGCAGGAGCGTCAGGATTTTTATTTTTTGATTGCCGGGAGTAGGCGCGGTAGCTATTATCACAATGACTCCGCCTGTAAAACCCACTTCTCCCTGATGTGAAAATTCGTCAACCGGTGTTTTCCCATGGTGAAAACCAAAAGATTCACGCTGCTCCTCGGCTGGCTCCCTCTGCCTTCCCGTAGATTGCATTGCATTTTAGCCGTTTTCCCCGATTTGCTTCCTCTACCCATTGCTTCTACCTAGTTCCATGGTGGCGCACCAGATCACGGAGTCTGAGGTGAGGCGCCTGACACAGGAGCTCTAGGCCAAGGATGCGGGGCTCAGGGCCAAGGGCATGGAGCTCCGTGAGCTCAAGGAGGAGAGGAGTGGCTTGCTCCTCCTTTATGTGCGGGAGTTCACGGAGCTTCAAAAGCGGCAGGCATCCACCACAAAGATGCTCGAGGCGTCGGCACCGTTGCTGCAGAAAGCGGGAGATACGATGGGCAGTCAGGCGAGCTGGCTGGAGCGCGCGCGGGTCGATCGTGACGAGGTCCAAGATCGCCTCAGCCACTTGGTGGACCATGTTGCCACACATGTGTTGCGGCTGCGTGATGCCTACCGTCGTGCCAGCGCGACCATGCCGACCGTCGGGCTAAACCCGTTCGACCACTCAATCGACCTTCTTATCTGGTGTCCTTCTTCACCTATATATCCGAGGAGCTTAGACGTCTCCGCGCGATGGTGGGGGCGGAGCTGGACAAGGAGGGGCGCGCAGCCGTCGCCGTTGCCGGGCGAATCCTCTGAGGGCTCCCTCACCGGAATCCAGTCATGCCATTGGACACCGTCTTTGATGAGCTGGCTCCCATCGACCGGGAGCGGGCTCTGCTGGCGGTGGCATCCTACATCACCAATGTCGTGCGCCTCGAGAAGCAAAGGGACTTCGGTGGTGTTTAGGCATCCTCTGCATGGGCATGTCCATGTCTCGGCACAACATGACCATTGGATCAAACTTAGACGGTGTAGATCAGACACTGTAGCAAAAAAACGTGTGGGTGTGTTTGGTTGCGAACTCATCTCAATATAGTTGTTTCATCTTCGTGCATGCTCATCTCAGCACCCCTCTTCATGCATGCTCCTAGTGTATTTGTGGTAACCTACTAGTGTGGACTCATACACCCTTGATGCACTCTACCAACCACCCAAAAGTGTGTTGAGAAGGGAACTTTTGCTCCCATCCCTTGCATCCTTCATACACCATGCCTAACAATGATTCGTGCTTCATATGGTTCATGGCCCATGGAGTACTGTGGCGCCGTACTCTCCATGCCCTATAGACCTAATTCTGCTAACGTTGATCTCACCGTTCATTCTCAACCGGACAGTCAACAAAGGGGTACTATGTTGCATTACTGTTCATATAGTTGACATACGCACAACATCATTTGTTGTCATCATATCTTACTACCCTATCAAGAAGATTATGTAGTACTACTGACGTATGAACCACTCCACATGCCTAGTAGTGGGAGCAATGTGTAAGTTCAAGTGGTTGCGTGTAGACTACTCCGATCAAAGTGCCGCAGTAATGCCCAATGAGACATCAAATAACAAAACCCCCACCTTTCCAGCAGTAAGTTGGACGGACAAAGCAACCATCATTTCACTCTTCTCCCTCACCTTCCTCTCTTGAAGAAAACCCCAACTCGCTTATCCCTTTCCTCATTTCTTCAAGAATACCCTGACTTGCTGCTACCTCTTGAGTACTGCGTTGGATTTCCCCGAAGAGGAGAGGATGATGCAGCAAAGTAGCGTAAGTATTTCCCTCAGTTTTTGAGAACCAAGGTATCAATCCGGTAGGAGACCACACACAAGTCCCTCGTACCTACACAAAACGATAGCAACTCGCAACCAACGCTTAGGGGTTGTCAATCCCTTCACGGTCACTTACGAGAGTGAGATTTGATAGAGATAATATTTTTGGTATTTTTGATAGATAGATGCAAAGAAAAAGTAAAAGCAAAGTAAAAAAACAAAGCAAGTAAATAAAGTGATATGATATGATGAGAATAGACCCGGGGGCCATATGTTTCACTAGTGGCCTCTCTCAAGAGCATAAGTATTCTACGGTGGGTGAACAAATTACTGTTGAGCAATTGACAGAATTGAGCATAGTTATAAGTATATCTAGGCAATGATCATGTATATAGGCATCACGTCCAAAACAAGTAGATCGAAACGATTCGCATCTACTACTATTACTCCACTCATCGACCGCTATCCAAAGATGCATCTAGAGTATTAAGTAAAAAGCAGTAACGCCGTAAGCAAGATGACATGATGTAGAGGGATAAATTCATGCAATATGATAAAAACCCCATCTTGTTATCCTTGATGGCAACAATACAATACGTGCCTTGCAACTCTTTCTGTCACTTAGTAAGGACACCGCAAGATTGAACCCAAAGCTAAGCACTTCTCCCATTGCAAGAACTACCAATCTAGTTGGCCAAACCAAAAAGATAATTCGAAGAGACTTGCAAAGATAAATACATAAAAGAATTCAGAGAAGAATCAAATATTTTCCATAGATAATACTGGATCATAAACCCACAATTCGTTGATCTCAACAAACACACCGCAAAAAGAAGATTACATCGAATAGATCTCCACGAGAGAGGGGGAGAACATTGTATTGAGATCCAAAAAGAGAGAAGAAGCCATCTAGCTACTAGCTATGGACCCGAAGGTCTGAAGTAAACTACTCACACTTCATCGAAGGGGCTATGGTGATTATGTAGAAGCCCTCCATGGTGGATGCCCCCTCTGACGGAGCTCCGGAACAGGCCCCAAGATGTGATCTCGTGGATACAGAAGGTTGCGGTGGTGGAATTAGGTTTTTTGCTCCTGTTCTCATCGTTCGGGGATACGTAGGTATATATAGGAGGAAGGAGTACGTCGGTGGAGCTCCGAGGGGCCCACGAGGTAGGGGGCGCACCCAGGGGGGCACGCCCTCCACCCTCGTGACCTCCTCGGGCACTGCTTGGAGTAGGGTCCAAGTCTCCTGGGTCACGTTCGGTTGGAAAATCACGATCCCGAAGGTTTCATTCCATTTGGACTCCGTTTGATATTATGTTTCTTCGAAATACTCAAACAGGCAAAAACAGCAAATTCTGGATGGGCCTCCGGTTAATAGGTTAGTAGCAAAAGTAATATAAAAGTGGAAAATAAAGCCCAATATAGTCCAAAACAGTAGATAAAGTAGCATGGAGTAATCAAAAATTATAGATGCGTTGGAGACATATCAGGCATCCCCAAGCTTAATTCCTGCTCGTCCTCGAGTAGGTAAATGATAAAAAGAATTTTTGATGCGGAGTGATACTTTGGCATAATTTCAATGTAAATCTTCTTAATTGTGATATGAATATTCAGATCCCAAAGATTCAAGATAAAATTTCATATTGACACAAAAATAATAATACTTCAAGCATACTAATCAAAGCAATCATGTCTTCTCAAAATAACATGGCAAAAGAATGTAATCCCTACAAAATCATATAGTCTGGCTATGCTCCATCTTCCCCACACAAAATATTTAAATCATGCACAACCCCGATGACAAGCCAAGCAATTGTTTCATACTTATGACATTCTCAAAACTTTTTCAATCTTCACGCAATACATGAGCGTGAAGCATGGATATAACACTATAGGTGGAATAGAAGGGTGGTTGTGGAGAAGACAAAAAGAGGGAAGATATTCTCACATCAACTAGGCGTATCAACGGGCTATGGAGATGCCCATCAATAGATATCAATGTGAGTGAGTAGGGATTGCCATGCAATGGATGCACTAGAGTTATAAGTATAGGAAAGCTCTACAAAAGAAACTAAGTGGGTGTGCATCAACTTGCTTGCTCACGAAGACCTAGGGCATTTTGAGGAATCCCATCATTGGAATATGCAAGCCAAGTTCTATAATGAAATATTCCCACTAGTATATGAAAATGACAAAATGATAGACTCTCTATCATGAAAATCTTGGTGCTACTTTGAAGCACAAGTGTGGTAAAAGGATAGTAGCATTGTCCCTTCTCTCTTTTTCTCTCTTTTTTTTATTTGGGCCTTTCTCTTATCTTTTTTATGGCCTCTTTTTTTTTGTAAAGTCCGGAGTCTCATCCCGACTTATGGGGGAATCATAGTCTCCATCATCCTTTCCTCACTTGGGACAATGCTCTAATAATGATGATCATCACAATTTTATTTTCCTTACAACTCAACAATTACAACTCGATACTTATAACAAAATATGACTCTATATGAATGCCTCCGGCGGTGTACCGGGATATGCAATGAATCATGAGTGACATGTATGAAAGAATTATGAACGGTGGCTTTGCCACAAATACAATGTCAACTACATGATCATGCTAGCAATATGACAATGATGGAGCGTGTCATAATAAACGGAATGGTGGAAAGTTGCATGGCAATATATCTCGGAATGGCTATGGAAATGCCATGATAGGTAGGTATGGTGGCTGTTTTGAGGAAGGTATATGGTGGGTGTATGATACCGGCGAAAAGTGCGCGGTATTAGAGAGGCTAACAAAAATGGAAGGATGAGAAAAGTGCGTATAATCCATGGACTCAACATTAGTCATAAAGAACTCATATACTTGTTGCAAAAATCTAGAAGTTATCAAAGCAAAGTATTACGTGCATGCTCCTAGGGGGATAGATTGGTAGGAAAAGACCTCGCTCGTCCCCGACCGCCACTCATAAGGAAGACAATCAATAAATAAATCATGCTCCGAGTTCATCACATAACGGTTCACCATACGTGCATGCTACGGGAATCACAAACTTCAACACAAGTATTCATCAAATTCATAATCATCCAACTAGCATGACTTTTATATTATCACCTCCATATCTCAAAACAATTATCAAGCATCAAACTTATCTTAGTATTCAATTCACTCAAAAGAAAGTTTCACATATCTTGAACACCAAGTATATTAACATTAAGCAAATTACCATGCTATTAAAGACTCTCAAAATAATCTAAGTGAAGCATGAGAGATCAATAGTTTCTTTAAAACAAATCCACCACCGTGCTCTAAAAGATCTAAGTGAAGTACTAGATCAAAAATTATCACGCTCAAAAGATATAAGTGAAGCACTTATGAGCAAAACTATCAAGCTCAAAAGATATAAGTGAAGCACATAGAGTATTCTAACAAATTCCAATTCATGTATGGCTCTCTCAAAAGATGTGTACATCAAGGATGATTGTGGTAGACTAACAAGCAAAGACACAAATAATACAAGACGCTCCAAGCAAAACACATATCATGTTGGTGAATAAAAATATGGCTCCAAGTAAATTACCGATGGAAGTGGACGAAAGAGGGGATGCCTTCCGGGGCATCCCCAAGCTTTGACTTTTTGGTGTCCTTGGATTATCTTTGGGGTGCCATGGGCATCCCCAAGCTTAGGCTTTTGCCACTCCTTGTTCCATAATCCATCAAAAGAATTCACCCAAAACTTGAAAACTTCACAACACAAAACTCAACAGAAATCTCGTGAGCTCCGTTAGAGAAAGAAAACAAAAGACTACTTCAAGGTAATGTAATGAACTCATTCTTTATTTATATTGGTGTTAAACCTACTGTATTGCAACTTCTCTATGGTTTATAAACTATTTTGCTAGCCATAGATTCATCAAAATAAGCAAATAACACACGAAAAACAGAATCTGTCAAAAACAGAACAGTCTGTAGCAATCTGTAACTAACGCAAACTTCTTGAACACTAAAAATTCTACTAAAATAGGAAGTCCTGGAAAATTTGTTTATTGATCAGCATCAAAAAGAATAAACGCAAAATCACGTTCCTGTGATTTATCATAACTAAATTTGTGCGCACAAAGTTTCTGTTTTTCAGCAGAATCAAATCAACTATCATCGTAGGTTATCCTATAGGTTCTACTTGGCACAAACACTAATTAAAACATAAAACCACATCCAAACAGAAGGTAGATGGATTATTTATTCCTAAACAGAAGCAAAAACAAAAAACACAAAATAAAATTGGGTTGCCTCCCAACAAGCGCTATCGTTTAACGCCCTTAGCTAGGCATAAAAGCAAGGATAGATCTAGGTATTGCCATCTTTGGTAGGCAATCCATAAGTGGCTCTCATGATAGATTCATATGATAATTTTATTTTCTTCCTAGGGAAGTGTTCCATACCCTTCTTTAAGGGAAATTGGAATCTAATATTCCCTTCCTTCATATCAATAATTGCACCAATCGTTCTAAGGAAAGGTCTACCAAGAATAATAGGACATGAAGGATTGCAATCTATATCAAGAACGATAAAATATATGGGAACATAATTCCTATTTGCAACAATAAAAACATCATTAATTCTTCCCATAGGCTTTTTAATAGTGGAATCCGCAAGATGCAAGTTTAGAGAGCAATCATCAAAATCACGGAAATCTAGCAAATCACATAAAGTTTTGGGTATAGTAGAGACACTAGCACCCAAATCACACAAAGCATGAAACTCAAAATCTTTAATTTTAATTTTAATAGTAGGTTCCCACTCATCATAGAGTTTTCTAGGGATAGAAACTTTCAACTCAAGTTTTTCTTCATAAGATTGCATCAAGGCATCAACAATGTGTTCGGTAAAGGCCTTATTTTGACTATAAGCATGAGGAGAATCCAACACGGATTGCAACAAGGAAATACAACAAATCAAAGAGCAATTTTCATAATTAAATCCTTGATCTCCAAATAGTGGGTTTAGCAACATCAAAGTTTTTATTTATTTCAATCCCACTTTCATCAATTTCATCATCAAGATCTAGAAACTCCGAATTCTTAGAACACCTTCTAGGTAAAGGAAGATAATCTTCAGATTCATCAAGATTCATATTGCAAAACAAAGATTTAACGGGGGAAACATCAATAACTTTTAGATCTTCATCTTGATTTTCATAGGGATTGGAAGAACACGCTTTAATAAAGGCATCTTTGGAAGCACGCATCCTAGCGGTTCTTTCCTTGCACTCATCAATGGAAATTCTCATGGCTTTGAGAGACTCATTGATATTATGCTTAGGAGGAATAGATCTAAGCTTTAAAGAATCAATTTCAAGAGAAATTCTATCAACGTTCCTAGCCAAATCATCAACTTTAAGCAATTTCTCTTCAAGCAAAGCATTAAAATTCTTTTGTGAATTCATAAACTCTTTAACACTACCCTCAAATTCAGAGGGTATCTTATTAAAATTTCCATAAGAGTTATTGTAGGAATTTCCATAATTATTAGAAGGATTACTAGGATAAGGCATAGGATTAAAATTCCCTCTATAAGCGTTGTTTCCAAAACTATTCCTACCAACAAAATTCACATCCATAGATTCATTATTATTCTCAAGCAAAGTAGATAAAGGCATATTATTGGGATCAAGAGGAGTATTTTTAGGAGCAAACATCTTCATAAGTTCATCCATCTTTTCACTTGAAACATTGATTTCTTCTATAGCATGCACTTTTTTACTAGAAGATCTTTCGGTGTGCCATTGAGAATAATTAGCCATAATATTATCAAGCAATTTGGTAGCATCTCCTAACGTAATTTCCATAAAAGTGCCTCCCGCGGCCAAATCTAAAAGATTTCTAGAAGCAAAATTCAATCCGGCATAAAAATTTTGTATGATCATCCATAAATTCAAACCATGAGTAGGGCAATTGCGAAGCATTAATTTCATTATTTCCCAAGATTGGGCAATATGCTCATGATCAAGTTGTTTAAAATTCATGATATCGTTCCTAAGAGTGATAATCTTAGCGGGAGGAAAATACTATTTTTAGGCAAAGATGAAAACCAAACTTTAGCACGATCTCTAAGTGAAAACGGAAATAACTTCAATTTGACAATATTATTATCCATATCTTTTTTCTTTTGCATATCACACAAATCAACAAAATTGTTTAGATGAGTAGCGGCATCTTCACTAGGAAGGCCTGCGAATTGATCTTTCATAACAAGATTCAACAAAGCGGTATTGATTTCACAAGACTCATCATTATTAAGAGGAGCAATCGGAGTACTAAGGAAATCATTATTCTTGGTATTCGAGAAATCACACAATTTGGTATTATCTTGTGCCATGGCAACAAGTAATCCAACACACAAGCAAACAAAAAGGCAAAGGGAAAAAGGCAAACGGGAAAGAGGGGAGGAGATTGGGAAAGAGAGGGCAAATAAAACGGCAAGGGTGAAGTGGGGGAGAGGAAAACGAGAGGAAAATGGAAAAGAATGTAATGCGAGAGATAGGGATTGCGATGGGTACTTGGTATGGTTGACTTGCTTGCGTGAGCCTCCCCGGCAACGGTGCCAGAAATTCTTCTTGCTACCTCTTGAGCACTGCGTTGGATTTCCCCGAAGAGGAGAGGATGATGCAGTAAAGTAGCGTAAGTGTTTCCCTCAGTTTTTGAGAACCAAGGTATCAATCCAGTAGGAGACCATGCACAAGTCCCTCGTACCTACACAAAACGATAGAAAATCGCAACCAATGCTTACGGGTTGTCAATCCCTTCACGGTCACTTACGAGAGTGAGATCTGATAGAGATAATATTTTTGGTATTTTTGATAGATAGATGCAAAGAAAATGTAAAAGTAAAGTAAAAACAAAGCAAGTAAATAAAGTGATATGATATGATGAGAATAGACCCGGGGGGCCATAGGTTTCACTAGTGGCTTCTCTCAAGAGCATAAGTATTCTATGGTGGGTGAACAAATTACTGTTGAGCAATTGACAGAATTGAGCATAGTTATGAGTATATCTAGGCAATGATCATGTATATAGGCATCACGTCCAAAACAAGTAGATCGAAATGATTCGCATCTACTACTATTACTCCACTCATCGACCGCTATCCAAAGATGCATCTAGAGTATTATGTAAAAATAGAGTAACGCCGTAAGCAAGATGACATGATGTAGAGGATAAATTCATGCAATATGATAAAAAACCATCTTGTTATCCTCGATGGCAACAATACAATACGTGCCTTGCAACTCTTTACATCATTGAGTAAGGACACCGCAAGATTGAACCCAAAGCTAAGCACTTCTCCCATTGCAAGAACTACCAATCTAGTTGGCCAAACCAAAAAGATAATTCGAAGAGACTTGCAAAGATAAATACATAAAAGAATTCAGAGAAGAATCAAATATTTTCCATAGATAATACTGGATCATAAACCCACAATTCGTCGATCTCAACAAACACACCGCAAAAAGAAGATTACATCGAATAGATCTCCACGAGAGATGGGGAGAACATTGTATTGAGATCCAAAAAGAGAGAAGAAGCCATCTAGCTACTAGCTATGGACCCGAAGGTCTGAATAAACTACTCACACTTCATCGGAGGGGCTATGGTGATGATGTAGAAGCCCTCCATGGTGGATGCCCCCTCTGGCGGAGCTCCGAAACAAGCCCCAAGATGGGATCTCGTGGATATAGAACGTTGCGGCGGTGGAATTAGGTTTTTTGCTCCTGTTCTCATCGTTCGGGGATACATATGTATATATAAGAGGAAGGAGTACGTCGGTGGAGCTCTGAGGGGCCCACGAGGTAGGGGCCGCGCCTAGGGGGGCGCACCCTCCACCCTCATGACCTCCTCGGGCACTGCTTGGAGTAGGGTCCAAGTCTCCTGGGTCACGTTCGGTTGGAAAATCACGATCCCGGAGGTTTCATTCCGTTTGGACTCCGTTTGATATTTTGTTTCTTTGAAATACTGAAAAAAAGGCAAAAAAATAGCAATTCTAGGCTGGGCCTCCGGTTAATATGTTAGTCCCAAAAGTAATATAAAAGTGGAAAATAAAGCCCAATATAGTCCAAAACAATAGATAAAGTAGCATGGAGCAATCAAAAATTATAGATACGTTGGAGACGTATTACTTGCTTCTGCATTGTTCTTCTCTCCCAAAGAAGGAACGGTGAGCGCATCAATGGTGTTGATTTTGGCCAAGGCCCGGTCTAGCAACCCCGAAAATGATCCTACAACTCCCTCTTTGTTCTTCTTTTGGGTTTGTGATTATGGTTTCTTTTCTTTTATTTCTATTTGACAGTTTCTTGATGGACCCTGGAGCACCGACCGAAATGATGTCTATGGCTCCGGCAAAAACCGTGGCTCTGGCCAAAACCGTCGAGGCTCGGGGTACAAAGAAGCGAAAACACCCCGTCGAGACTACTGCACACAAGCTCAAGGCCATCGCCATGTCCAAGGCCCCCTCGATCACACCGGGATCCCTCATTAAGTAAGTCCAGGCAATATCTTTTCTTGATGATCTTTTTCTCGATCTTGATCGTGTTTTGCATCTAACACGCAGTACTAGTACTAGTAGTACAACTTTTTGGGTGATCTTCCATGTGATATTTGTGTCCCAAATGACGGTTCTAAATTCCTCTTTTGACTAAAACATGCGAGAGGTTGACACTGATTTCTTACAGATTACTTTGAACAACATTACGAACATCAATGCTACCTTTGAAGAGAGTATATTAGCCTAAGTAACTTGTGTTATGGATATTGCAAGTAATCCCTCTGCTCTCATGCCATTGAAGACATGTTCTAGTCTCTTTGTTCACTCATTTTTGTGCGTATATGTAGTCTTATATGGAGTAAAATATCGAAAATCATCTTATATTTCTGAACGGTGGTAGTAATAAAATATTTGGTTTCTGTTTGAATTAGAACCAGGTCCGTGGTGGAGATGAATTTCTCAAAGTCATGCCATGTGAACTGGAAGACCTGAGGATGAGTTGTACTGCTAAACTATCCAGCTACTGTGTCCTTGTTGCCATGTGTCTTGAACTAGTGTTTTCTAGTAGCATTGTTGTCAGCCGTGTTCTTGAGAGTGTACTTGACCAACAACTTCTTGGTTGTGCCTTCGATTATGAAGGGTGTGGTTCTTGTAAAGCTTCCTGACAAATCTGATGCGGAATGTCTTCATCGTCATGTTTATGAGTGGAAAGACGACTCTGTTAGATTCTCCAAGGTTGACGAGATGGTGATGGTGCTGGTAGACATCTCTCACGAAGTCCATGGCCTAGTCAGTTATGCGGGGCACATCCCGTAGGTCGGTGGCAAGAAATAGTCTGCAGAGTTTAATTAGTGCAACTTTGTGAAAGTGCAACTATCCCTAGGTGGTTTTGGTAATTCCTAAAAACATATAGCTCATTGAACTAACATCATTCCAAGATGAATATTTCAGGAAAAGCTCAATGAATGGCATGGCATGGATGAGAAAAGTGGATCCCTCAAAATGCTAAGGAGAAAAGGATTGGCTCGAGCTCGCTCAAGACTCTACATTTTATATCTTAGTGATCCAAGATCACATTGAGTCTATAGGAAAAGCCAATACTATCAAGGAGGGATGAGGTGCTGCTTAATGAGTTTCTTGCTCCACAGTGCTTAGTGATATGCTCCAAAACCCTCAACTACTTTCTCATATCCACATATGACCTAAACCAACAATCAAACTCGGCCCCACCGATTCTTTCTACCCGGCACCACCGAGTTCAGATGTCATAGCCACTGCAACAAACCCTAGGCAAATCGGTCTCACCGATAGGGATCTAGGTCTCACCGACATGGGGTTGTAATCTCTCCATTTCCCTTCGTAACGTTTCGGTACGACCGACATGAGCGATCGGTCCCACCGAGATTGCAATATAAACTCCCAGTTTGCTCTTTGTAACATTTTGGTCC
The DNA here is from genome assembly GCA_021437245.1 of Aegilops speltoides. NCBI lineage: Eukaryota > Viridiplantae > Streptophyta > Magnoliopsida > Poales > Poaceae > Aegilops > Aegilops speltoides. The sequence goes on from CM038147.1 coordinate 266,423,725, forward strand.
CACCGAAATGAGCGAACCGGTCCCACCGAGTTTACCTAACCAACTCTCTGGTTATCTTACTACCAAAATCGGTCTCACCGAGTTTGTGTAATCGGTCTCACCGAGATTATGTTATGCCCTAACCCTAACCATATCGGTCCTACCGAGTTGCATGTCGGTCCCACCGAAAATCCTAACGGTCACTAGATTTGCTAAATCGGTCTGACCGAGTTTACCAATTCGGTCCCACCGAGTTTTGCAAGTTGTGTCTAACGGTTAGATTTTGTGTGGAGGCTATATATACCCCTCCACCTCCTCTTCATTCGTGGGGAGAGCCATCAGAACAAACCTACACTTCCAACTTGCTGTCTCTGAGAAGGAACCACCTACTCATGTGTTGAGGCCAAGATATTCCATTCCTACCATATGAATCTTGATCTCTAGCCTTCCCAAGTTTCTTTCCACTCAAATCTTCTTTCCAACAAATCCAAATCCTGTGCGAGAGAGTTGAGTGTTGGGGAGACTATCAGTTGAATCACAAGTGCAAGGAGTTCATCATCAACACACCATTTGTTACTTCTTGGAGAGTGGTGTTTCCTAGATTGGCTAGGTGTCACTTGGGAGCCTTCGACAAGATTGTGGAGTTGAACCAAGGAATTTGTAAGGGCAAGGAGATTGCCTACTTCGTGAAGATCTACCGCTAGTGAGGCAAGTCCTTCATGGGAGACGGCCATGGTGGGATAGACAAGGTTGCTTCTTCGTGGACCCTTCGTGAGTGGAGCCCTCCGTGGACACATGCAACCGTTACCCTTCGTGGGTTGAAATCTCCATCAACGTGGATGTACGATAGCACCTCCTATTGGAACCACGGCTCAAAAATCACCGTGTCTCCAAATTGCGTTTGAATTCTCCAAACCCTTACCTTTACATACTTGCAAGTTGCATGCTTTACTTTTCGCTCCCCGTATACTCTTTGCATGCTTGCTTGAATTGTGTTAAGATTGCTTGACTTGTGTTATGATAGCTAAAATCTGCCAAAGACTAAAATTGGGAAAAGGATAAGTTTTTATTTGGTTAAGTAGTATAATCACCCCCCCTCTAGACATACTTTCTATCCTACAAGTGGTATCAAAGCTTTGGTCTCCATTTTCTTTGATTTCCATAGCTTTTGGTGGTCATAGCCTTGGTTTCACAACCTAGGAGAGTATGGCGTCTAGCGAGGGAAATTATCACCGTAGAGGTCCTTACTTTGATGGTACTAATTTTTCTAGTTGGAAGCATAAGATGAAAATGCATATTCTTGGACATAACCCCGCCGTTTGGGCTATTGTGTGTATTGGCTTGCAAGGTGAATTCTTTGATGGGAGATAACCAAACCGTGAAGCTAGTGCGGAAGGGTTGAAGATGCTGCAATATAACGCTCAAGCTTGTGATATCCTCTTCAATGGATTGTGCCCCAAAGAATTCAACAAAATCAGCCGTCTTGAGAATGCAAAGGAAATTAGGGACACTTTGATTGATATGCATGAAGGTACCGACTCCGTCAAGGAATCCAAGTTGGATGTGTTCCAAAGTCAACTTGACAAGTTCAAAATGAAGGATGGTGAAGGTGTCGCTGAAATGTACTCTAGGCTTGCTCTTATCAAAAATGAGATTGAGGGCTTAGGAAGTGAAGAGATGACCGACAAATTCATCATCAAGAAGATCCTAAGAGCTTTGGACGGAAAATATGATACCATGATGCCCAATTACAAAGATCTCAAGCCAACCGAAGTCATTGGAAGAATTGTTGCTCATGAGATGTTACTCAACGATAAGGAGGAACTTCACAACAAGTCAAGTGGTGCTTACAAAGCCTCATGTGAAGCCCCAGCATCATCAAGTGAGAAACAAACCTTCAATGAAGAATTGAGCTTAATGGTGAAGAACTTCAACAAATTCTACAAGAGTAGAAGCAAAGAGAGAAGCTCCAAGTCAAGGTCCTACAACGACAAAAGAACTTCTAGTAGAGAACGTAATTGCTACAATTGTGGGAGGCCCGGACACTATTCCAATGAGTGTACGACACCCCACAAAAGAATAGAAGAATCACCCAAGAGGAGATGTAGAAGAGAATAATCACCACCAAGAGAGACGAGGAGTAGAGATGATCGTTATGAATGAAGAACATCCCGAAGAAGCAAGGATTCGGAAAGGAAGGACAAGTCATCAAGGAGCTACACAAAACGAAGACATCAAGCTCATGTTGGTGAATGGGTATCCGGCTCCGACTCCGACAATCACTCCGAGAGAAGCTATCAGTCCGACTTCGAATATACTCAAGATGAAGGTGTTGCCGGTCTAGCACTTGTGTCAACCAACTCCTACGACATATTTGACTCACCAAATGAAGGACTTGGAAGATGCTTCATGGCTAAAGGCCCAAAGGTAACACACCCCGAGTATGTTGATTTCAATAGTGATGAAGATGACTCGCTAGGTGATGATGATTTACTTGTTGACAACTCTAGTGATGAATACTATGATGAAATGTCAATTAATCATGCTAATCAAGATAAAACGAATGACAATGATAAGGAGAAGATTGAGCTTCTAACTAAAGAACTAAACAATCTTAAGTTAGCTCACGAAACTATCTTAGAAGATCATCGAGAACTTTTAATGACTCATGAGAAGTTACGCTTTGAAAGGCTCAACCTTGAGCAAGAGCATGAGTTCTTAAAGGCAATCAATGATGATCTCTGTAAGAAAAGTTCTTCTTACATTGCCAAGAATTTACTCTTATCTACTTACATGCCTCAAGTCAAGTCCACTAACAAGAACAAGAAGGATTCTTCCTCTAGTAGTAACAATAATCATGCTAAATCCAATGGTGTTGCTTCTAGTAGTTCTCTTGACTGCACTAATGATTCTCTTAGCCAAGTTACACTTGAGCAAGAAAATAGCTTATTGAAAGGAATTATAGAGAAAGGTGTTTACAAGAGCCTTGCCGGGAGTAAGTAATTTGAGGAAATTGTACGCAAGCAAGGAAGGCACCGGAAGAACCAAGGTGTTGGTTTTGAACGAAAGTTCAATGCCAATGGAGTTGAGTGGGAAGAAGATCAATACCCAAAGATGAAGTTTGTTCCTCAACGAGAGAAGTATGATCCCACTTCCTTCAAGGGGACACAAGCTCAAGATGATCTTCCACCACAAGACCACAAGCAAAAAGGCAAGGACAAGCTTCAAGAGGAGATTGATGCATTTGAAGAAGCTCCTAAGGCCTTGGTCAAGTGGGTTCCCAAGACTACGTCAAGTTAAACTTCATCAAGTACGACTACAACTCCAAGGATTCCCATCAAGATGATGTGGATCCCGAAGAAGAAGAACTAGAGAGTTCTTGAGGGTGACTCCGCCAACATATTTCACTCATATCAGTTTGGCAACAACAAGTGCAATCAACTTCCACATCTTGCACTAGTTCAAGGAGTCACAAACCCTCTTGTTGGTAAGACAAGGGACAAGGTAACCTAATGCTCTCATAGACATTATCTTGTGTGAGCATCACTCTATGTTTATGGATATCCTTGTTTGTTCCTTGTGGGACTAACCCGTGTAGGTATTGAAAGTGCAACTCACTCCAAGGGATTGCTCCAAATGATCTACATCAACTGTAGCGACCCGACCTCAGACGGTCAAGTCTCTGTGCTTACGTGTCATCCCTGGATCGGTATGCTGACACACACAGTACTCGAGGATTTATAACCGAGGTAAATCACATGTATAAAGTAACGTAAATACTATTACCTCAATCCAAAATAGCGGAAGTAACAAGGTTGTGGATTCCCATCAACACCAACGGCAAAGTTGAGTATAGGAAATCGTAACCCTAACGTATCACTTACTCGTCGTTTGGAAAGTCTGCAACATGAAACGTTGCAGCCCGAAAACGGGTCAGCACATGGAATATGCTGGCGATGTAACACATAGAAAATAATGAATGGTAAGCCTATACTACATGCATATATGGCTGGTGGAAAAGCTCTATGGTTACAGTTTTTGCATAAAGCCAATTTTTTCCTACTGCAAAGGAATAAATTTATTTAACTATCATGGTGGTTGTTAAACATTGAGAATGGTTGACAGCACCCTCAATCCCAATTAAAAAGTACTCATTAACAAACCCAACAATATTAATTAGAGTAACGTGATGAGATTCACATGATATTCAAGTACTAGATACTCAAGATGTCCATAACCGGGGACACGGCTAATCATGATCAGTTTGTACACTCTGCAGAGGTTTGCGCACTTTTCCCCACAAGACTCGATCGCCTCCATTTGGTTTCTCGCACTACATGGTGTTTGAGAAACGGATGACCGAGACATAGTCTTTCAGAAGCGCTAGCACCTTACGATGGGTAGACCGGTACACCTACATCCCCTACATCTGCTAGTCCACCACTATAAGAGTTCGCACGACTTAGTCAACTATGCCAGAGCCCATAATGGCTTGTGGCTGCACACGTAAGTTACTAGTATGAATTAGCTTATGATCCCTTTGAGCCTGGGTGGCGGTCCATAGGAAAATCACACGGTACCCCCGGGATTTCCAAAAAAACAGGCAAGTCCTGGTAACTCCAGGTGCCTCAATCCACCCAGATGTGTATTTAAGTTGCCACCTTAGATAAACCATTAATTAACAAACTCACATCTGTCATGGATATTCACTCACCCAATCCACGTCTACTAGCATAGCATGGCATAATAAGCAAACGCAGAAGTAACTCCCAAAGGTTTAATAAGTAAAACAGGTAATGGGTACTACCTCATCTACTTACCATCCCACAATTTAATTAGATCCTAATCATGCAATGTTTGAGGATTGATCTAATGCACAAAAACTGGGTAGTAGAAAAAGTATGATCAAGTGTTACTTGCCTGCAATGTTGATGAAGAAGATTCGCACTCAACTCCTGATAGTTCTACTCGTCACACTCCGGTCAATCTATCGTAAGCAAGCAATAGTAACCACGCATAAGCAATCACTCAAAAGATCAGAAAGAACGAAGAGTACGATTCGGAAAACATCAAAACCAAGCAAATAACTCTTGCAACAGAAAACAATTTCTAACAGTACCAAAATTATGTGACTTTGGCCTTCTCAGAAAGTTTAGGTCAAGAGCTTCGAGATGCAAAAAGAATCAACTCAAACGGAGTTATAAAACTCAAGTTATGATCAAACGAAGTTCAAATTCAAATCTGATCTAATTCAAATTTTAAACTTTCAAAAACATGTTCAAGTTGTTTTACCGGATATAGGAGATCATAACTAAGAAGTGGGCGTTGGTTTCGTTGGATTTGGACTAACGAGTAAAAAGTAACGATCGTTTTAAGATTAGGGACTAAACTGTGAAGAAAACTAATTACATACGGGTCCCTGGCCGAAATTAACAGAAAAAGAAAAAGGCTAAAAAGCGAACGTTCGTTTTCTAGACCTAACCAGCGAACGTTGTCTAAATAAATAAAAACGCTTAGAGAAAAAAAAATGGATCTGGATCCTTAGATCCAGATCGGACGGACGAGGAGGGGCTGTGGTTACCGCGGCGGTTGGAGTCGCCGACGACGGAGAAGACGGCGGCGGCGAGGTCGGCTACAGACGGGGCAGCGGCTCCGGTGGCTCTCCGGCTCGGGCGAACCCACGAGGAGGCGCGGCGTGATGAGGGGACTCCGGTGGTGGTGGCGGCGTCGGGCATAGGCGGCGGTGGAGTGCGGGGCAATACTAGCGGATCTTGGCGGAGCTCGCGAACTCCGGCGAGTATGCGTGGGGCGTGGGGAGGCGAGGACGGCTGCGTTTCGAGGCGAAAACGGGGCCGGGGTCGAGGGTTTATATAGGTGGGAGGTCGCCTTGGGCGAGGGGCAAGGCGAGGGAGGCGTTCGGGTTGAGCACGACGTCGGCCGGCGGAGCGTGCGCGTGCGGGACTCCGGCGGTGGTCGGGGACGGACCCGACAGGTGGGTCCCACCTGTCGGTGGCTGAGCGAGGCGGCGACGATCGCAGCGCGCGGCGCGGCGAGCAGAGCGGAGCGGCCGGGCGCTGGTGGGCTCTGGGCCGTGGCCTGCCTGGGAGCTGGGCCGGCCCAGTCGGCGGGAGAGAAGAGTTTTTTTAAAAAAAAATTCTTAGACAAATAAAAACAAAATAAATAAAAAATTATATAGGCATATTATTTATCAAAATCTTGAAAAAGATTGTCTACAACATGGACATTTTTATAGCATTAAATAAAATACACACAAATTCTAATAACTCAAACAGTGCTCTGCTCTAATAAAATCCAACTAAAATAATTTAAAAAATACCAAAATGACTTCAAATTAATTTCTCTCAATTTTATGATGTAAGGAATCATGTTACCCTATTTTACATATATTTTATTTTTGGAGAAAATAATTTGAAGAAAACTCAAATAACTCCAAATTGAAAAATAAATTCAAAAGAACTTTGAATTTAATTGTTTGAAACTCCCAACTCATATTTCATATGTTTTGAAGAAGTCATTTTATCTTCGCTCGTGAAAATCATTGAGTTGCATAAAGTTCCTGGGTTGGAAATATTTTTCCAAATGAAATTCAAATATTTTCAACACCCCTTGTCATTTAAATAAATGGAAGAAGTCATGTCATCTTCTCTCCAGGGTTTTGTGATGAAAAGAACTTGAATTCCCGAAGATAATAAAATGCAATATGAAAGTTTAGGAAAGTCCTTTTATTCCCTCTCATTTAACTTTCAAAAGTTTCGAATCACTCAATTTCACACAAACAATCAATCAACCAATCAAAACTATCTATCTATTTATAACATTCCAAAATTTAGAATTTTGGGATGTTACAAACCTACCACCCTTAAAATGAATCTCGTCCTCGAGATTCGGAGAGGCTAGAAGGAAATAGGTTAGGGTTTGGGGTCTTCAAAATCTATCGATTGTCTCCGGGGTCTCGGGTGCTTCCACCCTTAGAAATATGGTTACTGTTCCATCAAAACTCATATACTCCATCCTTATTGTTGACAATGTCGGTCTTCTTAGATCTCCTGGATAATTCCTTCTCTGGGCTCTTCCGGTGGTGGTGTAACCTTTACCGTAGTTCTTCTGTCCTTTCATCTTGGTAAGGTTATTCCGAGACTGGGTCTTCTTAGCTGACGGGTCTGGCGCCAATACTAAACAAATATCGATATCTCATGGTGGTCAACAATTTATGGTTTCTCCTGCAGAAAACGGGTCTGGGCTGAACCTCACCGTATAACCTACGGTTGGCAACAACTGCCGTGTACAAGGGGAAAATTGCTATACCATTCTATGGTTCAACAAGGTTTAATATCGTCGTCTCTCTACTATAGGTAAGTCACTCAGATTTACCATCCCATATAGCAAGGCGAATAATAAGAGTAAGTCGGTATGGTGATCAATCCATCCCGCACCCAAATCATTATCTTGTATATGGTTTAGCGAATCTCGCATGCTAACACTTGGTCATCCTCACAAGCATTGCAGAACTTCTCTTGTCGACGAACCAAGTTCGGATAAATCCATTGATTCTGCAAGCCAAACAAACAGCTATCATTCCTTCTCAACTCTCAGGTTTTGCGTTGCTCCTATAAAATCGTCGGTGGGTAAGGGCATATCCTCTTCCAAGGGTTTTCCTTTAGCAAGAGTGTGCTTGCTTCTTGGCAGGTCCTGGGGCCTGTGGGTTATGGCCCATCTCATCACTTGTATACCATGAACTCATCATTGAGCAACTGATCATTTTTCCAACTTCCAACTTCCTAGTATACTTAAATCCATCCAATTGTACTGTCTTCCTTCCTTCTATTGGCACCAAACTAGGACGTGATTACTCAGACTCATCATGGAATTTCTATTGATCCATATTTCCAACATCATACCTCCTTTATATCCAATAGTAATTCATCTCTTCATCCTCGTGGGATATCCCACATATCGAGATAAAAACTTATACTTATGAAGTCCATACTCCACTTCGTGGAACATCATTATCCTTCCCAGGGTCAAGCATCCTTACAAGGGAATATTGGCCATCTCTGCATGGCACTTCTTCAACTGGGAAACACATCATGAACTCCTGACAGTCCTTCGGGTGACTCCAATTTGTTGGCCACTTCTCCCATACGCTCCAAAACTCGGTATGGTCCTACAAATCTTGGGGCTAACTTTCCCTTAAATCCAAATCATTCAACTCCTCGTAGAGGGGACACACGAAGACACACTCTGTCTCCAATTTCATGGACTACCTCCTTGCGTTTTTGAGTCTGCATAACTCTTCTGCCAGGACTGGGCTACCTTCAGTCTATCTCGAAGCAACTTAACATTCTCTTCTGAATCCTTGATCACATTTGATCCATGCAACTAACGGTCTCCAACTTCATCCCACATCAATGGTGCCTGGCTCCTTCTCCCATACAAAGCTTCAAAAAGGGGCCATCTTCAAACTGGCTTGGTAACTGTTGTTGTATGAGAACTCAGCATAAGGTAGATTATCATCACTAATCTAGCGCACACGCTCTCAACATGTTCTCCAGAATCTGATTGACTCTCTCGGTCTATCCATCTGTCTGCGGATGAAAGGCTGTACTGAACTCTAGCCTAGTACCCAAAGTGTGGTGCAGCTGATTCCAAAACTTTGAGGTAAACTGTGTTCCTCTATCGATGGTCCTCGGAACTCCATGCAGACATACATCCTGGTCAAATATATCTTGGCCAACTTCGCATTTGTATAGGTGGTATTCACTGGGATAAAGTGAGCCACTTTGGTCAAGCGAATCATCTACTACCCAGGTAGAATCATGTCCCGTTCGGGTTCTGGGAAATCCGGTAATGAAATCCATGTCACACTTCCATTCAGGTATCATCATAGGCTGTAGTAATCCTGCTGGCTTCTGATGCTCTGCTTTTACTCTCTCTGGCATACATCACCTACGACTACATTCTCCGCAATATCCTTCTTCGTACCAGTCCACCAGAAACACTCCTTCAAATCCAAATACATCTTGGTGTTTCCAGGGCGAATCGAGTATGGTGAGTCATGAGCCTCCTGAAGTATTTACTTCCTGATCTTTGCATTATTGGGCACATATACACTATCCTCAAACCATAAGATGTCGTGCTCATCCTTACGAAAACCTTTGGCCTTTCCTTTGATCATCCTTTCTTTTATCTCAGCAATCTCTTTGTCATACTTCTGAGCTTCACGAATCTTTCCCAACAATGTAGACTGAACTTCCATTGCTGCAACAAAACCTTTGGGGACAATCTCCAACCGAAGTTCCCCGAAAAATCCTCGACTAACTCCTATGGGAATCCCTCGCTTATGAGGGTATTCGTCCTTGTTTTATTTATGGTTGTGTCCTATTTCTCCACAAAGCTTGTATGCACAAGATTTCTTCATATCATTTCCATAAGGCTTCAACTTCTGGGACACAAGCCGAGACTTTAGCAGAGTCAACTTAAATTCTTCCCAAATGGTTGCTCTTTGCCATCCATGGTTAGTTTGGTATATCCTCCACCAAGTTCCAGCACCTCTTTCAAAACTCTGAAGAGCATGTTGGGTCATATCCTTTCCGACTATAGAGTTATTCTTCATGTGATCCTCCATGTTCTGAATCCATTGGTCCATCTCCAATTGACTCATCGGTCCAGAAAATATAAGCTCATCTCCATTCATTATCTATTGGGTCCATGGGTTTGGGGTGGGATAAGAGAGATCGAGAGGGATGCACACAATACAAACAAAGGTTTTGAAAAGGCAGATTTTATTGTGGCTGTCGGAAAAATAACAAACAAAAGACAGCTCACAATCGTCGCATCTAACGTAAATATATAACAGGGGTTGGGTCTTCTAGTGGTCTATAGATCTCAATGTCATCAAGCTCTTCAAGTCCTGGTCATGTCTGCGATGGCTACTTCTGATCATGCTTGTCCTTCTCAAGTTCTTTTGCCAGATCATCTCTATTGACATGAAGTCTCTCATGACGTCCTTTAATATTGCTAGAGTTGCATTCCAAACTTCTGGGTTTCAACATCCTTGGTATGAATCAGGTCCTTCTATCATTCTGTTCCTGATGAATCTCCGGTATCTCGAGGTTTTGTTCCTCAAGCTTGTCTACTTTCAGCTTCTGGTTCCTGAGTTCTTCACTGAATGCTTCCTTATCAAATACAGCTTTCTGAAGGTCCATGTTAAACTTCTTGATGTAACGCTCCAGATCCTAGTAATACACCAGCTAAGGTTAAAGCTGCATTCTTTGCTGACAGATGCTCCATCAGCCTTCTACCATCCAATCCTTCTGAAGAATGCATGCTTAACTCAGCATGGTGACAATAGCATAGGCGAACGATAACACCATGAATATCCATGTTTCTGCTCTTGTCATTTCCATGAGCTATCATTCCATAATTGATATCTCCTACCTTGGAGCTTTCTTGACAAAACTTTTGAGTTTTTAAATCTCCATGCTCCGGTCTTTCTCCGATATACCTTGATCTCGGGTATTGAAAACTTCCATAGTCTGTCAAGTTCCATAAGTGTAGCCTTCCTTGGTCATACCAAATCTGGAAATTCTTCATATTCGCCTAGTCTTCGAAGTCTTTGTCCGTCGTAATTTCCATCATTATAATGCACGGTAAGAATCCTCTTTATTCCAAAGTAGTCTTAGTTGTCCGATATGTTGTACTCCTTGGAGTGGTCTCATCAGTTGAATCTTCGAGGGGTCAAAAGGGGAAAGGGGTATAGTCTCACTAAAGGGAATATTTGAATAAGCCCTGAAGAGAAGAGAGGTAAAAGATCTTTTGAAAAGAAAGTTGTACAGAAAAATCTTTCCTATGGGCTTGCCAGTTTCTAGGGTCACATCCTACAGTCAACATGTGCTCTGATACCATCTTGTAGCGACCCGACCTCAGACGGTCAAGTCTCTGTGCTTATGTGTCATCCCTGGATCGGTATGCTGACACACACAGTACTCGAGGATTTATAACCGAGGTAAATCACATGTATAAAGTAACGTAAATACTATTACCTCAATCCAAAATAGCGGAAGTAACAAGGTTGTGGATTCCCATCAACACCAACGGCAAAGTTGAGTATAGGAAATCGTAACCCTAACGTATCACTTACTCGTCGTCTGGAAAGTCTGCAACATGAAACGTTGTAGCCCGAAAACGGGTCAGCACATGGAATATGCTGGCAATGTAACACACAGAGAATAATGAATGGTAAGCCTATACTACATGCATATATGGCTGGTGGAAAAGCTCTATGGATACAGTTTTTGCATAAAGCCAATTTTTCCCTATTGCAAAGGAATAAATTTATTTAACTATCATGGTGGTTGTTAAACATTGAGAATGGTTGACAACACCCTCAATCCCAATTAAAAAGTACTCATTAACAAACCCAACAATATTAATTAGAGTAACGTGATGAGATTCACATGATATTCAAGTACTAGATACTCAAGATATCCATAACCGGGGACACGGCTAATCATGATCAGTTTGTACACTCTGCAGAGGTTTGCGCACTTTTCCCCACAAGACTCGATCGCCTCCGTTTGGTTTCTCACACTACATGGTGTTTGAGAAACGGATGACCGAGACATAGTCTTTCAGAAGCGCTAGCACCTTACGATGGGTAGACCGGTACACCTACATCCCCTACATTGCTAGTCCACCACTATAAGAGTTCGCACGACTTAGTCAACTATGCCAGAGCCCATAATTGCTTGTGGCTGCACACGTAAGTTACTAGTATGAATTAGCTTATGATCCCTTTGAGCCTGGGTGGCGGTCCATAGGAAAATCACACGGTACCCCCGGGATTTCCAAAAAAACAGGCAAGTCCTGGTAACTCCAGGTGCCTCAATCCACCCAGATGTGTATTTAAGTTGCCACCTTAGATAAACCATTAATTAACAAACTCACATCTGTCATGGATATTCACTCACCCAATCCACGTCTACTAGCATAGCATGGCATAATAAGCAAACGCAGAAGTAACTCCCAAAGGTTTCATAAGTAAAACAGGTAATGGGTACTACCTCATCTACTTCCCATCCCACAATTTAATTAGATCCTAATCATGCAATGTTTGAGGATTGATCTAATGCACAAAAACTGGGTAGTAGAAAAAGTATGATCAAGTGTTACTTGCCTGCAATGTTGATGAAGAAGATTTGCACTCAACTCCTGATAGTTCTACTCGTCACACTCCGGTCAATCTATCGTAAGCAAGCAATAGTAACCACACATAAGCAATCACTCAAAAGATCAGAAAGAACGAAGAGTACGATTCGGAAAACATCAAAACCAAGAAAATAACTCTTGCAACATATACAAGTTCTAACAGTACCAAAATTATGTGACTTTGGCCTTATCAGAAAGTTTAGGTCAAGAGCTTCGAGATGCAAAAAGAATCAACTCAAACGGAGTTATAAAACTCAAGTTATGATCAAACGAAGTTCAAATTCAAATCTGATCTAATTCAAATTTTTAAACTTTCAAAAACATGTTCAAGTTGTTTTACCGGATAGAGGGGATCATAACGAAGAAGTGGGCGTTGGTTTCGTTGGATTTGGACTAACGAGTAAAAAGTAACAATCATTTTAAGATTAGGGACTAAACTGTGAAGAAAACTAATTACATACAGGTCCCTGGCCGAAATTAACAGAAAAAGAAAAAGGCTAAAAAGCGAACGTTCGTTTTCTAGACCTAACCAGCGAACGTTCTCTAAATAAATAAAAACGCTTAGAGAAAAAAAATTGATCTGGATCCTTAGATCCAGATCGGACGGACGAGGAGGGGCTGTGGTTACCGCGGCGGTTGGAGTCGCCGACGACGGAGAAGACGGCAGCGGCGGGGTCGGCTACAGACGGGGCAGCGGCTCCGGTGGCTCTCCGGCTCGGGCGAACCCACGGGAAGGCGCGGCGCGACGAGGGGACTCCGGTGGTGGTGGCGGCGTCGGGCATAGGCGGCGGTGGAGTGCGGGGCAATAGTGGCGGATCTCGGCGGAGCTCGCGAACTCCGGCGACTTTGCGTGGGGCGTGGGGAGGCGAGGACGGCTGCGTTTCGAGGTGAAAACGGGGCCGGGATCGAGGGTTTATATAGGTGGGAGGTCGCCTTGGCCGAGGGGCAGGCGAGGGAGGCGTCCGGGTTGAGCACGGCGTCGGCCGGCGGAGCGTGCGCATGCGGGACTCCGGCGGTGGTCGAGGACGGACCCGACAGGTGGGTCCCACCTGTCGGTACCTGAGCGAGGCGGCGACCAATCGCAGGCGCGAGCGGGCGAGCGGAGCGGAGCGGCTTTGGGCGCGGCTGGGCTCTGGGCCGTGGCCTGGCCTGGGAGCTGGGTCGGCCCAGTCGGCGGGAGAGAAGAGTTTTTTTTAAACATTTTCTTAGACAAATAAAAACAAAATAAATAAAAAATATATATATAGGCATATTATATATCAAAATCTTCAGAAAAAGATTGTCTACAACATGGAAATTTTTATAGCATTAAATAAAATACACACAAATTCTAATAATTCAAACAGTGCTCCTGCTCTAATAAAATCCAACTAAAATAATTTAAAAAAATACCAAAATGACTTCAAATTAATTTCTCTCCAATTTTATGATGTAGGGAATCATGTTACCCTATTTTCCATATATTTTATTTTTGGAGAAAAATAATTTGAAGAAAACTCAAATAACTCCAAATTGAAAAATAAATTCAAAAGAACTTTGAATTTAATTGTTTGAAACTCCCAACTCATATTTCATATGTTTTGAAGAAGTCATTTTATCTTCGCTCGTGAAAATCATTGAGTTGCATAAAGTTCCTGGGTTGGAAATATTTTTCCAAATGAAATTCAAATATTTTCAACACCCCTTGTCATTTAAATAAATGGAAGAAGTCATCTCATCTTCTCTCCAGGGTTTTGTGATGAAAAGAACTTGAATTCCCGAAGATAATAAAATGCAATATGAAAGTTTGGGAAAGTCCTTTTATTCCCTCTCATTTAACTTTCAAAAGTTTCGAATCACTCAATTTCACACAAACAATCAATCAACCAATCAAAACTATCTATCTGTATATAACATTCCAAAATTTAGAATTTTGGGATGTTACATCAACATTGAGCATCCACATCTTCAACACCTACATGACGCCATCATCGACAAAACCCAAGGTTAGTTTATTCCTCTAATGGGGGATCTCACATCTAGGGGGAGCTTAACTCTAAGAATTGAGTTAAAGCAACTCTAATGGTGTGAACACATCAATGCATTATGTAAAAGTGGTAACCCACTTGAGCTTAAACGATGAGTATGACCTATGATCAAATGTTCTCATTTGACTCCTAAGTCAATATACTCATATATAGATGTCCTAGTCATCGCCAATTGTTTGATAGATGCTAGAATTGGTTGCGCATCCTTTGCCACATATTTCATTTGCCATTTTATTGTGTGAGCATGTTGGTTGCATATTTTACTCATTCGAGGACATCCACTTGTTGTTTTGTTTGATTGGTTTCATTTTTTTGCCAAGTGGATGGACAAAAATGCCTAAGAACCTTCTCTAGCTATCTATGCTTTTCCCGTCTCAAACTCTATTCGTGCTACATCACAAAATTTGATCAAGTCAGATTCGAACCAATCTGTGTGAGGAGCACTCGGAGTCCCGGATTCGTCATAGACTTAAACTTCCAAAACTTCTTTGTGGGTTTCGGTCTGACCGATTCCTCCATTTCGATCATACCGAGATCACTAAGTCGATCTAGGTTTTCAATCTCGGTGCAACCGATTTGAACTTTTCGGTCACACCGAGTTACTGTAACTGTATACAGTTATGCATCTCGGTGCCACCGAGTTGTTCCACTCGGTCACACCGACGGGGTCGGGCTATATATACTCACGGGCAAAAATTTGGAAACTTTCTCCAAACCCCTTTGCCCGGGCATAGTTCGCTCTGCCTCCAGGGTCTCCGGATCGTCCTCCTCGTCGCCAGCCGCCTCCATTCACTAGTCTCCGCCGCCGTCAACGGAATTCACCCCCGCCGTTGCCGCCGTAGCGAGTTCATCGCCAAGCTAGGGTATGGACTCGATCACAGTGCTATCCCCGTCCGATTCCTAGCACATTGTGGTCATCATGATTCTTGCCACGATTGAAACTACTCTATCCAGTCAAAACAATCCATAGTTTAGTAATGAATTGAAAACTTAGGATTACGTTTCCGCCGAAACCATCTCGGACCCACCGAGTTCCAGAACTCGGTTCCACCGATTCGGCTAAGGCCATTGCACAAGTGATTCTCGGTCTGACCGAGAATCGCAAATCGGTGTGACCGAGTTCAGGACTTTGTGAAACCCTAGCTGTCTTGGTGCCACCGAACTGTGACTCGGTCTGACTGAGTTCACTAGTATAGGTTCCAAAAGCTGCTTCGGTATCACCAAGTTTGCAAATCAGTTGATCTGAAATGCTTTCTATGGAAAACTAAAACTAAGTTTTTTGACTCATTCTTTTGCAAAAACCTCTATATTTTGTGATGCTCATCCACTCTATCTCATCTATATCTATTCACAGGGTCAGCATTCAGTGTTTGCAGCATGTCTGATCAAAGTGACAGCCAGAACAGGGAAGAGGAGCAGGTTCAGATGAGTGAGGGCACTAGTCCCTCTAGCACCTCTGATGATGGAAGCAGGAGCACCCCAAGCAAATTGCCTAAAGCTGCCACCAGAACCAGAAAGAAGAAAACCTCTGAATCTGAGGATGAAGACTATGTGGCAATAGAGGATGAGGCCACTTCCAAGAAGAAAGTGCTCAAAAAGGAGTATGGCTTAGCTGCAGCCACTAAGCCAGGAGTGCAGAAGAAGGCACCTGCAAGAAGGATTCCCACTTCCAAACCCTGGAAGGTTGCCACTGGAGAAACCATGAAGTTTACTATTGAGTCAGAAGATGAAGCTATTGGTCAAGACAAAAAGAAGAAGAGAGTCAGAACCACTACTGCCAAAGTTCTTAGCAATCCCTCTATGAGGAGAGACTCAGAGGAAGAGGAAGAAGAGGTTGCTGCACCAGCACCCAAGGCTCAGAAGCTTATGGGTGATGTTATAAGGTCAGGGGCTGCATCATCAAAGCCCAAAGAAGCACCCAAAGCTGCCTCCAAACCAAAGACTGCACCAAAGAGGAATACCAGAAATATATCTGCTGCTGAGAAAAACAAGGCCCCAGTGCCTGAAACTGCTGCTGAAGAGGAAGAAGATGAAGAGCATGTTTTGAGAAAGTTGAAGCCAAAGATTCCAGACCATAATGATGCTCATCCTGTGGCTGAGAACATGAAGCCGAGGAAGGATGCAGGACTCAGACAGTGGAGGTCGTCTGATCCCTATGCTATCAGGAGAAGGACTGCTGTTGACTACAGGTTCCATACTAAGGAACAACAGGATTTCTATGAGACGGTATTGTTGGACAAGAATCCTATAGTTTGTGACATGATGTGGGTGGACTGGACCTACATGAAGGAAAATGAGGAACACTATCCTGGAGTGTATGACAGTCTCAGTGCTTGTGGAGTTGCAGACTTTGTTGGGCAGAAGCTCACAAAGTGGAATGATGAGCTCATAATGCAATTCTATTCCACAGCACACTTCTATCCAGATGGCAGGATAGTGTGGATGTCTGAAGGTACAAGGTACCAATCAACTATTGAGGAATGGGCAAATCTGATCAATGCACCTAAGGAGAAGGGAGATGACTTGGATGTCTATGCCAAGAAGAAGATGGATCACAACACTATGGCACATATGTACATAGAGATCCCAGATGTTGCAGTTGAGACACATAAGTTTGGATCTGTACACTATTTTCTATCAGGACTGCCAACCATCAACTCGATCCTCAGGCACACTCTCTTGCCCAAGTCAGGTGACCACAACATGATCAGAGGCCATGCAATAAACTTGCTACACTTATTTGATGTGCCACAGAAATTCAAGGTCATGAGCCTCATTGTTGATACCATCAAGAGGACAGCAGCTGACCAGAAAAGAAGTTGTGGGTATGCCCCACAGATCCAGGAGCTGACAAACTCCAAGATGGGCACAGGCACATACTTTCTGGACAAGGAACATTTTGCTATCTATCCAGACTTTGAGGATAACCAAGTGGTTATGAATGAAGATGAGCCATCTTCTGTGCATGCTCAAGCCAAGAAGGAGAAGGCAAGGACAGAGAAGGCTACCAACATGCCAATAATGGAAGCGGCATCTCAGTACTTTCTGAAGAGCAAACATGATCAACTAGGCTACTTGATTGCATCCGCTCTACGGATTGAGAAAGAGCTGGCCACCTTGACTCAAAACCAGGAGAGCCTGGAGAGGATCATGGAGCAGAAGTTCTATAACTTGGATGTGAAGGTGGCGAGATCCATCATTGTTGAGAAGCTTCAGGATGACATGGAGGAGAGGAAGGGCAAGACAACCACTGATGCATTTGCCAGAGTGCCTAGAGCTCAGAGATCAGCTGCAGTGCAGTGTGCACACGAGCCACTTCATCTGCACCAGCTACAGCTCCTACAGCTCTAGTGCAACCAGCTTTAGCACCCACACCTCCAGCTCCATCCACATCTACCGAAGTCTTCGTCCAAGGAGCCATCTCTACACCACCAACTGAAGATCAAGCCTGAGAGTCGATCTAGTGCTATGCATTTTCTATGAACTTTTTGATAACTTGTTGCCAAAGGGGGAGAAAAATGTATAGATCATAGGCTTCGAGAGAGAGTGTTGCTTTTTGGTCTCTCTTGCTTTGGTGGTTAAACTTTATTTGCTTGTTTGAGATACTCTATGTCTGTGTGATACTTGGATGATCATGTGTTTGATCATATGCTACATTTATTCTTGTTGGATGACATTATCTCGTTTGTCTCTATATGATCATTCACTTTGCTTGGTGATGAGTGTATGTATTCAGTTATTATCATTTTGAGCGCTCCACCAAGATGTATGTGACATGGAAGAGTTACCCATGAGCCTAACTCCTTGTGCACTTGCAGTCCAAAGCAAATCTTAATCTATGCACAAATTTAGGGGGAGCTCTTGCTTATCACATACTTCTCAAAGCGACAATGTTTTTCACTCTTATTATCATTTGTCAAAGCTTTGATCTATATGTTGTCATCAATTACCAAAAAGGGGGAGATTGAAAGTGCAACTATCCCTAGGTGGTTTTGGTAATTCCTAACAACATATAGCTCATTGAGCTAACATCATTCCAAGATGAATATTTCAGGAATATGGCATGGCATGGATGAGAAAATTGGATCCCTCAGAATGCTAAGGAGAAAAGGATTGGCTCAAGCTCAAAAGCTCAAGACTCTACACTTTATATCTTTGTGATCCAAGATCTCATTGAGTGTATAGGAAAAGCCAATACTATCAAGGAGGGATGAGGTGTTGCTTAATGAGTTACTTGCTCCACGGTGCTTAGTGATATGCTCCAAAACCCTCAACTACTTTCTCATATCCACATATGACCTAAACCAACAGTCAAACTCGGCCCCACTGATTCTTTCTACCCGGCGCCACTGAGTTCAGATGTCATAGCCACTGCCACAAACCCTAGGCAAATCGGTCTCACCGATAGGGATCTCGGTCTCACCGAGATGGGATTGTAATCTCTCTGTTTCCCTTCGTAACATTTCGGTACGATCGAGATGAGCAATCGGTCCCACCGAGATTGCAATGTAAACTCCCTGTTTCCTCTTCGTAACATTTCGGTCCCACCGAAATGAGCGAACCGGTCCCACCGAGTTTACCTGACCAACTCTCTGGTTAGATTATTACCGAAATCGGTCTCACCGAGTTTGTGTAATCGGTCTCACCGAGATTACGTTATGCCCTAACCCTAACCATATCGGTCCTACCGACTTGCATGTTGATCCCACCGAAAATCCTAACGGTCACTAGATTTGCTAAATCAGTCTGACCGAGTTTACTAATTCGGTCCCACCGAGTTAGGCAAGTTGTGTGTAATGGTTAGATTTTGTGTGGAGGCTATATATACCCCTCCACCTCCTCTTCATTCATGGGGAGAGCCATCAGAACAAACCTACACTTCCAACTTGCTGTTTCTGAGAAGGAACCACCTACTCATGTGTTGAGGCCAAGATATTCCATTCCTACCATATGAATCTTGATCTCTAGCCTTCCCCAAGTTGCTTTCCCTTCAAATCTTCTTTCCACCAAATCCAAATCCTGTGAGAGAGAGTTGAGTGTTGGGGAGACTATCATTTGAAGCACAAGAGCAAGGAGTTCATCATCAACACACCATTTGTTACTTCTTGGAGAGTGGTGTCTCCTAGATTGGCCAGGTGTCACTTGGGAGCCTCTGACAAGATTGTGGAGTTGAACCAAGGAGTTTGTAAGGGCAAGGAGATAGCCTACTTCATGAAGATCTACCGCTAGTGAGGCAAGTCCTTCGTGGGCGACGACCATGGTGGGATAGACAACGTTGCTTCTTCGTGGACCCTTCGTGGGTGGAGCCCTCCGTGGACTCGCGCAACCGTTACCCTTCGTGGGTTGAAGTCTCCATGAACGTGGATGTACGATAGCACCACCTATCGGAACCACGGCTCAAAAATCACCGTGTCTCCAAATTGCGTTTGAATTCTCCAAACCCTTCCCTTTACAATCTTGCAAGTTGCATGCTTTACTTTCCACTGCCCATATACTCTTTGCATGCTTGCTTGAATTGTGTTAAGATTGCTTGACTTGTGCTAAGATAGCTAAAATCTGCCAAAGACTAAAATTGGGAAAAGGATAAGTTTTTATTTGGTCAAGTAGTCTAATCACCCCCCCTCTAGACATACTTTCGATCCTACACTTTGCTTGTTGTAGTAAGTACTATTGTTCAGTACTTAATTTGTTTGTGTAAAACCCTGTATTGTTAATGTCTGACAACTCAATTCAAGTTGTATATTTTGAAGTATCCAGATCATCTTTTTTGTGAGGACAGTTTATCAATTATGGTTACACTCCAATATCTGTTTGCATTGCAGGGTTTATCGCGCCCACCAGGATTTACAGTCCCGTGGATATTCGTTCCATACGATTTGTCAGGACCTTTGCACTGTCCTGCTTGTGGGAGTAAGCGAGGGCCCTGCATGCCACGCGTAATTGGACGATCAACCTTTTGTTTACAACTTGAACATAGTGATTTCCTGGTAAGGATTCACTCGTGTGCATCAAGTAAATATTATTGATTTACTGTCTACATCTTATTGATTTAATGTCATGTTTTCTTACTTTCGCTGCAATTTTACGTTGCAGGTTTTTCCATGTGACATTCGTCACAGAATAAACCGTTTGGTTTGCTCTATGATGGTTATTTTTGCAGGTTTCACTTCTTATGCCGTGTCGGTAACAAAGGCACTATGCGTAACTTATATTAATGGACACAATTGGATTAGTCTGTTGTATGAGTACAATCTGAAGCCCTATGATGAACTGCAGTTTGGTTTATCAAACACGCCACAGTTCGTCCTTCTCGCGTTTATAAGATATGAAGAAAAAGACTGGATCAAGGTCATGGAGCCTAGTCAAGATAGAAAGCTGATCATAGCAGACGAGAGACGATCGCTGCTGTCTCGCACATCGGAACCACCTTCAGCAACGGATCGAGCACTGGTACCTTCTCGGCACTTGCTCTAGCACTGACAGTGGTAGCAACTCAGACAGATCCACTTGAGGACTGGGCACCGACTGCGTCAGCGGATCAGGTTGATCTACCGGAGGATTGGGCATCGACACCGGCACTTGCTCCGACACCGGCACCAGCTCCACAAGGAGCACCCCCTCCGGAAGCAGCAGCGGTACTACGAGTCGCACCGGCACGGGCACCAGCAACGGCTCCGGCACCTGCACCAACACTTGAAGTTGCACTTGCATCTACTACGGCCCGTGCAGCGACAACGGAACCAGCAGTTGCACCGGCAACAGACTGGGCTGCAGTTCGCACTGCATATACAAAAGTGCTTACAAAAACCGACATCTCCACCTTCTTGGTAATCATTGGCCTCCCAAGTGCTTCGTTTTGTTTCCTTTTCATGTTGTTTCACATGATTCACTTTGTTGATCTAACCTATTGTGTATGTCTTCTTATTTGCAAACAGAGAATTCCTAGAGCAACGAGGGAGTCGTTCAACAATTCGGGCGACCGTGGCCAAGTTTCTCCTACCATCACTACTAGGGGAAACCCTAGCAGTAGCGTGGGTATTTTGCCTATCAGTAGCGTGGGAGGTCGCGCTACAGATAAGGCACTACAGCTAACATGTAGCAGTAGCACCTATCGTCCCATGCTACTGCTATACATGGCTAGCAGTAGCGCGCTTTAGCTAAGAGCCTTGCTGCTAATATCTGTAGCGCTTGTTAGAAGTAAGCGCTACTGGTAAGGGAGCGCTACTGCTAACTTTGTTCCCCTCGCTACTGCTAGTTTTATTAGTTTCTGTTTTTTATGCATATTTGTTTTGTATTTGAATAGGCTTTATACAATAATCTTTAGCCTATCATACACATACAAATGTAATCATAGCATATACATACAAATAGTCTCATCAAATCATGTCATCATCTCAAGAATAGCGATACAAGTCTGGATTACTGGCAACTACATCGTCATCCATCTAAACAATGATATACACAAAAAGAGCTACACTATGAGTGAGAGCGAAACTATGAAGTACATGAGTTCGTATCCCTCTCTCGCATTACTGTGAACCTAAACTAACTACTGGTTCTTGCTCGGAAACAGAAAACCGATACAGCTGGGCCTGACACTCCGGCCACTCGTCATATACTCCTGTCATAGCACTTCCTCGCCATCGATGATCTATGCACCTGCATCGTCACATGAGTCGATGATATGTAACATATATAGTTGAGCAACAGAAAGAGACAGACTTGGCAAAAATAGAAGCAACATATCATAAGCATAAATAACGAAGTTCATCGTACCCAATGTCGGTGTACAAAAGTAGGGGCTCTGCTTTTGACCCCTTTACTTGTGCACGGGCAGTCAGAGCCTCCCGCCACGGCCACGCACAGACACGGCAGGAAAGGGAAGCCGGAGAGAAACCGAAGCCACAAGGACAAATGAAGCAACAACAAGGACCAAGGCCACAAAGATCAGATAGGTGTAACAGGTTCCCCCGGCAAGGACCCTTGCCGGGTAGCTCGCCCGCGCCAGCCAAAGTGAGCCACCCTTCAGCCCATCGACGCTTGACAAACGCGTTGGGACAAGGCTCGGGAGGCACCTCTGTGGCGGCATGTAGATCTTTGTGAAGGCAAAGAATAGACAAAATCAGATGAGGATAGGAAGGCAACCATCCTCACCGAAGGAATCCACGAGACCCCCGGCAAGATCCTTGCCGGGGAAGCTAGCGCGCCACGGCAAGACCCTTGCCGGGCCACCCGGCAAGACCCTCCACCTCCTGTGTGCCACTATGGCAGACCCTTTCGCCTATAAAAGGAGGCCCATGGCACACAGAGAAAGGATTCGGCTCCTTCAAACCCCACAGCACCTGGAGCTAGTTCAAGCGCTCAAGAACACTAAATACATCCACCAAAGTAGGATGGTAGGGTTTTACGCATCTTTGCGCCTGAACCTGGGTAAATCCCTTTGTGTCGTTTGTTAGTCCCGCTCTCCTCACGATCCCCGCGCCCCACAACCGTAGAAGGGAGAAGAAGTCTGCGGAGAGGAATTTCTGGTCGCAGTATTTGGCGCCGAACTATCCGGTGCCTTTTATCGATCAACTGAAGCAGCTGGTCGAACTGCACCAGGCGGCCGAACTAGCCATGAAGGACTTGGTTGTCCGGTTGTGGCCAGCGGAGCCAATTCCAAGTAGTTACTTCGGACTCGTGAAGCGGATTGTGGGTGCCTGTCCTCAGCTTGATGCTATCAAGCGATCAGTCTCTATAGAAGGTGCGCGCATGGCGTTTGCCCGTGCAAAAGTGCATTGGGGGAAACTTGATGCGGAGAATCTGATGACTGAGGGGCCGCCGGAGGGTAAGGAGCACCGCAAGCCCGAGTTGTACTATGAAGGTGTACTAAAAGGGGCCCGCCTTGCGGCGGATAAGTGTGCCAAAGACATTATATTTCCCTGAGGGAATTCGTGCCGCTTTTTGTAATATGGGATAATGGCATTTTTATTATATATTGCCTATTTTGTTTGAACATATGTTCTTCCTGTGCGGCTGTTTATTGTATGTAAATCCTGAGAGTTGGCCAGTCGTCGGCTTCTGCCCCCACATGAAAAAGAATACGGGGGTGTTCGGGGTATATCTGAACGCTCTTTATCCCATAGTTGGGTCCTTTTAAGGATGTGTTTCTCACCATGAACCAAGCAATCGGACTATAAGGCTTTATTACTCTCACTTAGCCATAGGAATTTGAGTATGGTCGGTGCAGCCCCTAGTGTTCGGAAGGCCGAACTAGGGGCTCTATTGGCGCCTGATCAGAAGACCGATCCATCGCACTCTGCATTTATAATAGCATTGTGCGGAATAAATCTTTAAGGATTTTACAACCTCTCGAACAGCTGACCAGCTCCCACTGCATCATGACAGTTGGTTTTTGTCTTTCTCTACTGAGGTGCTCGTCCGGCAGAACCAGGACACAATCGCAGTAGTTCTCCCAGCGCTACCTTAGCCGATAGAACGTAATGTAAGGTACCAAAACATGGGAGCCGGGCAAACCCAAGCAATGACCCAAGACATGATTCGGAGCTGATGCATATACTGTTATAAGTTCGGGTGCCGAGCGACCGAAAAGGTGGTCGGACTTTATTGCCGTAGTTTGAAGCCCCTGGCATAACCGGGCGTAACGCGAAGCATGGCTGCCATTTTTTGGCAAAGAGGTGTCGGCGATAAACGACGGCCGGTAAGTGTTATTTAAGTCTACGCATTGTAGTAGGATGATATCTCTATGCATATGAGTACGATGTATAAAAAGAGGTGTTTTTTGGCGGAACCTGTGATGGCCGGACTGGAGGGGGTTGTGAATGGATCAAGAGTGAATCCGAACTGCCTTCTACCTGCATGTTCCTGCCATTGTGTGTCCGGGCTGATTCCACGCCGCCAATCCTGTTCTGTGTCAAAGTTAGTTTGTAAAGGCAAATGCTTGGAGGCAGCTGAACGTCCTCTTGTGGTTGGTCTAAGGGTTCCTGATTGGACCCTGGTGAACCCAGTCGTTATATCGTGAAGTAGCGCGGACTCCTCAGTTGGTGTCTGGATAGTTGGCTGTCATATCAAAATTTTGATAGGCATGCGCGACTCGCTACTCCGGGAGCTGTATGATTTCCGCTCTAAGGGCGGGGTCCGGCCTTGCCCGTGGTCGTGATTATATCACACAGTGTTGGCCTAACGGTTTATCACGTGGAATCTAGTCAACGTGGTTCATCCCGTTAGCATACGGTAATTTACCGTATGAGGGGAAGGTGCCGAAGAATTACTCTTTGGCGTAGCATTTTTTTGGTGATCCGAAGACAAGTTAGAGTGGTGGGCCAATAAAACTTGGCCTTTGCGCCTGGCATCTTTTAGAAGATGTTATCTGTGGCTTCATACCCGTGGGGGATTTATGTGTTATGGAGCCCCCGGACTACTAGGTCTAGAGGTACTGCAATTGAATTGCTGTGGTTGATGTGATCAGAGGCGATCGGCGTATTTTTATTCTCTAGGGGGTCTCTTGACTAGACGCCTCCTTATTATTTCCGACACCACGACCAGCCACTTTGTTACGAGGATCCGACATTCTCTATTGGTATGCTTTCTTTGTCCTTCTAGGAGTACCATGAATTTCACATGGTTGATCGAGTATGTTGGTCGGGCGGATAGGTTTGAGCTATTCTTTGTCCGCTGACCGGACTGGGAATTGCTGGACTTTGCACCAGCTTCTCTGACTTGACGTTTATGACCATTGCGCCGGGGCTTGAGGATGCCTCTTTGTGTATCCTTCATATTGTCTTGGACCGTAGTGGTGTGTTGACGTCGGGGTATGTGCCTTGGGTTCTCCTGCTTACGTTGTGGTAGCCAATTGTGCCGTGTGTGCCCTTTGTCGGGGCGGTCGAGTCCGTATTTTTCGGTGGCCATGACCTTGGTCCACCTGTCCACGAGCAAATCTTGGTCAGCTTTAAGCTGTTGTTGCTTCCTTTGCAGGCTCCTTGTCGTGGCCATGAGCCGCCGCTTGAAGCAAACTTGTTCCACTGGATCTTCAGGCATGCCGAATTCGCCATTGTCGAGGCTTACCTCGTCCTCGGAGGGGGGTGTATAGTTGTCCCTCTCCAAGTATCCCACTGTGACCGGTCCGGCCTGCTTGAAGGTAGGCTGATTAGGGCTGTATTCCTCTTTGGCACCATCCGGATTGCTTTTATCTCTGGGGCCGGTGTTGTTGTGGCGGGGCTTGGAGCGGCGCCGACGACGCCCATGCTTTTCTTTTCTCCCTGAGGGGTTATCCTCCGTTGCCTCATCGCCATTGGTTTCTTTCGGAGTGTCCACCATGTATATATCTTATGAGGAGGTGGCCGTCCACCGCCCTATGAGCGGTGGCTCCTGTAATTCTCCTGCATCATCGTCCATACCGTCGATGCCTTCGGAGTCGAAGTCAAGCACGTCGGTTAAATCATCGACCGTGGCAATGAAGTGGGTGGTGGGTGGGCAGCAAATTGCTTCGTCGCCCGCTCCCCACTCAAGCCGGACATAGTTCGGCCGAGAGTCTCCTAACAAAGAGAGAGACTTTAACGAGTTCGGCATGTCACCAAAGGGCGAGTGCTGGAAGATATCCGCAGCGGTAAACTCCATTATCGGAGCCCAACCTAGCTCGGTTGGCTCGAGAGTGCGCGGACTGGAACCGACAACCAGATATGAGTCCGGGGGTCCGGAGTCACAGGTTTCCACGGAGGCGGGACCTGTGTTTGGCTCCACCGCTGATGAGTGTGCGACCTGCGGGGCGGGGCCCATCCCTCCGTCGTCAGGCAACGCAGCCTGCTCCGGATTTAGGTCCGAGACCACTACGGGGGTGATAACACGAACATTGTCCGACAGCGGGTCTAGGCCGCGCTCATCGCGATTGTCCGGTGCTTCCGGCACGGGCTTTAATCCGTCGGAGATCAAGTCTCCATGTATATCAGCCATGTAGTTCAAGTTTCCGAACCTGACCTGGTGGCCAGGGGCGTAGCTATCGATCTGCTCCATATGGCCAAGCAAATTGGCCCGCGGTGCGAAGCCGCCGAACACGAAGATCTGCCTGGGGGGGAAAGTCCCCTCCTGGACCGTGTTGTTGACGATCGAAGGCGCCATCAAGCCCTGCAGCGACAACACAGAGGAACTCTCAATGAAAGCACCAATGTCGGTGTCAAAACCGGCGGATCTCGGGTAGGGGGTCCCGATCTGTGCGTCTAGGCTGATGGTAATAGGAAGCAAGGGACACAATGCTTACCCAGGTTCGGGCCCTCTCGATGGAGGGAAAACCCTACTTCCTACTTGATTAATATTGAAGATATGAGTAGTACAAGAGTAGATCTACCACGAGATCGTAGAGGCTAAACCCAAAGAGCTAGCCTATGATGGTATGATTGTAATTGTGATCGGCCTTCTAAGGACCAACCTCTCCAGTTTATATAGACACCGGAGAGGGCTAGGGTTTACATGGAGTCGGTTACAAGGAAGGAAACACAATATCCGGATCGCCAAGCTTGTCTTCCACGCAAAGGAGACTCCCATCCGGACACGGGCCGAAGTCTTGAGTCTTGTATCTTCACGCTTCGATAGTCTGGACGATGTATATAGTTCGGCTGTCCGGATACCCCCTAATCCAGGACTCCCTCACCTGGACCTTCCGGATGCTGGCGCCCATGGCTTGGAGCAGCTGCTCCTCCTGGGAGCCAGCGCCACCAACACCCGGCTCATCGACGACCTCGAGCCCGGTCGCGGCAAGCGTCTCCTCATCGAACACCTCTCCCTCGAAGGGAGCCCTGGTGCTCGACGCACCCAGGAGATGGACGAAGAGGTCGTCGCTGACCCTTAGGTACCTGAAGAAGCCAGAGGCAGCGGAGGAGGAGGGCAGGTCGTCGAACGCCACCTCCTCGGCAGTGGCCTTGCCAGCGTCCCCGACAGGCCCCTGGCAGGGCTCTTCGGTGGGCCCCTTAGCGACATCCTCGGCGGCGCCCCTGGCACTCTCCTCAGCAGCAATCTTCTTCGCCTCTGCCGCGGCCTCCGCAGGAACATCCTTGATGGTGGTGTCAACGTCCTCCGAGGAGAGGTCTGGATGCCAAGAAAGAGACGGGGCGAAGCCAAGATCCAAAGCCAATGAGGAAAAGAGGAAAAGAAGAATGCAAGCAAAAGAGAAGAGCGAGCAGCTTACCCGTGCCGGGCCGATAGACGGAAGCCCTTTCTCCGCCAAGGTCTGGCGTTGAGGCGAAGCCACCATCGCCTGTGTTCTCCCCTCCTCCTCCGTATGCATGGCCTCGGCGCATGGTGCCCTTGCCAGGGACGCCCCTTGGGGCGGCGTGGTCGACGGGGGCGGAATGATGGGAGAAGCCCTCTGCGGCTCCCCTTGGTCTTGCTCCCCTCCTACATCCGCGACAGGGTCAGTACCAAAACATCGTGCATTGCAAACGTGGACAAGGGATGGGTGATGGACTTACACTAGGGGTTGGGCTGGGGGCTGCTGTTCGGGCTGCTCGACACCACCAGTGGCGTACTGGAGGTGCCTGCCGGGGGCTGGCTGCTCGCCGAAATCCTGGCCCTCTTGATCCTCTGGGCCAGCGTCTCCACATCCCTGCAAGATGAAGACAAGTAAGCAACGCCATCGGGGGGTGTAAGGAATGAGGAACGAAAGCAGAGGCTTACTCTTCGTTCTCTTCCTCCTCCTCCATTGCTTTCCTCTTCTACTCCGGGATGAGAGGCGCGAGTTCTCTCTCTGGGCTGAGAGGCCCGAAGTCAAACAAGTCACCCCGATCCCCACACCAATATTTGCCGGCGAGGGGGGAGGTGATGGCGTCTGGGCGCGCTTGGACGACGAAGAAGCAGGTGTCCTCTTCTTCGACGCCACGGCTTTCGCCGTTTTCTTCATCGCCACCGCCCTCATCTGGCGCACGGGCGCTTCCTGGGTTTGCCGCAGCTGCACAGCCCGGTCGAGGCGAACCGGCTCGCCGGAGGTGGCCCGCCACAGGACCGGCCTCTTTCCGGTGATCAGAGGATCGGCGGTTGCGATCCTCTCCTCCTCGCCCTCCTCCTCCGACGACCCGTCAGCGGCATCCTCAATGAGGGGAGCCCCAGTGTCAGCACCGCTGGCCTCCCCAGCGGCTGCTGCCCACCGGGTCAGCTCCACCTCCTTCGCCTCTGCCGCGGCCTTGTCCACCATGCAGCCGGCACTGCCGGCCTCCTTGACAAGCTTTGCCTCCTCCTCGGCAAGCCTTGCCTCCTCCACCATGGCGGCAATATAGTCCAGCTCCGCCGGGGAGGTGTCCTGGATAAGCCGCGGCTCGTCAGTGATGTATATCTCGTGCAGAGTGTCGAAGAACTCCTGCACCACGAGCTCGTCCGGCTCGACCCAGTTCGGGTCGAGGCCATGCGCGTTGAAGAGCGGCATCATGGCGATGATCTCGTTCTGATGAGAGTTGTTGCTCAGCGGGACCACCCCCGCCGGCAGGTTGAAGACAGGCTCCTTGTCGACCTTACCGACCTTCGCGGCGGCCCTGGCAAGCTTGCCGGACCGCTCGACCTCGCCCGCGTCATTAACCTCGAGCTGGAAGATTCGTTGGCAAAGATGGGCGTGCCGCAACACCGTCAGGTTGTTGTTGAGGCCGGGGCAGAGCCTCATGATGTCGGCGGCGTTCACATAGAGCCAGGCCGGCCTCCCCTTGTCGTGCAGAGGGGCAATCCGGCGGCGGATAAAGTCCGCCCCAATCATCTCGAGGGTGAGCCCGGCCTGGGTGAGCCAGAGAATCCTGTTGGTGGCGATTGTGAGCTTCACGTCGTCGGCATCGACGTCGCCCCAATCGCTGCCACGGACCGGCGGCTTCTGGGAACCTCACAGAACGCTGGCGGCTCCTTATCCTCAATCCAGCACCACCGGCCCCGCCATTCCTCCCACCTCTCCTTCGTGGCGCCATCCGGGTACGCCCCCTTGGCCCTCGGGATCCAGGCAACGCAACTGGCAATGGCGCCCCCTTTCTGGATCCAAGGAGAGAAGTAATGGCGGAAGAGTGTCGTGCTAGGGTACACCCCGATGAAGCCCTCGCAGAGATGGGCGAAGAGGGCCATGCCCGCCACGGCATTCGGAGTAAAATCCAGAAGGCGGAAGCCATAGGTGTGCATGATGTCCTTGAAGAAATCGGAGAAGGGGGGACAGAGCCCGCAAGAGAAATAGTCGACGAAGAAAGGGTACCGATGCGGGGAGGGCCTAGCGCTGGCAGGAACGACGGTCGTGGCTGGATTCCGCGTCTTCTCTCCCCCGTATTCATGCCCCACAAACACTTGAACATCTCCCAAAACTTGGGCACGCCAACCGTCGAGGGGAAGTAGGCGGACTACGCCCGCCGCGCCACCAGCTCGCTCTCCGGCTGCTTCGACGCGCCAGCATCCTTCACCGCTCCCTTGCTCTTGGTGGACTTAGGCGCCATGGCGGCAGCGGGAGGAGAAATAGCAGAGGATGGCGAAAGCGCAGTGGCGGTGGATGAAAGCAGAGAGGCTCGAGAGGAAGGGGCGGCGGTTCTGAGATTGGGGGAAGGCGCACGGAAGGGGCAAAGTGAGCAGCGCGCCCGCGGTTATTCCTTTTTATGGGGAAGGAGCGGGTCGCCTCCTTTCCCATTAACTGCGATGTGACGCATGCATGCGAGCGTTGTCCCACGCATGCCTCCCACGTCATGCGCATGCATGACCCCCATGTCACGCGTTCAACGCGGGTCATGGGGAAGGGCAGCGAACGGAACCGTGGCCGCGGTAAAAATCCACCCCAACCGCCACGCACCGTTACGGGCTGGGCCACAACATGTTAACGCTTATGTGTGGCCGGGCACAGGGGCTCTATCGGTGTACAAAAGTAGGGGCTCTGCTTTTGACCCCTTTACTTATGCACGGGCAGTTAGAGCCTCCCGCCATGGCCACGCACAGACATGGCAGGAAAGGGAAGCCAGAGAGAAGCCGAAGCCACAAGTACAAACGAAGCAACAACAAGGACCAAGGCCACAAAGATCAGATAGGCGTAACAGGTTCCCCCGGCAAGGACCCTTGCCAGGGCAGCCTCAGCAGCCTCGGCAAGACCCTTGCCGGGGCAGCTCGCCTGTGCCAGCCAAAGTGAGCCACCCTTGAGCCCACCGACGCTTGACAAACGCGTTGGGACAAGGCTCGGGAGGCACCTCTGTGGTGGCTTGCAGATCTTTGTGAAGACAAAGAATAGACAAAATTAGATGAGGATAGGAAGGCAACCATCCTCACCGAAGGAACCAATGAGACCCCCGGCAAGATCCTTGCCGGGGAAGCCAGCGCGCCATGGCAAGACCCTTGCCGGGCCACCCGGCAAGACCATTGCCAGGCCACCCGACAAGGCCCTTGCCAAGCGCATCGGCAGGGCCACTGCCAGGCCCGCTCCAACCAAGTCTTCACCGCCGTGCGCATGTGGCTGCCGACCCAACCAGCTGGGCAGGCACCTGTGTGGCAGCATGCAATCCTTCGTGGAGGCTCCACCACCGCAACACCTCAGCTGCTTGCCTGCCTACATGGCACCGCATGCATCGCTGGCCAGGGTGCGTGTCGAAGCGAGGAGGAGCGGCGACGGACGGGACGGGCCTCGGCCCCGTCCCCGATAAAGCGAAGGGACACATAAGCCTCACAATAATGCGTCTTGTCCTCTAATACTAGCGATAAACTCACAATGTTGTAGCACTTTCCACCTCCTGTATGCCACTGTGGCATCCCCTTTCGCCTATAAAAGGAGGCCCATGGCACACAGAGAAAGGATTCGGCTCCTTCGAACCCCACAGCACCTGGAGCTAGTTCAAGAGCTCAAGAACACTAAATACATCCACCAAAGCAGGATCGTTGGGTTTTACGCATCTTTGCAGCCCGAACCTGGGTAAATACCTTTGTGTCGTCTGTTAGTCCCGCTCTCCTCACGATCCCCGCGGCCCGCAACCGTAGAAGGGATTCAAGTGATCCCATAGGTGTCGTTTCCCACCGACACCTAAAATGCCCTAACTAGAGTGATCTTCGCTAGTCGAGGAGGTGGACGGTTTAATTACATCACAAATAAAGTTTCACCGTGCATAACTCAAAGTTTTGTCATACAGAAAGTATGAACTAAATGGACACACATTGTAATATATCGACAATCACTCCAACATGTCGTTCCATCCATCCATGTCAGGGAGAAAGTTCCTGAGCTTAGTGAAAGGCTTCATGTCGAGACACTGAGAGGCTACGCATGTTTGGATGTCTTCCCACGACATTTCTCCTTCTCCGTAGAACATCCCTCTTTTTTCTAGGACCTCCTTCATGATGATTTGGGCAAGTTCGCGCTTGATGTGATAGAACTCAGCTCGAAGTCGATGATCCTCGATATCTCCTATGTGCTTTGCCCATTGCAGAATATGGGCATCGCCGGATTTAGGTGACATGTGAAGTTTCTGGTGATCCCATCTATACTCCAGCATGTGGTGTAGGCCATAGAATCCATCATTACGAGAATCACTCGGTTGCTGGATGCAGCAGAAGTCGGTCTAATGGCTGAAAGCGGGCCTGCCGTGCCTTGTCTTCTTGTTGTTGACCTCTCCACCCCCTTTGCCGTAGTAAAAGAGAGCACTGTCGAGAACAGACTTGATGTGGGTGTAATCCTTTTTGGTAATGCTCTTCAATGAGTCCAAGTAAAGAGCTGGGAGTATCGGGGGTAGAGGTGATGAGGATGGCGCGCCCGCCGCTGCGCAAAATAAGTACACCTCAAATTAATTAGCCTCCACCGTGCAAATGAATGATTAAAATCGAAGGAAGGATATCCACGTGGATGACTTACAGGGGATGATAAGGCACGAGAATCGCCTCCTTGTCCTTATTGGCGAGCATGAAATTGACGAGGTACTCCCTCACGAATTCACGGTGCTTTGTGCAGACTGCCAAGAAGCTCTCGTGCATGAAGTACGGGTCAGCGACATAGATAAAAGGTATCTGCTCAACCCCGATGAGGTAGTTCATGTGCAAGGCATAAAGACGGTCAAACGTAAAATCCAGCTTCTTCCAGTGATACATGTCGAAGATGTAATTGAATCAAAGGAAGAACTTGTCCGCGGGGAATGTGTCAATGTACGACAATTGCCGTGGAACGTTAGCCACATAGAGTGGGTATCCTGGATTTTTTGAGGCGATGAGGACTTTCTCTCTCTGCAGCACATCATCATGAAGTCTCCTTACATCGCCGAATCTGGCCCCTATTGCTGCTTCAGGTAGGATTGGTTCACTGGCGATATGCCATTTTGCCGCACCGGGGATATCTATACGGTCTTGAACCCGAGGCTGCTGAGGCGGCTGGATCATAGAATCAGGTTTTTTTTGCCTTTCCTCGATCTCTTCCTAGACTTCTTTGGTACCGGAAGTTTGTCCATAATACGTTCAGACTCCGGAGGCGACAATTCAGGCACCGACTCATGACACTCAAACCCTAAGTAGGCGCCAGTATTGACATATTGTTGAGTGTCATCGTCATCCTCATCCTCATCTATAGCAACGTCACCAACGACTAATGGAGCCTCTTCCTCACCCCCTCTGCTATCACCCAACACGACAGCCGACGCTAATTGAGAAGGTGAGGTGTTGATGTTCATACCTAACTGTGTGCTCGTGGGTGTGCTTTCGGCCGCCTCCAGACGAAGCAGACACTTTGGCCACAACAGGACTCAGCCATTGCAACAATCACCAAACTGCCGCGGGGACTGGTCGTCATCCCCCACTAGTACCAGAGGAGCCAAATTCTCGTGGCCCGGTTTGACACTGGCCATGGAAACCTAGAAGACATCCGGGGGGATCGGCCGCCTGTGGAACAATGGTTCCTTCGGCTCCATTATCTTCGCCTGCCCCACGTCCACCTTCTGGTCGCGGATGGTGTACAATAAGGTGCACGGGGTTTCGTCAGCCTGCAAAGAGAAGTCTGCGACATGAGACATCCGAAAGGAAACGAAAACGGGAGATTATACATTTATTGAAAAGGGCCGGTGTGATAGATACGGTGAGGGCGTTGAGCTCAGCCAAAGATGAAGCACCGCCGAGCACGTTCGTGCGGGCAGTCTTGGGAGCAGGTCGCGGGAGCGGTGTGGGAGCAGTCACGGAGCGGTGTGGGAGCAGGTGCAGCTGTAGGTGCTGGTGCAACGCTAGTCGAGCTGCTCCCCAAGAAGTCAACAATGGGAAAGTTCGCTGCACTTTTTCCTAGATTTTGCCTCGTCCAATTGAAAACGAACGGAACCAAGGTAGTAGACATATCTACAACCACATGTTTTGCGGTAGCTACCACTATTGCGACTGTCTCAGATGATTTCTTCTCAACCACAATCTTAACCTTCTTGTCAATGTTTTCTTCTGTTAACCTTCGTCTTTCCTTTCTCTCCTCCATGGTCTCGCGGTAGTACTTCTTCCACGTGGCGCTGTCCCCGACACCGTTGCACGCGTCCATACGACGGTCAAGTCTCCATCGTAAGTCCTTTCAATATGTTCAATGCCCAGTTGAATGGAGTGTCCCACTTGGGCCTCGCCAACGCCTCAGATGGCGAGTCGCTTTCGGCCGCAACCTGTGCTACTCTCTCTGCAAAATGCACAAGGATCGTTTACAAATATGACTAACGTGTAGTCGAATTGATCAGAAACTAAAATTACCAACAGTCTCTTGAACTCCGTTGTGACCCTGTTCATCTCGAAAACCTTCTTCACTGGGTCCCAACGGTGCCGGGCCCTGAGGACATCACGCTCCTGCGGGACGGTGAACTCTGCCAAAGTGCAGGATGCCCGGACTTCATGGCTTCGCGTCCTCCTTGGCCCATATGGACCTCTTCCCGCCGTAACCACGGCTTCCGAGGTGGTGGCTCCCAATGTTCCTCTGTTTAAGCCTCTTCATGTACTTTTTTTTGGCAGCTTTGGCCTCGCAGGCCGCCTTGAATATTTGAAAGTGCTCTTCCGTGATTGTCGGATTATCCTTTACAATCTCAAAGTAGGGTTCCTTTTTGACGATGATCCGATATTTCACCGGCTAACGCGTCGCTAAACTTGGTCATGGCGTGTTTGTTTATCTTCTTCATTGCCGGGTCCGTATCTGGATCTTCAAAATCCTTTTCATTCCGGCACGGGAACAAGAATATCTGGTGCAGCTTCTTTAGGAGGGAGGGCCTCATATTATCTATCTTATTTAGTTTCACATCGTTGATGGTGGCGGTTGTCCGTATGATGCAGCCTACTTGATTGCTGTAGCACGCGCGCGCTTCCTCGGGCGCGGTTGGCTCAAAATTGCCGTCGTCCACCTCCATGACCACCAGTCTAGTAGTCCTGAGCTTGTTAGGAAGCGGTTGCCTCTTTACTTTCGGTTCTATACCGGCTCCGCTAGTCTCGGCACCGGTCTCAGTCTCAGCGCCGGTCTCGATGCCAGTCTCAGTCTCAGCGCCGGTCTCGATGTCAGTCTTAATCTCCGATGCAACTAGTGGACCCACCAACATAAACTCTTGATCATCGGAGTCCATCAAAAATTCTTCAGCCGCCCAGTAGACGTTGTCGCAGTCACCAGAACCCTGTCCTTCATCGTTGCTAGCCATGTTTCCTATGATTAAATCTAGTAATTAATTCTAGACCTAATAAAATGAATAATGACATGCAGGAACGTTGACTCCTTACCGGTGCGGTAGATCCCGGGCACTCAATATGTCCTAGTTTGTAGCACAAGTCATGCCGAAATTCATGGAAAATTTGGGCATGACTTTTGCTAAAAAGTGGACAAATCAAGAACCTGAAATTTGCTGGAATGGAAATGAATCAACATTCCAGCAAAACATAGGCCACTCGGCTTCATTCCCTGGAAACAACAATGCCAGTTGGGCACAATCGAACCACTTCAATGAAAAGATATAACATGACCACTTCAATGAAAAGATATAATCAACAATAGAAGTCTAGGAAACTTGCCTAAATTATTTTCCTTGAAAAATAGTGGTCTTTTCAAAAATAAAAAACCTTTGCAAAATGACCTCACTAAACACTTCTCTGCCTAGGACAGAACCAAACTATGTTGATCTAGCTATTCCTCACTCTTCGGCCACCTTTAGGGCGGCCGCATCACTAATCCTGGCTTGTTCCTTGGCTCGGGCAAGTTCCGCCCGAAGGATCTCCACGACAGCAGCTCCATCTGCAATCACAACATATTATAGATACTAGCATCATGCTCCTCTTAATATGTGATGACCACCCGAAAATACATATCATGTGCCTCGTCAAGCCGCTTGTTTACAAGCGCGATGTCGGCATCCGCCACATCAAGCTGCCGCCTCAATTCGGCAATATCAGCAGTCCGGCCAGCCGCCGGACCCTCAGCCGCCTGCACATAAAAGCAGCGCGATCATTCCCTGGGACTATGATCCTCTGTTTGCCGCTTCTGGACGGCAACCAGAGTCTCAGGGGCTACTATCTATACATAGCACACCTAGCGTGTGCGGTACTGTCAAGAATACATATATGTTACTTTGCGTACCTCAAAGCCTCTCAGCAGGCTCGTAAAAGCTTCATTCAACCCATTTTTGGCGGATGAAATCCTCTCAACCACCATACCCATTAAGGTACGATGCACCTCTGAGATAGCCACTCGCTCCAGAAGACCCATCAGTGTGTTCGGTTGTGCACCGGAGAGTCCCGGACTTTTTCTGTTGCTCTCCTTAGGAGACGAATACTCCGGACTTTGAGTGGCCGAATAGTTACCTTTTGGCCTTGGCGGATCAGGAGAAATCCTCCGTGACGACACCTCGGGGTCGTCCGCCCCATGAGGCGGGGAGGCAGGAGGAGGCGTTTCGCTCTCCATCATCTCCGGAAGAAGATCCCTGGAAGACGAACTATGTTGAGAAGGGCTATGGGCCGGACTGCAAGATATATGTCTCGGTTATTGTTCTCAGAGATGAAGCAGGATATATTTACCAAATTACTTTTGTTCACTTACAGCTCGGTGGAGGGCTGGCCCCCTGGCGGGCGTTGTGCGGTAAGAACGCCCTCCGGGGCAGGGCCCCCTGGCAAAGGTATCTTCCCTCGTTTGGAAACCTCCGTTTCCAAGTCTTCAGAGGCGGCCCTTTTCTTCCCCTGGGAAGAGGGGATTCTTTATTCACCTCCCCAATTATCCTCCTTTGCGGAGACACTAATTCCCCCGCTTTGGATGTGTAATGTGTGAGGCCCACTTTTGGCTTCTTTATTCCTCCCCTCATCTTCTCCTCCTGATGGCGCCTGATAGGGTGCGCGCTCAAGCATCCTGGTTAGTACAGGATCCGGCGAGCCTTCAGGAAGGGGGGCCGAACACCTGATCCTCTCCGCCTTTCTTATCCAGTCCTGGCCGAGAGAAATTTTCCAGAATGGTGTTGTGACAAATATAAAGACAGCATGTTCGGTCGCAGAATTACTTACTCGGGTATCTGGACGGTTGCAGTTGAGACCCGCATCCTCGGTGGTGTCCGGACACTTTATTCGTGATCCGAAGAACAATCCATACATCTCTTTGAGCGTCACGCCAAAGAATTGTTGAAAAGTTCGAGGTCCTTCCGGGTTGAACTCCCACATATGGAGAGATCGACGTTGGCATGGCAGGACCCGATGAACTAGCATAACTTGCATTACCTTGATAAGATTGACATCCCTCTTGAGGAGATCTTGGATGCGGCTTTGCAATGTCAGCACGTCATTAACTGGCCCCCAGCCCAGTCCCTTGTTGACCCATGATGCCAGTTGAGGCGGAGGGCCCGAGCGGAAGGCGGGGGCGGCCGCCCGCTTTGTACCTCGGGGAGCTGTGATGTAAAACCACTCCCATTGCCATAAGCCAGACACCTCCGGGAAGGAACCCTTTGGCCATAATGCATCGGCGCCTTTGCTTATTATAGCGCCTCCGCACTCTGTGTGTTGCCCATCGATCATCTTTGGCTTCACACTGAAGGTCTTGAGCCATAAGCCGAAGTGTGGGGTGATGCAGAGGAAGGCTTCACACACGACGATAAACGACGATATGTGAAGGATGGAATCCGGAGCTAGATCATGGAAATTTAACCCATAATAGAACATGATCCCTCTAACAAAGCGATCAAGACTAAAGCCTAGCCCTCGGAGGAAGTGGGAATCCAATACGACACTCTCGTTGGGTTCGGGAGTGGGGATGACCTGACCTTGAGCAGGCAGCCTGTGCGGGATTTGGGCGGTGAGATACCTGGCCTCCCTAAACTTTTTGATGTCCTCCTTTGTGCCATCCACCAGCCTTGAAGGTTGGATCCGGACATGGTTGAAGGTCCGAAGCACTTAGCCTGAGCCTTGGGTGTTGGAACTCGAGGTAGGGAAGGATCGAGCGTGGGAAGAAAAGGACAGGCCTTGGCCCCATTATAAAGAGGGCGAATATCAAGCGTCCCCCGCGTGACCATTTGGAACTTGCCTAAAATCGAGGAGTCATACTAACAAACACGGTTGGGTTACCCACACCCGTATTGATGAGAATCCCGTGATAAGTGGAACACGATCTCTGCTTCGATAAGATGTGCCAATAAAACCGCCTCGCAACACGTGAAGTGGCTGGCTGGGAAAAACAGTTCGTAATAACCGGGCCGCGGCGTGATGTCACGCTATGAAAAGTTGTCAGCAGATTAGATTTGTGAAATATTGTACTCTCTACGGTGGTATGTGGAATTTATTTTGCAGAGCTGGACACGATCCTCATATTCAAGATCTTCTATGGAGTATTTGGAGAAGGAACCCGCCTTGCAATGCCGAAGATAATCTGCGCGCCGGACTCATCGTCATTGAAGCCTGGTTCAGGAGCTACTGAGGGAGTCCTGGATTAGGGGGTCCTCGAACAGCCGGACTATGTACTTTAGCCGGACTGTTGGACTATGAAGATACAAGATTGAACACTTCGTCCCGTGTCCGGGTGGGACTCTCCTTTGCATGGAAGGAAAGCTTGGCAATTCGAATAAGTAGATCTCCTTCTCTGTAACCGACTCTGTGTAACCCTAGCCCCCTTCGGTGTCTATATAAACCGGAGGGTTTGGTCCGTAGGACAACAACAATCAGAATCATAGGCTAGCTTC
Organism: Aegilops speltoides; assembly: GCA_021437245.1. Classification (NCBI taxonomy): domain Eukaryota; kingdom Viridiplantae; phylum Streptophyta; class Magnoliopsida; order Poales; family Poaceae; genus Aegilops; species Aegilops speltoides. The sequence continues at coordinate 266,462,060 of CM038147.1, forward strand.
TAGGGTTTAGCCTCTATGATCTCGTGGTAGATCAACTCTTGTAATACTCATATCATCAAGATCAATCAAGCGAGTAGGGTATTACCTCCATCGAGAGGGCCCGAACCTGGGTAAACATCGTGTCCCCCGCCTCCTGTTACCATTAGCCTTAGACGCACAGTTCAGGACCCCCTACCCGAGATTCGCCGGTTTTGACACCGACACCTGCGGGTGCACAAATTGTAACATACATGTCTGCTTAAGTTGGCGTCACGTAATTGGTGTGTCTGTGTGAGATATTCTGAGAGACAGAGTGCGTGTGTGCGACTCTACTCTTCGGACATGTACTCAACCTTTTGCATCGGGATATAAGTATAATGGTATTTACTTTAGCTAGTGATTTATGTGGCCATGTTAACGTGGTTATGTACAAAAATGTCACTTCCTGCTCGTGATTTGCGTTATATAATTACAAGCAAGATACTCGTGCATTGAACGGAACATCAATATGCATTTTTTTACAAAATACCTGTTGTGATTGACCAATGCAAGAGTAATCCCATGTGTAAAAACTAATGATATCTCACAAATTTTATCGGAAAACTGGTATCTCGAGAATGTGATAAAAAAATGAAAGATGACGAATAAGGTGAGGAGGAGTGGAGCGTGGTGGTGACTGGTGGTCGGAATGGGCGGAGGCATGGGGATGGACGGCGCCGGCAGGCGGCAGCGGCCACCATGCTAGATTGTTCCAGAGACTTCCTTTTTTAATTGCTGAGCAATGAGGTTGTGGGAGATAAGGATGTGGAGAGAGGTGCGGGTATCTTTTGTAAAATTATCATAGTTTGCTTTCTATCCGTCAGATATAGATCAGACGGTCTGTACTACAAGATGGTAGGCACACCATCATCGCCAACTCATTTTTTTATAAGGGTACAGATGATAAGTTTGCTGACTACTAAAGTAAAGTGGAATTTTTCCATGTTATGCAAGTAAATTAATGTGATTGTTTATCATACGGGTAAGGTTGGATGAAGGGTGGTAGGAACAAATGCTCCGCCTAGAGCATGTGTGTGTGAGATGGAGTCTTAGTGTGTGTGTATGTGTGTGTGTGTGTGTGTGTGTGTGGAGGGGTGTGTGTGTGAGAGAGAGAGAGAGATGGAGTCATAGTGTGTGTGTGTGTGTGAGAGAGAGAGAGAGAGATGGAGTCTTAGTTTGTGGGGGGGTGGGTGTGTGTGTGTGTGTGTGTGTGTGTGTGTGTGTGTGTGAGAGAGAGAGATGGAGTCTTAGTGTGTGTGGGGGGTGCGTGCGTGCGTGTGTGTGTTTGTGTGTGTGTGTGTGTGCATGTGTGTGTGTGTGTGTGTGTCGCGGGGTCCTCGGTGGCGGATGTAATTTAAATGTGCATGGCTTCATAATAGAGAGGTGATGTGTATGGCAGAGTGCACCAACGATGGGGTGCGAGAGAGAAAATGCCCGTTGTCGTGGGAGACGAACACCTATGGGGCAGGGCCCCTTCTCGGTCCGGCAGCGAGCGGAGGGCGCCTGAAGAGGAGATCGGCCGAAATCTGCGAGGGATTTTACCCAGCCGGAGCTCTCCGGAGATAAAACTCCTCTCTGCTGCTTTGTGTTTATATTGTGTTCTTGCTCGAGAGTGTGGCGTTACGTAGTTTGAATGAGTCGAACCCACCTTTCGTTGCGCATGGGCCTCCTTTTATAGGCACAAGGGGTCACCGGCAGTGGCAATGCAGCCAAGGGTACAAATGTAAAAAGGGTGGTTGGTACAAGCTGCTATCTCTGATGCACCCTACCTAACTCGTGGCGGGGACAAGCGTATTTAATGCCCGTCCGGTCGCCCAAACAGTGCAGAAAAGCGACCGTTAGGGGCGCCACCGCCTGCCACGATGGCCTTCTCGTCATCTCCTCTTGCCACCTCGCACCGCTTGGCTGCACAGCTTCCCGCCACGTGCGCCTGGAATGATCCTGCGGCGACACGTCGACTGATGCGCTGGAGCATGGGCGCAGAGCGGTGGCTTCGCCGCGGCAAGTGCCTTGCCGCAGTCGTCGTCTTGTCGCACCCGGAAGCTTGCCGCTCGTCGTGTCTTGCCAGGACGCCCGGCGCGTCGCGGCAAGTTCTTTGCAGTGCCTTCTTGAATGGCATCAACAAGAACTACGGAGGATCTTGGCGGACGCCCGGCAAGCCTTGCCGCGGGGCGTTGCGACCGCCCGTGCACAAGTTCGGGGTACTAAGGTAGCCCTACTTTAGTACACTGACAGGAGCCCCCTGGCCTGGGCCACACACGGTGCCGAGCGCTGTTGGGCCAGGCCCAAAACAGGGCACGGGTACACGCGGCCTGGGTCCATACCAAATCTAACTCCGTATCCACCGCCCTCCGTAGCAGCCGCAGCGTCGAATGCGGCGTCGTGGGAAGATCGTGGGCGATACTTTGTCGAAAAAAGCGTAACGTTCGCCTCTCCTCTTTATAAGCGAGAGAAGCAGGGCCGTTCCCCCACCTTCGCCACTTGCGGTTTCTTCCTCAGAAAGCTCCGCCGCTCCCCTCCGCTTCCCAAGCCGAAAGAGCGGCGCTCCGCCACCCGTCGCCGCCGTCGCCGCCAACACCCGCTCTCCCCACCGCCTCCGCCATGGCTCAAGGCGGGAAGAGTCTTGAAGTCGGCCGAGGCGCTGCGGCTGGGCGCTGCACAAGGAGCGAGCACTTCCCCGAGCTCACCGAAGGAGCTGCGAGAGTGGTTCTACCTTTTTCAGTCGGCGGAGGCAGGCGCATCCAGCGCGCTTGCAGTACTCTCCGCCGAAGCTTCTACTTGGAAGCGGTGCCCAAAAGGGTACTACTTCTTCCCTTTGTTCTTCTACTGCGGGCTTTGCCCACCCTTTTCCGATTTCTTCTGCGATATCATGAATACCTACAGGTTTCATCTCCTTGACTTCACCCCAGCGCCGTTCGACAATGGCGGTTTCGCTTTATCTCTGCGAGAACCGTTGGCATCCACCCAAATGTTGCTCTTTTTAGCCACTATTTCATCCCCGAGCCGAGAAAGGAGAGCCCTTAGTGGCGGGATTGCACGATCTCACGAGTCGGCATGAAGGAGGTGTATCTCGAGGGGAGCTCCGCAGCAAATGGGCGGAGTGGAGGCGGAGTGGTGTTGGATTGTTGATGAGAACCGCATCCATTCTCCAACTGCGCCAAGCGAGTAGTCTTGGCGGTGACTGGAGCGCCCTGGCAGCGGACGATGCCAGATTGAAGATCGCCACCACCCGGATCTTGAGGCTCAGGCTTGCCGGGCTTACTGTGGGGGCTGTTGGGGCGGATTTCCTTCGCCGCCGCGCGCGCCCCCTCTGCGAGAGGGAGACCCGCTGGCTCTTGAGGTCGGCGGACATCATGAGGCTGCGCCCAGGCCTCAATTTCAACTTCACCGTCATGGAGTTGGATGGGACGCTGAAGGAGTTGTTCAAGCATGACCCCAACCATCCCGAGTGGTTCAGGCTGCCGCAGGGCGTCGTCCCGTTGTGCAATAACTCCCAGCTCGACCCCATCCGCGCAATGATGCTTGGAGTGCGACTTCGCATGGGATTATCCCAACTTGGCGAGCCTGCCCGGCGGCGTCGTCAGAAATTTCTTCGACAACTTGGTGGAGGTGGCGGTCGCGCCGATGGCGAGGCTTCTCATCTGCGACACCACGATGACGAGATCGGCGCGCCGCCACCACCGAGGCGGAGGCGGCGGCAGCCCCTGCCATGGCGGTTGGGTTTACTTTGGAGGAGGCGAGAGGCAGCCGAGGCGGCAAGCCTTGCCGACCGAGAAGATCTTGGCGGGAGGTCATTGGCGAGGAGAGCCCGGCAAGCGAAGCGAGCCTGCCGGGGCGCAAGTGGCCAGCCATCTTCAAGCAGCTTGCCACAGACGGGGCCCTCAGGGCAGCCCCCAGCTCAGACAAGAAGGCGCCTCCGCAGGACCGGTGACACAGCAGGGTGACAAACGGGCCAACAGCCGCCACGCCGCGGGACACGCTCCACCGCGCCAAGCACCGCTGCCACGGGAGCATCCCACACCGCACCGGCAACTGGGGCGGGGTCTTCTCGGGCCGCCGCTTCCGATCCTGCCGTGGCTCCCGCCAAGCGTCCAAGGGAGCCTACTCCTCCGCCTCGTCGTGCTAAAAGGGTGCCGGACTTTGATCTCTCCGCGCTCAGCTCCGACGAGGAGGAAGAAGAGGAGGACGAGTAAGTCTTTTCTTTTTGTTGTACTTATGGTCCTTCAATTTTTATTGTTTCTTGTCCTGTATCTGATCTTCTTTCTTCTGAACCTTGTTCCTTTCCAGGACTCTGGCCCAGAGAGCGGCGAAAAGGCCAAGGTCCCATGATCGTCATCGAGGGCGATCTGCTTTGTGTGTGCAGAGAGGATGCATCCGAGACCACCTTGACGGACCTGGCAACCTCTCCCCGAAGCAGCCCCGAGCTGTAGGATCGAAAGTATGTCTAGAGGGGGGGTGATTAGACAACTTAACAATATAAAAATTCAGCCTTTTGATAAAGAAAAGTTTTTGGCAGATTCACAATGATGATCAAGTCAAGTATCACCCTACACATGCAATTCTAGAGTATAGGCAGCGGAAAGTAAATTGCACATGTAGTAAAGAGAGGTGGAGAAGAGCAAACGCAATTTGGAGACACGGAGATTTTTTCTCGTGGTTCCGATAGGTGGTGCTATCGTCAATCCACGTTGATGGAGACTTCAACCCACGGAGGGTAACGGCTGCGAGAGTCCACGGAGGGCTTCGCCCATGAAGGGTCCACGAAGATGCAACCTTGTCTATGCCATCATGGCCTATGCCCACGGAGGGCTAGCCTTACTCGGGGTAGATCTTCACGAAGTAGGCGATCTCCTTGCCCTTACAAACTTCTTGGTTCAACTCCACATCTCGTGGAGGCTCCCAGCGACACCTAACCAATCTAGGAGGCACCACCCTCCAAAAGGTAATAGATGGTGTTGGTGATGATGAACTCCTTGCTCTTGTGCTTCAAATGATAATGTCCCCAACACTCAACTCTCCTCACTGATTTGGCTATGGTGGAAGAAAGGATTGAGTGGAAAGCAACTTGGGAAGGCTAGAGATCAAGCTTCATATGGTGGGAGTGGAGCAACTTGATCTCAACACAAGGGTAGGTAGTTTTCTTCTCGAGAAATGTAAGGTAGGAGTGGTAGTTCTTCGATGGCTCTCTCCACGAATGAAGAGGGGGTGGAGGGTATTTATAGCCTCCACACAAAATCCAACCGTTACACACATTTGACCAATCTCGGTCGGACCGAAGTTGACAACTCGGTGAGACCGAAAGTTCAAAACATGTGAACGTTGGGATTTTCGATGGGACCGAAAATACAATCTCGGTGAGTCCGATTCGTCCAAAGACATGAGCTTGCCAATCTCGGTGGGACCGACTTCATCATCTCGGTGACACCGATTTGATGTGAAGGATTCTGAAGCTTGGCAACTCAAGTTTGGTGAGACCGAGTTGAATCGGAAAATCCGAGATTTCTAGGGTTTGGCTATATGGCTGAGGTGGTTCATCTCGGTGTGGTGAGTTTAGGAAATCGGTGGGACCGAGATTGCTTATGAGTGTATATTGCGGTGAGAGTTGCCGATAGTTTAGGAGATGTATCACTAAGCACTTTGAGCAACCAGATCATTATCATAACCTCATCCCCTTTTAATAGTATTGGCTTTCCTATGGACTCAATGTGATCTTGGATCACTAAACCAAAAATGGAGTCTTGAGCTTTTTCCAATGCTTGCCTTAGCATTTTGAGGGGTCCACTCTTTCAGTCCTTGCCATTCCCATATCAGTGAACTTTCTGAAATGATTCTCAAGTAACTATTAGTTCAATGATATATATGTTGTTATTAATTACCAAAACCACCCGGGGATTAGTTGCACTTTCAATCTCCCCCTTTTTGGTAATTGATGACAACATATAGATCAAAACTTCGACAAAGGATATAATCAATGAATAATATAAATAAGCTTTGAGAAGTATGTGATAAGCAAGAGCTCCCCTAAATTTGTGCATTATTTAAGATTTGCGTTTGAATGCAAATGCACAATCGATTAGGATCATGGGTCACTCTTCCATGTCACATACATCTTGGTGGAGCGCACAAAATGATAAGAATGAATAGCATGCACCCAATCACCAAGACATGAGTAAATGGTCATACAAGATATGAATAGCATATGATAAGCATTAAGCACACATTAAAACATAGTGCGACCAAGCACTCATTAAGGTAGAATGAAGCGTAGTATCAAACACACAGAATGTCGGAAAATCAAAAGTATCTCAAAGAAACCGCAAATGAGCGAAAGAGCAAAAGCGCAAAGACAAAGGCACTCTCTCTCTCGAAGTCCTATGATCTATACAATTTCTCCCCTTTGGCAACAAGTTACCAAAAGTTGAAACAGCATAGAGCTAAGCGTCCTTTGGGGACTCTGTTGGCGGCTCTGTGCAGGTTGATGTTGGAGTTGAGATGGCAGCATCTGCGAAGACTTCTGGCGATGTCTGTGGAGCTGGAGGAGTGGTCACTTTGAAGGCTGGAGCTGGAGCAACTGATGGAGCTGTGGGAGGTCTTGAGGCTGTAGTCTGGTGTCATCCTTTGGAATAGCAGTGATCGAGGTCTGTGGGAACCGGGCGATCTGTTCATAAGCATCTGAACTAGGTCATCCTGCATCTCACGCATGAGTTCTTCCTTCTCCTCTTCGCTTCCTCAATATCTGCCTCAAGCTTGTTGTGATTACTTGCACTTGATCGACTTCACATCGAGCATGGATCTTGTCTTCAACAATCCTCTCTAGGCTCTCCCGAGGCTGTACAATCTTGGCAGGCGTTGCTCAATCCTTTGGGTAGCTTCAAGTAGCTGCTCTCCAACACTCTTGGGTTTAGGCTGCTGCTGCTTCCTTCCTTCTCGACTTTGGCTTTCTTGGCAGCCTCAATCTTTGCTTGACCTTCAACGGACGTTGGATCCTCCTCATCCATCACAACAACATTGTCCTCATGCTCGAGCTGCGATGGCAAGTGTGGTCTATCCAACAAGTATGTGCCGTGCCAAACTTGGCATTGATAAGCATCTGAATATGCGGGCAAATCCACATGACCTCTTACGGTCAGCTGCAGTCCTCTTGATGGTCTCAACTATCAAGTCCATCACCTTGAAAGGTGCCTTCTCATCAAGTATATGCAGCATGTTGATAGAGTATCCTCGATCATGCGATGATCTCGAACTTGGGCATCAAGGTATGCCTCGAGAATAGTGTTTGTGGTAGGTAGACCTGCTGGAGATAATACATCGAGCCGAGCTTCGATTCCTACATCCTTCTTTGGAACCTCTTTGTACATATTCTTCATAGATTCATGGTTCTTCTTGGGAATACCATACACATCAACATCATCCTCTCTTGCCTTTGGAGCATTGAGAAGTTCGCCCATTCTTCAGCAGTTGAAGAGAATCTTTGGCCTTGATCATCCATGTGATCTTTCCATCGGATAGAAATGAGCTGTGGCATAGAATTGCATAATCATTTCATCATTCCAACTTGGTCAACTTCGACCTACAAAGTCTGCAACACCACATGCGGTGAAGCTCTCATGCACATGTGGAAAGAAGTCTCTGTGCTCTTCACTTTGTCAATGTATGCCCGATCAACGTGTCGAGTGTGCGCAACTATGGGCTTCTTGTCCATCAGCCTGATCTCATAGAAGTCCTGCTTTGCTCTCGGTGTGGAATCTTGGATCAACAGCAGTTCTTCTCCTCACAGCATATGGATCAGCTTGTCTCCACAGCCTGAGACCTCTATCCTTCCTTTCCTTCATGTTCTCAGCTTGAGGATGAGCATCATTGTGGAGTGGCAGTTTCTGTCGAAGTTTCAGCAAAAGCTGGTGCCTCATCATCGACACGGTGGTGGCACATCATCTTTCTTCTTCTCTGAAGCTGGAATGTTCTGTTGTTTTCTTGGGCTTGGCGGCGGGCTTTCTTGGAGCTGCCTTGGTGGAAGCAGTGCTTGGGCTTAGAAGTGGCTCCTTACTGATGGCATCACCCATGAGCTTAGGCTTACGAGGAGGCTGGGGTGCTTCCTCATCATCATCTTCCTCTGCTTGCATCATCATGCACAATCCTCTTCCTCTTGGAAGTTTTCTTCACTTTGCTTCTTGTTGCCTCTTCCAAATTCCGCTTCTTGGCAGCAGTGGATTCCTTCACTTTTACGGTGCCCTTCTTTGTCTGTGACCTTGAGGTTCTTTGGCAACAACTTTTCTCTTTGGCTTGGAGGAGACCTCTTCCTCAACAATGAAATCAGAATCTTCATCATCGAGTTTCTCTTCTTTACGCCCGGTGGCTGCGGTGGCAAACCACTTGGTGTACTCCTCTCACCATCATCGATGAGCTCTTGGACTCGGGACTAGTGCTGCCTCTGGAATATCTTCAATAGGTGACTCGACCTGTTACGGCATCACGGCATCGACATGGCTGACATCACTGTGAATAGATAAGGTGTAGGCGAGTAGAAGAGTTATCACAAACTGCTGAAGTTTTTGCAAACAAAATGAGTTCAAATTTCAGTTTTAGATTTTCACGAGAAGACATTTCGGTCGGACCGAGTTTAAAATTCGGTGAATCCAAAGTGTTCAAACGAAGCATTCACACCACTTTCGGTTGGTCGAAGTGGGTTTGATCTGCCGAAAACACTAGGGTTTCACTAAATCCTCATTTCGGTCACACCGATTTGCACAACTTCGGTTGGACGAAAGGTGCGATCAATGGCGAGAGGCCAAATCGGTCATACTGAGAATGTAAATCGGTCTCACCGAGATGTGTTCGGCGGAAACCTAACCTAAAACTTTTACTCGAATCTAGTCCAAAAGACTAATCGGTGTTAGGAAGATTTCAAGCGTGGCAAGAAACTAGGCAAACCAAGCGTGCATTGAATCGGAGATGGGAGCATGAGTGGGATCGAAACTCACCCTAACTTGGTGGAGTTCCTCTCGGCTGGCAACGGCGCCTTGGAGAAGATGTCCGTTGGCGGCGGAGACTGCGGCGGCGCCTGACGCGACGATGGAGCGATCCGGAGACTACGGCGGCGGCGGCAAGGGTGTGGGGGCGGCGTTTTGAAGTAGAAATCAGCGCGGCCCTCGGAGTATATATACCCCTTTGTTGTCGGTGGGACCGAGTTGTAAAACTTCGGTGGCACCGAGATGGATAACTGCGAGGCGATTACACACTTGATCACGCCGAAATTCAACTTCGGTTTCACCGAGGTGAAAACCTAGATCAATCCAAATGCTTTCGGTTTGACCGAGTTTGAGTGGGTTGGTCGACCGAAATCACTTAGAAGGTTTTGGAAGTTTAGCCTTTGACGGATCGGTGGCTCAGAGTGCTCCTCACTCGGAGGTCCCAAATTGACTTGTTCAAAGTTTGTGATGTAAGCATGAATAGAATTTGAGACAAGAAAGCATAGATAGCTAGGGGAGGTACTTAGGCATTCTTGTCCATCCATTTGGTCAGAAAAATCAAAACAACCAAAACAACAAATGGATGTCCTCGAATGGATTGAATCATGCATCCAACATGCTCACACAATAAGATAGCAAATGAAATATGTGTCAAACATGCACCAACAAAAACTCTAGCCACTAACACACAATTTGTCGATGACTAGGTCATCTATATATGAGTATATTGACTTAGGAGTCAAATGAAAACATTTTATCATAGGTCATACTCATCGTTTAAGCACAAGTGGGGTTACCACTTTTACATAAAGCATTAATGTGTTCACATCATTTGAAGATGCTTTAGCTCAATTCTTTAGAGCAAAGCTCCCCCTAGATGTGAGAACCCCTTTTAAAGGGTCAAACTAACCTTGGGTTGTCGTAGAAGACTTCATGTAGATGTTGAAGATGTGGATGCTCAATGTTGATGAAGATCATCAAGAGTTGGGAGCAATCCTTTGGATTCGGGCACTTTCAATACCTACATGGGTTAGTCCCACAAGGAACAAACAAGGATATCCATGGACATAGATTGAAGTACACAATAGATGATGTCCATGAAAGCAATGATTACCTTGTCCCTTGACTTACCAACAAGAGGGTTTGTGACTCCATGAACTAGTGCAAGATGTGGAAGTTGATTGCACAAGTTCTTGCCAAAAGAATGTGAGTGAAGTATGTTGGCGGAGTCACCCTCAAGAACTCTCTAGTTCTTCTTCTTGGGATCCACATCATCTTGATGGGAATCCTTGGGGTTGTAGTTGAGCTTGACGAAGTAGAACTTGATGTTTCCTTGGGAACCCACTTGACCATGGCTTTAGGTGCTTCAATAAATGCATCAATCTCCTCTTGAAGCTTGTCCTTGCCTTTTAGCTTGTGGTCTTGTGGTGGAAGGTCATCTTGAGCTTGTTCCACATTGGAAGAAGTAGGATCATACTTCTCCTTTTGAGAAACAAACTTTGGAGTGGGATATTGACCTTCTTCCCATTCAACACCTTGGCGTTGAACTTTCGCTCAAAACCAATTCCTTGATTCTTCGGTGCCTTCCTTGCTTGCGAACAATTTCCTCAAAGTTCTTGCTTCCGCAAGGCTCTTGTAGACACCTTTCTCTATAATCCCTTTCAATAAACTATTTTCTTGCTCAAGTGTAACTTGGCTTGAAACATTGTTAGTGGAATCAAGAGAACTACTAGAAGCAACAATATTGGATTTAGCATGGTTATTGTTACTACTAGATGAAGAATTTTTCTTATGCTTGTCATGCTTAGTTTTAATAGGTGGCAAGAAATTAGACAAGAGAAGTCGTTTGGCAAGATATGAAGAACTCTTCTTTCGAAGATCGTCATTGATTGCTTTTAGGAACTCATGTTCTTGCTCTAGATTGAGCTTCTCGAAGCGTAGCTTCTCATGAGATCTTAGGAGCTCTCTATGATCTTCTTGAGTTGTTTCATGAGCTAACTTAAGAGTGTTTAGTTCTTTAGTTAGGCGCTCAATCTCCTTCATAGCATTGTCATTCGACTCTTCTCGACTATAAAGACTACTAGCATGTTCATCATTACTAGGCTCACTAGATTTGTCATGTAAAAGCTCATCTTCACCAAGCAAGTCATCCTCATCACTATCAAAGTCAATGAATTCAGGATGTGATACCTTGGGGCCTTTAGCCATGAAGCATCTTCCAATTCCCTCATTTGGTGAATCAAATAAGTCATAGGAGTTGGAGTTGGAGGACACGAGAGCAAGACCGGCAACACCTTCATCTTGACTGTAGTCGGAGTTGGAGTGATAGCTTCTTTCGGATTGATTGTCGGAGTCGGGCCGAGAGACCCATTCACCTACATGAGCTTGATGTTTTCTTCTTGTGTAGCTCCTTGATGACTTGTCTTTCCTCTCCGAATCCTTGCTTCTCCGAGAGGGTCTTCGTTCATAACGATCATCTCTAATCCTTCTCTCTTTCGAGGTGACTCTTCTCTTGAGCTTCTTCTTCTTGGAATTCTTCTCTTCTCTTGTGGGGAGCGAACACTCATTTGAGTAGTGTCGGGTCTTCCACAATTGTAGCAGATTCGATCACACTAGGAAGATCTCTTTTCATCATATGATCTAGACTTTGAGCTTCTCTCTTTGCTTCTACTCTTGTAGAATTTGTTGAAGTTCTTCACCATTGGGCTTATCTCTTCATTGGAAACTAGCTTGTCACTTGAGGTTGTGGGAGCATCAATTGTAGCTTTGTAAGCACCACTTGACTTGTTGTGAAGCTCTTCCTTATCTTTAAGTGTCATCTCATGAGCAACAATTCTTCCAATGACTTGGTTGGCTTGAGATTCTTGTAGTTTGGCATCATTTGGATCAAAGTGCACGGTGTCATACTTTCCATCCAAAGCTCGAGAATCTTCTTGATGATGAATCGGTCGGTCATTTCTTAAGCTTCCTAAGCGGCAATCTCATTGGTGATGAGAGCAAGCCTAGAGTACATTTCAGCGACTCCTTCACCTTCCTTCATCTTGAACTTGTCAAGTTGACCTTGAAGAACATCTAGCTTTGATTCCTTCACGGACTCGGTACCTTCGTGCATTTCGACCAAAGTATCCCAAATCTCTTTTGCATTCTCAAGACGGCTGATTTTGTTGAACTCCTCGGGACACAAGGCATGGAAGAGAATGTCACAAGCTTGAGCATTGTTTTGCAACATCCGCAATTTATCCGTTGTAGCTTCACGATCCGGAACTTTTCCTTCCTCGAAGAATTCACCTTGCATACCAACACAAATAATGCCCCATGCGGCTAGGTTATGGCCAAGAATATGCATTTTCATTTTATGCTTCCAACTAGCAAAATTTGTACCATCAAAGTAAGGACCTCTACGAAAATTACCCTCACTAGACGCCATACTCTCCTAGGTTGTGAAGCCAAGCTTATGGAGTCCAATGCAATGGAAACCAATACAATGGAGACCAAAACTCTGATACCACTTGTAGGATCGAAAGTATGTCTAAAGGGGGGGTGATTAGACTACTTGACAATATAAAATTTCAGCCTTTTGATAAAGACAAGTTTTTGGCAGATTCACAATGATGATCAAGTCAAGTATCACCCTACACATGCAATTCTAGAGTATAGGCAGCGGAAAGTAAATTGCACATGTAGTAAAGAGAGGTGGAGAAGAGCAAACGCAATTTGGAGACACGGAGATTTTTTCTCGTGGTTCCGATAGGTGGTGCTATCGTCAATCCACGTTGATGGAGACTTCAACCCACGGAGGGTAACAGCTGCGAGAGTCCACGGAGGCTCCACCCACGAAGGGTCCACGAAGAAGCAACCTTGTCTATGCCATCATGGCCTCGCCCACGGAGGCTAGCCTTACTCGGGTAGATCTTCACGAAGTAGGCGATCTCCTTGCCCTTACAAACTTCTTGGTTCAACTCCACATCTCGTGGAGGCTCCCAAGCAACACCTAACCAATCTAGGAGGCACCACCCTCCAAAAGGTAATAGATGGTGTTGGTGATGATGAACTCCTTGCTCTTGTGCTTCAAATGATAATCTCCCCAACACTCAACTCTCCTCACTTGATTTGGCTGTGGTGGAAGAAAGGATTGAGTGGAAAGCAACTTGGGAAGGCTAGAGATCAAGCTTCATATGGTGGGAGTGGAGCAACTTGATCTCAACACAAGGGTAGGTAGTTTTCTTCTCGAGAAATGTAAGGTAGGAGTGGTAGTTCTTTTGATGGCTCTCTCCACGAATGAAGAGGGGGTGGAGGGGTATTTATAGCCTCCACACAAAATCAACCATTACACACATTTGACCAATCTCGGTCGGGACCGAAGTTGACAACTCGGTGAGACCGAAAGTTCAAAACATGTGAGCGTTGGGATTTTCGGTGGGACCGAAAATACAATCTCGGTGAGTCGATTCGTCCAAAGACATAAGCTTGCAAATCTCGGTGGGACCGACTTCATCATCTCGGTGACACCGATTTGATGACGAAGATTCTGAAGCTTGGCAACTCAAGTTTGGTGAGACCGAGTTGAAATCGGAAAATCCGAGATTTCTAGGGTTTGGCTATATGGTGAGGTGGTTCATCTCGGTGTGGTGAGTTTAGGAAATCGGTGGGACCGAGATTACTTATGAGTGTATATTGCGGTGAGAGTTGCGATAGTTTAGGAGATGTATCACTAAGCACTTTGAGCAACGGATCATTATCATAACCTCATCCCTTTTAATAGTATTGGCTTTCCTATGGACTCAATGTGATCTTGGATCACTAAACCAAAAATGGAGTCTTGAGCTTTTGCCAATGCTTGCCTTAGCATTTTAAGGGTCCACTCTTTGGTCGTTGCCATTCCCATATCATTGAACTTTCGAAATGATTCTCAAGTAACTATTAGTTCAATGATATATATGTTGTTATTAATTACCAAAACCACCCGGGGATTAGTTGCACTTTCACGAGTGCAGCCCCCAGCGTAATTATTTGTTCACTTCCTGTTGTGGGGCGTGCATGGGTGCTCCTTCCTTGCTGATATCTTGTTTACTGGTTTGTTTGTGCGGAGGCGAGCGCAGGCTCACCAGAACAACCCGAAGCTCTTACGAGGTGCTATCTGCCCGACTACGCCCGCCAAGGGGTGACTCTCCGGCGAGGGAGCACTCTCCGGCAAGGGAGGAGTCTCCGGCAAGGGGAAGCACCAGCGATCCTCCGGTGGTGGAGCCCATGACCGTAGATCCCAGCCTTTGGTAATTTAAACTTGCTTGAAACTTCCCTTGGATTCTTCTTCTCGATCTTCTTTTTGGATATTTGCTTGACTTTTCTCCCCTTTCTGTCTTGAGATCCCCCTCCATGGAACCAATGGAGCCGAGGCCACCGGCGAGAGAACGTGCAGGCGACATGATGATGCGCTGCTCTTTGAAGAAGAGGCAGTCTTGATGATCCCGCCAAGAAGAGGCCGCGAGGCTCTTTGGTCGCGGAGGCGGCGAGTCCGGCGATCGTCTTGACGACCGGGGCCGCGGAGGCGCAAAGCGCTCGCCGACCGCCGATCCCTCTGCTGGCGATCTGGCGCCCGTTCGAAGAGCCCGGCCCGCGCGCCTACTTGAAGGCCGGCAAGGGTGTCTTCATCAAGCTTCCACAGGCGTCGAGCTCAGGCGCCCGGTCGAGGAGAGGCTTTTGGCGAGAAGTACTCGCCTCCGCTGGGCTGCGGTGGTTGACGCGCCATGCAGCAGCAGCGGCGAATCGAGGAGGAGCAAATTGCTCACATAAGTTGGTGTCGCTCTACGCGCCCGAGCAATGGCCCAGTCCCGGAAGCGCTTGTCACGCAGCGGGAGTGGACATAGAAAACATCGGGAGGAGCTCGAGCCGCAACCAAGAGGCCTTCGGTCCATTGCGGAGGAGGCGCAACTTCGTCGGCCTTGAGCGTTCATCCTTGAGAAGGCTGAAGCCAAGGAGCAGCAGAGGCTTGCCGCCGAGGAGCTGTCCAAGCGGGAAGGTGAGCTGACACAGAAGAAGGTTAACTTGGACAGTCATGAGGAAGAGCTTGCCGCGCGCGAGCAATCACTTGGCGGGGCACTCAAGGAAGCGAAGGATGCTGCCGGAGCTGCTGAAGCCGCCAAGAAGGAACTGGAGGTGAAGATGACGCAGCTGGAGGCTGATTTGAAAGGGAAGAATGAGGAGCTTGTCGCGCTCCAGCGCGAACGCGAGAAGGATGCCCTCGCTCATGGTGATCTGCAAGTCCAACTCGCCGAGAAGGGCAAGGAACTAAACGCCGCCAAGGACTCAAATGCTGATCTGGAGCTGAAGCTGGCCACACTGACGGAGACGCTGGACGACGCCAAGAAGCGAGAGGAGGATTTGAAGAAAGAGATCAAGGCCAACGAGGAGCTGCTAACGAGGGCCGCCGAGACTCAAAACACCTTCAGGGCTATGGTGGAGCTCTGGACGGAGGGCCTCCTCAACATCGCTGCAGATCATCGGCGAGTGGCATAGCTGGACTTGGCGGGGCTTGGGTACTCCTCCGCGAGAACCTCCAGCCCAGCGCCAAGCTTACTCTTTTCTTCAAGGGTGTGGCGGCGGCTCTCCGGCAACTCCGGAAAGGATCCCAAAGCAGGTGGTGACAGTCATGCATAATCTGCGCCCGAGTCTTGGAGAAGGTGTTGGTGAAGGTGCTCTTCCGCAATCCGAACCTCAACCTCACCAGCGTTCTCAAGAAGCTGCGGTGGGTGCTGATCTTGCAGAACTCAAAGCCCTTATCGCACCCATTGTGGACAAGGTGAATGAAATCGAGGAAGATCGGCAATGGCGTGCGTGATTAGGCTGCTCTTTCTCTCCTTTCCTTCTTGCTGCCATTTATGTTATGAGAACAATTTAGTCGATTGCCACGACAAGTTCCCTTTGTAATATAACTTTATCTTGGGCAGTATTTGCTATGTTATTTCTGTACTTGATTCCTTCCTTTGTATGTTTTTACCCTCGCTTTTAAGGAACTTGCGGTATGAGCACCCTTGCATGGCGTTGAGTCTTGGAACATCAACACTGGCTTTGGCGGTCTTTGCTTCCGGCAAGAAACCTTGTCGTAACTAGTCGCAGCACACTTAAGTTGTTGAGCGGACTCGAAACAAAATAAGGGCGCAACTAGCTACGAGTTGGTTCCTCCGCGCATAGGTTTTCCATACAAAGCACGGTCGTTCAAGGAAGATAACTTAAGAAAAAAAAATTAAAAACTGATTGTGCTCAAACTTTGGCAACTTAGCTTTTACGTAAATGCTGCGTCGGCAAAGCTCAACTTTTTGAGCGGCGCTTTGGTCCACATCATTATCTTCTCCTTCTCCCCCCCCCCCCCGGTGAACTTGTGGGCGGAGGAACCTTCTTTTTGAGAAAAAGAAAGAAGAGAAAATAAAGATATGGAGCCTTAAGGCTCGTTCTTGCTTACCGAGGGCAAGTGCTGCACAAGATGTCAGATAATACATGCAAAAAAGAAAAAGGCATGAAATTTGACAAGATGTCGCGAAGCACATGAGTTTTATTATGCACGGATCTGCGCCGGCTTTGTACAAAGGGTTACATGCAACAGCAGCAAGGCTTGTACAAAAGGTGGTTCTTTGGAACATGTTAAACAACCGCGCTATATCGGTAAAACTTACGAAGATGCTCAATGTTCGAGAGTTGCTCACCGAAAGCCATCTTCGGTCTCAAAGCGGACAGCGCCCGAGCCTAGTGACTTCGCTTCACCCGATAAGGGCCTTCCCACTTGGCGTCAACTTGTTGGAATTCTTGGCGGATTGAGCGCGCCAAATAACAAGGTCTCCTTCCTCGAGACTTCGGCATTGACTTTGCGGCTGTGATAGCGGCGCAAAGCTTCTTGATATCGAGCAGCTCGTCTGGCAGCACGAAGGCGATCCTCCTCAAGGAGCAGCGTCATCTGTCGCAGCTGCTCTTGCTCAAGCTCATCATAGCGAGCACTCGAGATCCGTATCTGAGTTCCATGGGGAGAACTGCCTCTGCTCCATAGACTAGATCGAAAGGTCGGCGGCGGTGGCTCGATTTGGCGTCGTCTGACCGACCAAAGAACCACGGCAGCTCCTCGATCAATTCCTTCCGCACTTGTGCAGCTGCGAAAGTTACGGTCTTGAGCCCGCGCGCGCTTCAGCGTTGCCCTCTCCACTTGACCGTTGCTTCTCGGGTGAGCAATGAAGCGAAGCAGATCTTGGCGCCAAGATCTTGGACGTACTGCATGAAGGTGCGGCTCGTGACTTGTGTGCCATTGTCGGTGATGATCCTGTTAGGGACTCCGAAACGGCAAACAATTGACCTAAAGAACTTGACCTCTGACTATGCTGTCACCTTCCTCACTGCTTCCACTTCCGGCCACTTTGTAAACTTGTCGATTGCCACGTACAAGTACTCAAAGCCCCCGACAGCTCGGGGAAAGGGGCCGAGAATGTCGAGCCCCCAGACCGAAAATGGCCAGGATAAAGGGATCGTCTAGAGAGCTTGAGCTGGTTGATGTATCTGCTTGGAGTGGAACTGGCACGCTTCACACTTGGTTACTTGTGCGATTGCATCTGGAGGGCTGTTGGCGAGAAGAAACCTTGCCGGAAAGCCTTGCTTAGGCAAGTGCTCTTCTTGCCAATGTGGTGACCACATATGCCTCCATGTATTTCCGCCAACAACTTGTCCTTCTTCAGGGAATACACTTCAATTTCACTCCGTTGAATCTTCTTACATGCAGATGTAAATCGACAAACTGGTACATACTTATTGCTGGGCTACTTTCTCCGCTTCTTCTTGCTCTTGGGAAGTTCTCTGTTTGAAGAAGCGGACAATCTGCTGTGCCCATGCGGAGCACTGTGGCTCAACAACAAGGACTAAAGGCACAAATGCTACTGCGGGAACATCAGCTTCTACGGCAAGAACCTGCGGTTTAGCCGGAGCTTGATGTTCCCCGGCAAGCTTGCCGGAGCAAAACTTGTCGGGAGCGTCTGCTTCAACGGAACAAACCTTAAGGCTTGTCGGAGTAGACTGCTCCTCAGCACTCTTGGTGTTGAGCTTGGGGACCTTCTTGGCGGCGGCTTCAGGGAGCTCTGCTGGAAAGTAGTCATCAGAAGCTAACTTCCTCTTTTTGTTCTGTCCAGTTGATGGTGTTACAGATGGTTGAGTTAGCTTGAGCACAAAGATCCCTCGTTCCACAGGTAACTTTAATGCGGCGCATTTTGACAGGCCATCGGCAACATCGTTCTGGGATCTTGGAACATGTTCCATCTGCAGGCCGTCAAAATGCTCTTCCAACTTTCTCACTTCATCAATGTAAGCTTCCATCAACGGACTCTGATAATCTTTGTTTACTTGGCGGACGACAAGTTGCAAGTCACCCCTGACAATGAGCTTCTTGATCCCAAGGTCTGCAGCGATCTTGAGTCCGGCAAGCAATCCTTCATACTCTGCAGTATTGTTTGTTGCTTGCTCCTTGGGAAAGTGCATCTAGACCACGTACTTGAGGTGCTCTCCGGTGGGTGCGACAAGTAACACGCCTGCACCAGCGCCTTGCAGCGAAAAGGCACCATCAAAGTACATGATCCATTCTTTGCTTGCTTCCTTGACGGGGATGCTCAGTTCTGGAGTTTCTTCATCAGGTGTTGGCGTCCATTCTGCTATGAATTCTGCCAATGCTCGGCTCTGGATAGTTGAAGTACTTTGAAACTTAAGGCCAAAGCTTGACAATTCCAGTGCCCACTCGACAATCATGTCTGTTGCTTCTGGATTCTGCAATATCCTCTTCAACGGAAAGCGAGTGACAACTATAATCTCATGTGCTTGAAAGTAATGGCGCAGCTTTCTCAAGGCCATGAGAAGGCAAAAACAACCGCACACCGTAGTACCTTGATCTAGCCCCTGCGAAGGAACCACGAAATAAAGCTGGCGCTGCACCATTTTCTTCTGCTTATCTCCTTGTGGCTGTACAGATTCATCCTTGTCGGGACCAGAGCTTGTCGGGGAAGCCCCCTGCCTGTCGCTGGATGCGCTTGCCGCAGCCGCTGGCTCATCGTCTGCCTCCCTCTCCGCTACTAACGCAGCACTAACCACTTGATTGGTTGCCGCTAGATATAGCAACAACTTATCTTGTGGTTTAGGTGCGACAAGTATTGGAGTGGTGGACAGATTTCTCTTCAAGTCCTGTAACGCAGCCTCCGCTTCCGGAGTCCATTTCATTGGACCTGCCTTTTTCAAAATTTTGAAAAATGGCAGGGCGCGTTCAGCAGACTTAGAGATGAACCTCTTGAGAGCAGCTACGCGGCAGCAAGCCTTCGTACATCCTTGGCGCTTGCGGTGCTTCGATCTGCTCAATGGCCTTGATCTTGTCGGGGTTGGCTTCGATCCCCCACTGAGACACAAAGAACCCGAGAAGCTTGCTGGAAGGGACTCCAAACACGCACTTCTCGGGGTTAAGTTTGAGGTTGATCTTGCAGATTTGCAAAGGTCTCGTCCAAATCTTGAACCAGAGTTGCTCTGTCTTTGCTCTCGACCACTATGTCATCCATGTAAGCTTCTACATTTCTGTGCAGCTGTGGCTCAAAAGCTTCATGAACTACCCTTGCAAATGTTGAACCAGCATTCTTTAGTCCGAAGGCATCCGTGCGAAGCGATGCGTGCCACATGGAGTAATGAATGCGGTTTCTCCTCATCCTCTTACGCCATAAAGATCGATGATATCCTCGAATATGCATCAAGAAATGAAAGCGATCACACCTGCCGTGGAGTCGACAATCTAGTCAATGCGCGGCAAGGGAAATGGATCTTTGGGACAAGCTTTATTAACATCAGTGAAGTCAATACAAAGCCTCCATTTCCCGTTTGCTTCTTGCGCGACTACGAGATTGGCCAACCACGTAGGATGGAGTACTCCTCGACCGAACTGTTGCTTCCAACTTCTTGATCTCTTGACAATGAATTCTTGGCGCTCCACTGCTTGCTTCCTAACTTTCTGGTTGACGGGCCGCACGTGGGGACAGACGGCAAGGTGGTGCTTGATTACTCACAGGAACACCACGGATGTCGACGGTTGCCATGCAAACACATCGACATTACGCTGCGGAAAAACAACGAGCGCTTTCCTATTTAGGGTCAAGCGTGGCACTGATGGTGAAGGTACCACCAGTGCCGTCTTCCTTGGCGGCCACCTTCTTGGTTTCTGGCGGAGTTGCCTTCGCCTTTTTACACTTGCCGGTGGAGCTCGATGGTGCGTCCTCGACGGTAGCGCAGCACTCCGAAGAGGTGCGCTTGCCGGAGTGGGCATCGAGCTCTTGTCGGACTTGGTCTTCTTCTTCCCCGGAGCTTGGCGGCAAGTGGTTTGCGTTCTGCTGCGCTGCTGCTTCGGTAGATCTTGTCGGTGCAGATAAGGGCATCTTTCTTGTCGCCAGGGACAGAAATGACACTTATCGGACCGGGCATCTTGAGCACGTTGTAGGCGTAGTGAGAGGCTGCCATGAACTTGGCGAGCGCTGGACGACCGAGTATCCCATTGTAGGGCAATGGGAAGTCATCAACATCAAAGGTGACTTTCTCTGTCCTGAAGTTCAGCTCGCTGCCAAATGTCACCGGCAGTGTGATCTTCCCCTTCGGCTTACTCCTTCCCGGATTGATTCCTTGGAAAGTACCAGTCTCTTCGAGCTCGCTGTCGAGGATTTGGAGCTTCTTGAGTACCGCTGAGGAGATCAGGTTCAAGCCGGCCCCGCCGTCAACCAGCATCTTCATGACCTTGAGGTTGCGGATAGTTGGTGAGACCAACATCGGCAAGCACCCGACTGCAGTTATGCGATCAGGGTGACCCTCAACATCAAAGATGATGGGCGTGTTGGACCACTTCAGAGGCTTGCCCGACTCAAGCAGCCGGTTTATTGCATTAACCTCCGCACCTTTGTTTGAGCTGGTGGTGCGAAGTATGCAGAGAAGCACCACCGTCGACGCACAAAACCTCTGTTGCCTTCTGAAAGTCCTGCTCGTCGGTCTCATCCTCATCCATCTCTTCATCTTCGTCTTCGTCTTCATCCTTGTCGCGGCCATGGGGAGGCCTACCTCCTTGCCGCTGCTTAGCCTTGCCAAGCGCCCAGGCGGGGCGCTTCTTGCCGGATCCTCCTCCACCTTCTTGGGCCTTCTCCTTGTCTCGCCGCTCATATTCAGCTTTCTGTAGTTCAACAAGCTGCTCAACTTTCTTGCAAGTCAGGAGATCATGGCCCTTGGTGCGGTGGATCTTGCAGTACTGCTTGCCGGAGCCGTCTTGCTTGTCGGCGGCCACCACGGCCTCGTCGGAGCTGCTAGCTTTGTCCTTCTCGGTGCCACCTCCGTTGTCGGACTGCTCGACGACTAGCACATCTTTTGCTTTCCTCTTTCTGTTGTTCCGCCTCTGGTTCTTCCTTGCCGGGGCGGCTTCCTCACTGTCAGATCCTGCTGCTCCTGTGTTCTCTCCAGGGAGTTTCCTCCCCTCCTCAGCACGTGCACACTTGTCGGCCAGAGCATATAGCTCGCTGACATCTCTGATTTGCACATCGCCATCTCCTCCCTCATCCTGCGATTACGCGCGTTCGATGGAGCGCGATAATAACCGGCGGGGGTGGGCGTCAGGATGTTGCGCTGCACTGGCTGAATCTTTGAATGTACTTGCGCAGGGTTCTTCTTCCTTCGGGCGAGTAGATGAAGATGCTCTCTGGCCATGAGGCTTGTGGCGCTGTGAAGGCGCCGACAAACTGATGGCACAGATCTGCCCACGAAGAGATGGAGTTGTCCGGCAAGTGCATGAGCCAAGATCTGACGTTGGGCTTGAGTACCAACGGGAAGTAGTTGGCGAGGATCTTCTCGTCGCGCCCCGCGGCAGCCTGCACCGCGATGGTGTAGGCGCTGAGAACTCCGACGGATGTATCCTACCGTCGTACTTCTCGGAATGCGTCGGCGAAGTTCTTGGTCTTGGGCCTTTGGACTTGCCGCAGCTCACGGGTAAACAGCGGGACAACTGCGCGTATGGCAAGTCCCCTGGTTCCCCGGGCGCATGCATGTCGACGGTGGGCCCGGTAGCGCTGGTCGATTGACGCTGCGCTTCTCTCCGGCCTTCGATCGGGTGCTGGCGTCCTCTTCTTGTCGTTCTTGAAGAACTTGGCGCTGATCACGGCGAGCTGCGGATCGATGATGCCGTGGAGTCGGTGTCGAGGTTGACCAGCGAGTCGGCGATCTTAGCCTTCGGGCGGGAATGCCGATGGTTGCACCCCACCGGTCTTATCGCCATCGGCCGCGCTGGGCGTCTTGCGCAACCGATGTGCTCGGTTGCGGGGAGTGTCGCCGTTAGCAAAGCCGATGAGGCTCGAATGGTGGCCCTCGATCGTCGATCTTATGCGGCGGGAGGGTAATCTAAAGCTGTTGGGCTCGGCCAGCGCTTCTTCGGAGTCTTAGGTGGCGGCGGCGACGACGCGAGCAGATATGCCGTACTTCTAACAATATTAGAAGGAGCAGCATCTCGCCTGACGACCGTGCGCGCTTCGTGCCAGGCATGTTGGCGTGCGTGCTGGTCTTGAGCATCCCGCGATCCACCAGCAGCCTTGACCCAACGAGCGTATGGTATTGCGCGTACCATGACATTATCGGTCCGCGCCTCTGAAGAAGCGCGGTGCATGTCGGACGCGAAATGCATGCAGCCTTGTCCTTGGACTTGGCAGCATTGTGAACTCCCTCGTCGGCACCCGTTCCTCCGCCGGCATCTACCCCACCGCCCGTTTGCTCCGGTGGCGGTGGAATCGGCAGCAGACGGACCAGCCACCTCAAAGCCTTCTTCTTCGGTGGCATGTCGATGAAGATGATGATGTGGCGAAAACACGGATCAGTTCGCACAACCTCGAAGCCCCCTACAGCGCGCCAAAGATGTCGTGGGAGCGAACACCTATGGGGCAGGCCCCTTCTCGGTCCGGCGAGGGAGCGGAGGCGCCTGAAAGAGCGGTCGGCGAAGCACGTGAGGGATTTTACCCAGCTTTGGAGCTCTCCGGAGATATAAAACTCCTACTGCTGCTTTGTGTTTATATTGTGTTCTTGCTCGAGAGTGTGAGCGTTCTGTAGTTTCGAATGAGTCGAACCCCTGCTACGTTGCGCATGGGCCTCCTTTTATAGGCACAAGGGGTCACCGATAGGTGGCAACGCAGCCAAGGGTACAAATGTAAAAAGGGTGGTTGGTACAACTGCTATCTACAGTGCACCCTACCTAACTCTGACGGCAGGGGACAAGCGTATTTAATGCCTGTCCGGTCGCCCAAACAGTGCAGAAAAGCGACCGTTAGGGGCACCACCGCCTGCCACGATGGCCTTCTCGTCATCTCCTCTTGCCACCTCGCACCGCTTGGCTGCCTGACTTCCCGCCACGTCGCTGGAATGATCTTCGCGGCGACCGTCGGTGATCTTATTTGGAGCATGGGCGCAGAGCGGTGGCTTCTCCGCGGCAAGTGCCTTGCCGCAGTCGTTGTCTTGTCACACCCGGAAGCTTGCCGTTCGTCGGGTCTTGCCAGGACGCGCGGCGCGTCGCGGCAAGTTCTTTGCAGTGCCTTGGCTGGCCTTCCCAGCAAGCTCCTCTTGCCGGGGCCTTGTCCTTCCCGGCAAGCCCCTCTTGCCGGAGTCCTGTCTTCTCAGTTTAAACACTTTGTTCTTGAATGGCATCAACAGGAACTACGGAGGTTCTTGGCAGACGCCCGGCAAGCCTTGCCGCGGGGCGCTGCGACTACCCGTGCACAAGTTCGGGGTACTAAGGTACCCCTACTTTAGTACACCGACACCCGTAGAGAGGGAAGACAAGGTGTGTGCGCGTGAGAGGAGTCGACATCGAGAGAACGTGTTTGTTTGAGAGACACCGAGGAAGACTACTATATATCGATGGTGCATGTAGGCGGGAATTAAACAAAGGGATGGTCTTATTGGTTTCGGGGATATAGGGGAAGAGTGAGAGGGGGTAGCTAGAAGGAGATTGTTAAGTGTGAGTGTGTGTTTTACCCATCCAAGTGGAAGTTATGTGCAGACAAGAGGAGAACGATTCGATGTGGCGTTAGGATTGAGTGTAATTTACTACGTATGGAGACATAGAGACCTTGAACGTGCATGTGTGAGAGGTATACATGTATACGTGGGATGTGTGTGTGGGCGCGTGCATGATCAAGATAAAAGAAAGAAGACATAAGTCATAAGATCAATGACATGGGAGAGACGGATCGGTATGACAATATGCATGCATGTGAGAATGCAGGGAAGAAGGCCCAACAATTGAGCATGTGTTTTGTCTTTAGAGATAGTGGCGTGGGCTGCGAGAATGCATCTATGGCGGCGAGAGGAGTGAGGCACAACGATTGTGCAAAAGAGATCAACCTATAAATGCATATGTATGGAGAGACATATATAGTGTGGGTGATAGGAAGAAAGACTCCGTGCGAGAAAGAAATGTTGTGGAGAAACTACTGAGATAGATCTGAGAGATGGAGATGCTAGCTAGTTTGAGTGTTGGAGATGACCGCGGGTGGTTCAGAGGGTGAAGTTATATATGTGTGTGTGAGAGAAAAATAAAAGAGGGTACTTGACTGCATGTAGAGAGAAACATATGTAGTGTGCGTGATAGGAATCAAGAGTGAGGCGAGAAAGAAGGTTGATAGAAAGCAGATAAATAGAAAGATAAAGATGCTAGCTAGTGTGCGTTAGAGATAGGAGTCGAGTGGATCGGAAGGCTGAGTTATGTGTGTGGGTGTGAGAGAGATAGAGAGAGGTGCATGTGAGTCACATACAAACAAATATCGAGAGAAATGAGATCCAGAGAGACGGAGTTTTGTGTCTCTGAGAGAGAAGATATTTCTAGCGAGAGTGATAGCTAGAGAGACATATGAGGGAGCATAAGATATCTCTAGGGAGAGAGAGTGTGTGTGGCGACATACAAGAGAACAATGGATAAATATGAGACCACAGGAGACAGAGTTTGTGTTTGTGTGTGAGAAATAGACATTTAAGAGGAAGAGTCGTAGGTTCTCATATCTAAGGAGCGAAAGACATCTCTGTATGAGGGGTGTACGAGTGGCACACATGGGAATAGTAGAGAGAAATGAGACCCCGGGAGACAAAGTTTTGTGTTTGTGTGAGAGAAGAGATTCCACATGGAGAATCATAGTTAGAAACACATAGCAGGGAGCGAGATATACTTAGAGAGAGATAGAGTGATGAAGGTCGAGGGAGAGAGTACCGTTAGTGTGTTACGAAGATAAAAGATCATTATCGACATACGGTAGCACGAGAGATACGAGAGGCGATGAGCAGTATAGGTCCAAAGAGATAGTCCTATATAAGCATGAGTGATAGCTATATGAGACGAATATCTGGATTAAAGGGGATTCAAATATTTAAACTGGAGATCACGATATCGATAATATAATACGCAAATTGGTGTATCAAACATGCATATTCATTTTAATTTGGGCACACGTGTAATGTTATATAGTTTATCAATATTGGTGATCCATAGATTCTTTAATTACAAACAATGCATGGTTTATATGCAATTAATGTCTCAACGGGATTACACTATATGTTGCATGTGTGAAACACATTATACATGTTTGAGAAGTAAAAAAACCTGCATGAAACACACATTAATTGGAGACAGTTAGCGAGGAATGCATACATTGTATTTCAACATAAAATGGTTTCAAATATTTGAAAATCCAAATTGATGGATACAACCTTATGAATCTGAGATCATGCCATTTGTAAACCATATTTATGTATAAATGGTGTTGTGCTTTTGAAAGTATATATAAAAAAATGATGTATATAGAATTTAATTCCAATTGAAAATGGATCCCTGAAAAAATAGAATACAAGCGGGATTGAATTGAGTTGTACGATGGCGTGCACTCTGCAAAATTTGAGCAAGCGGGGAAAGTCGCGATAACCTCTAGAAACCAAAATCTGCGAGATGGAAATTACTCGCCTATCCTCGCCACGCAAAAGCCTATCTGTTGGATTTCTATATGTTTCGATAGGGGTAGGTTTGTAATTTCACCAAAACGTGACGTAACCGCCTCTCACCCGGATTCATACACGGTGGGCGCCAAAACACAGTGTGTGCTCGGCCGAAATCGACTCCCTCTCCGATTCATATTCATACACAGTGGGCGCCAAAAACAAACTCTCGTCGGCAAATATTCGGTGTATGCGAGATTATCGTCCTATCCCCAACCGACTAATATTGTTGTGATGTAGGAAATTTGAAACGGGGGCTAAGTTTGTAAATTTCCTCGCATTTGAGACAAGTCCGCCCTGAATACATGGTTCCCCCCTTCCTCTCTACCTTCATTTTCCCCATTCGTACTCTATGGGCACCAAAACACCCTCTCCACCCCAGCCTCCTCCGTCCGCCGATGTCCGCCACCCCATCCACCGCCATCCTCCTCCACCATGCCGGAGCTGATACCCCGACGCCGCCGTCCATTACAAGAGATCGACCTCTCTCATCCATGGCTTCGGACCGGGATCCTTGCATCCCATCCTCTCGCTTCATCCCCGCCGTCATCCACCTTGTCGGCGCCCCTCCTATGACCGTCTCATCCACCGCGCCCCGCCACCACCGTCTACCCTCCTAGATCTGCTTCCATGCTGCCGACAGCCTTCGCTACCTCAACACCGTCAAATTCTCAGCAGATGCATACATGGCGCCGCACTCTTTCGTATCTGCTCAACTTATTTAGTGTAGCAAGAAAATAGATCGCCACTGCTTTACTCTGATTTCTTGTCTTGGTTGTGAAGTTACCTTTGTCCGGTTTGGACCTTCAGATCCTCCATGGCACGCTCAACACTATACTCCCAATGCTTATGGTTTTGCCCTTTTATATTCCACACTAGCTAAATCATAGTAGACTAAATTTCAAAATTGGGTCAGTCGATTTTTCAGAGCTCGCCGGAGTTCGCCGGTGCGAACGAAGGGGCTCGGGTGGTTGGGGGGCCTCGCCGAACGAAGAAAACTCGATGCGAGTGGGGGTGGGGGTGGGGGTGGCAGAGGAACAAAGGAGGTGGGGGCCGATGGTCCGGTCGGCGGCCCGTGTGGTGTTCTATATGGGAAGAATCAGAGACAAGGAAGAAGAAGGGTTAGGAGACGTAGGATCTTCATCCAACCGCCTGAAATGGTCGAGAGACAACTGGGAGTTGCATTCTTAATGCGCTCTGGTTCATCATGTGTGGGCACTGCGCAACCAACATTTTATTATCCAAAATCTGCTTGCTCTTCTTTACCATGTTCCTCTTACATTTCTTCTTTAATATGTACTCTCTCCGTTCCTAAATACAAGTCTTTGTATAGATTCCACCATGGATTACATATGGAGCAAAATGAGTGAATCTACACTCTAAAATGTATCTGGATAAATATGTATGTGATCCACAGTGGAAATCTCTACCAAGACTTATATTTTGGAACGGAGGGAGTATGATAGTAGTCAATATGTTCCTTATACTGAAGATGGAGCAGGGACATTTGCAGTGTAGAGGTCTATATGGTCAGGTTGTGATGGACACTTTGAGCCTCTTTGATTAGTAGGATTTTGTAAACATAGGAATATGATGCATGAGTGGCCTGCCCACTTGAATCCTATAAGAATAGCAAGAAATGCGGGGAGCTATGTCGCCTTTGAAAGTTACACTGATATTAACAGTACCGCACCTTCACTTGAAGAGAGCTGGTATCCGAAGCCGTTCTAGCCGTACCGGCAATACTAGCACATATATTCCAGCAAGTTCCACTTTACTGATTTTACTCTGATGCTTAAGGTTTTCCCGTTATATCTACACTATGATCTGTGTTGCTGCTTTGTGTCGCACTAGCAGCAGTCCACTCTTGAAGCTAAACACTGCAATGACTTACAAAATTGGCACCAAGGCATTGAGTGCCATTCTGGATGCAATGAAACTCATACGCTCCCCACCTGTTGACTCTTGTTCAGAATATGATCCTAATGACTCTTGTTCAAAATTGCCACATATAGAGAGACAGCATGGAATTGCATTTCTTTGGGCGTTGTGATTCATCATGAGTGGGCAACCAACATTGTATGCAATGAAGCGGAACCTCAAGAATATGCTTCCTCTTCTATTCTTTAACATGTTCCTCTTTTTGTATTCTGTATTTAGTACGTACGGTATGTTCCTTATCAGGAAGGGGCGCAGGGACATCTGCAGTCAACAGCTGATAGAGCTGGCCTGTATGTGATCGATAGGCTTTCAATTACTAGCGGCAATACAACACCGTATTTTCAAGCCAGCTTCACTTTCCTGATTTATATATCGTGGTTATGGTGTACACCTATTATGTACACTATGATCTGCCTAGTTGTTGTGTGCTCTTGTTATCATGGTTTGGCAATAAACTCTCTATACATTATATTATGAACCTATCATCCGCCAACTATCCTTACTTCTGGAGCCTATTTTTTGTGTACTTGTGCTAGATTATATAAATGCACGCACCATATTACACCACACATGAGCTCTCTCGTCAAAATCCAGTGATAACACACAAGTGTTTACAGGGGCGCCCCTATATTAGAATATCATCTGCATTACAAAGATAATCTCACAACTATTTATGTTTTCATGGTTTCAGATATTATACGCAATTACAATTAATATCAGAATCTGCGCATCAGAAGAATATTGTGGAAAACTGTAATGACTTACAAAATTGTCACCAAGGCATTGAGTGCCATTCTGGATGCAATGAAACTCATACGCTCCCCACCTGTGATTCTTGTTCAGAATATGATCCTAATGACTATTCTATCCTCGAGGAGTCAAAGGCAGATGGCCTGTCATGTTCACCCATCAAGGTGCCTGTTATAATTTTGCAAGGTTTATTGATTGCAAGAATAATTTTGCAAGGTTTATTGATTGCGCGTATCTTGCATATGTTGTCTTGCATTTCGTCTACTTTATTTCACCACCATCTGCTTAGTTTACTCATCATATATGTCGAGATGACATGCCCATCCATTATCAATACATATTCCATCTATAACCATACCATGTTTTTCCACACAAATGTTGTTCTTGTGCATCAGACATCAAAAAGGAAGAGGGTGATTGCCGAACCTGAAGGAGCACCACCAAAGTCCTTGAAAAACGTCGTTGTGCGGAGAAATCGACAAACACCCACTTATATTGCTGTACAACCAAAGTGAGACAGGACGTAGGACCGACTCCAGCAGACTGTACCCATACTTCACTGGCCACACCACTAGCCCCACCACACAGGACCTGCACTCCAGCAAAAGGTATGCCGATTTCAGTTGCCATAGCAACAACCGTACCACAGAAATACCTCACTCCAGCAAAAAGTAAAGCAAGTACACCGGCCGAAGACCTATCCCAACTACAGAGACGGCCAATTCCTGCAGATTCGAACCCCATTCCAGTTATTCCCAATTTAAAAGACAATGCTTTCAATGTTGTTAGGGACTACGTGCATATATTCCCATCATGGGAAGATTATAGTGAAGACAAACACCATTTTCACATCTTCCTGTCCCACTTACGTGTAAGTGCTATTATTCATGGTGATTATTTTCCTGTTTTACTGCGATTGAACACATCAATGATTTACATTGCATTGTTGTAAGTAGGCGAGGTCAATCTGGATGGTCATGACGAGCAAAGCTTGCTTGCGCTTTTCAGGAAGCATTGCGGCGATGTCGGTGTTACTGAGAAAATCACACTTTGATGGCAAGTCTATAAACGAATTTCCGGTGAAGTCTCCTGTGCTAAATTTAGAAGACATTGAATGGAAAAACCTTGTTATGCACTGGTCTCATTCCGAGGACGAGGTACTGTCTATGATATCGCATGACAATTTGAACTTCTACTTTTCCGCATGTGCCTCATGGATCTTTTTTGCAGGAAATCTGCTCGAAAAAGAATTCCGGTTTGAAAAGAACGACAGGATATCGCAAATATGTTGCCCGTTGCTTTGCTCTTGTTAGTACCTGTTGTCCTGTATCATTGTACTTGCATACATACCTGGTTCATTATGTGACAGCAGTATGCATGATAGCTTACTTATCAATTGTTCGCTCCAAATTATCTGATCTGTATGAATGGTTACATTAGTGTAGAATAATCCAATGCCAATGAAATTTTTTAGCTCTGCATTGTTCTTGTATGTACCTACTGTCCTTTATTAGTGTCCTTATATTGATAGGTAGTTGTTCATGTACCATCACTCTGTAGCTTATTTTCCTTTGCCCTCCATTTTCTACACATCAGATCTATATTTACTCTTACCATAAGGTTGGATAACACCGATGGTAATTAAGAAGTTTAGCTCTGCATTGCTCTTGGCTGTACCTTTTGCTTGTATCGCTGTACTTACATTTATACCTACTTGGTTATGTAGCATCACTCTTCATCTTATCTTAAATATTCTCCATTTTTTCTTATATTGACACATCTATATTTACTCTTAACAAAATGTAGAATAAAGGCAATGCTTACGAAGAAGGTTCTGTGGTAAACTTCTTGAATTGCCCCCCCCCCCATCAGAATGGACAAGGGCTCTATAGAGCCTGCCTTCACCAATAATGTAAGTTTGTCCTTCTCAAGCCTTCAAACTTTGTTGTGTATATTTGGTTAGGCATGACTGCAACAGCTGTTTATTTTTGGTGTTTGCATCAAATTGCATGTTTAAAGTTTATTTTGTAGTTCGTAAACAAAAGTTTGTCCTTCTCAATTTAAGTTTTCAGTTGTACAACCAAGTTCCTTCTTCATGCCATGTAAATTAAACTACTACAGAGCAAGTGATCTTATTTTGCCAATCTGAAATGGGTAAATTGACAGCACACTTACCATTGATACTTATGAGTTCTTGATCTGTAATCCAGTGGTGTCGTGAAGCTGCCAACTCCTTCACAATGTCATTTCCTGCCATGTCTTGACCTGAACAATACCATATTGTGTTAATGCTATTTTAAACTGTGTCACTTTATTCATCAGTAAGAAATGTGACGAATTGTCAGCACTGGTACTTATATGTGCAAAACCTATCATCTGTCTGCTTGTTTATGTTTCAGAGTGAGGAGGATATAAGTGTCAAACAAGTGCGATCTCATCGACTTGCTTTCACCGCTTCTTATTACTGCAGCTTCCGAGCGAGGCTAACCTTTCTTGAACTCTATTGAAGTCTTTATCGGTTTTGTATATTATTTTGTCGGTGTGTTTAATTGCACCGGTGGCGATCTTTCATGCCCAGTGTATGTAATCTGTTATGCTTGTGCTTTATTATCATAGTGGCGAACTTTGATGCCCAGTGGATGTAATATGCCGTAATTTCTTTATTGTATAGTCTAGGTTTTTTTCTTATTCATGATGCTGCAGTTATTTTACTGTATATATATCCTGTCTTCGCAGTAAACCGGCCAAACCGTAAAATTACGGTACATAATCGGGCCGTCATGCAAATCACTATGTATGATCCGCATCATGGGCACCGTCATCTTGGTCCATTAACAGGCCTAAATGTAAACTGGCCCACTAGTAGATTCGGGCCTTTAATAGGCCGAGTAAACCGCCGGCCCTATTTTCCCAGTAAAACTCAATGGGCTTTTAGGAGGCCGAAAAGTAGGTTGGTCCTGAAACGTGCCGAACAGTTCACGGGCCGGCAGCAGGCCGAAATAGACCCCGGCTCATTATTGTGCCAATCAAATCATGGGCTTATAACAGGCCAAAATTGTCTCGGTCCTTGTTTGGCCCAATCAGATTATCGGCTGTGAGCAGGCCCGATGCAAACGGGGCCGTAGTTAGGCCCAACTATATGATAGGCTTTTAACAAGCCGAAATATATATAGGGCCAAAATGTTAAACGGGCCTTTAACAGGCCGAAACTAATATCAGGCTGAATTACTAAATGGCCCTTTTATCTAGTGGGCCAAAAGCATAGCGTCCAGTTGACGGGCCGAATCTGATACAGGCCATAATTTAGCCCAAAGCCTCTCAAAGTGCTGGACCTGGTCTGGGCCGTAATTTGGCCCAGAACGTGGGAGGCTTTTAACGGGCCGGATCTCATATGGGCCTCCATTAGGCCCAGAATGTGGCAGGCTGTTAATGGACCGGATCAAATATGGGCCGGCATTCGGCCCAAAACATGGCAGTCTGTTAATGGGTCGGCCTACTAGTGTCATCAAAATCTTTTGGGCCTTCAGCTGGGCCGGCCCATTATGGGCGGCGGAATCTCGTGGGCCGTTAGCTGGGCCGACCCATTATGGTCCGCAAAATCTTGGGGGCCTTTAGCTGGGCCGTCCCATTATGGCCCGCAAAATCTCGTGGGCCTTTAGCTGAGCCGGCCCATTATGGCCCGCAAAAACTTGTGGGCCTTTAGCTGGGCCGCCCCATTATGGCCCGCAAAATCTCGTGGGCCTTTTGCTGGGCCGGCCCATTATGGACCGCAAAATCTTGTGGCCCTTTAGTTGGGCCGGCCCATTTAAATTTATGGGCCACTTTTGGGCCGGTCCATGTGTCAACATTTCATAAGCGCATCTCGGCCATTAGATGAGTGACACCTGTACCAACGGGGAGCTGACACGTGTTTCCTCCAGCCAATGATGATTTTACACGTGGAAAATCCCCATTGGTCCAGGCTGTTAACGGGTTATCGGATCCAAAACGGGACCCGATAGCTTAACGGCGTTCCGTTACGGTGGATGCCACATGTCGATCACCCTTGACGAAAGCACTTCTGTGACGCGCGATTTATCATCATGGAAGTGGACACTTCCGTGATGATAATTTTGGTAATGGCATGGAACACTTCTACGATAGCACAGGTATGACTATCTTGATTCTATCATAAAATCGTCATGGATGTACATGCAAGACAAAAAACGCGACATACTGTGACAAACACGTATCATCATGGAAGTGTATTTTTTTTTGTAGTGCTCCTTCTTATCATCGTCATTCGTTTTATCTTGATTAGCATGATTAATAGCAAATTCATCATAGTTATCATAACTAGAGTTATCAACAAGTAAATCATCATCACCTAGCAAATCATCTTCATCACTATTGAAATCAACATACTCAGGGTGTGATACCTTTGGGCCTTTAGCCATGAAGCATCTTCCAATTCCTTCATTTGGTGAGTCAAATATGTCATAGGAGTTGGTTGACACAAGTGCTAGACCGGCAACACCTTCATCTTGAGTATATTCGGAGTCGGGGTGATAACTTCTTTCAGAGTGATGGTCGGAATTGGAGCCGGATACCCATTCACCAACGTGAGCTTGATGTCTTTGTTTTGTGCAGCTCTTTGATGATTTGTCCTTCCTTTCTAAATCCTTGCTTCTCCGGGAGGTTCTTCATTCATAACGATCATCTCTACTCCTTCTCTCTCTTGGTGGTGATTCTTATCTTCTACTTCTTCTTTTAGGTGAATCTTCTCTTCTTTTGTAGGGAGCCGTACACTCATTGGAGTAGTGTCCGGGTCTTCCACAATTGTAGCAATTACATTCACGACTCGAAGATCTTTTGTCATTGTAGGACCTTGACTTGGAACTTCTTTCCTTGCTTCTACTCTTGTAGAACTTGTTGAAGTTCTTCGCCATTACGCTCAATTCTTCATTGAAGGTTTGTTTCTCACTTGCTGATGTAGGAGCATCACATGAGGCATTGTAAGCACCACTTGACTTGTTGTGAAGCTCTTCTTTATCCTTGAGTGACATCTCATGAGCAACAATTCTTCCAATGACTTCCGTTGGCTTGAGATCTTTGTAATTGGGCATCATTTGGATCAATGTGCACAAGTTATCATATTTTCCATCCAAGGCTCTTAGGATCTTCTTGATGATGAATCTATCAGTCATCTCTTCACTTCCGAAGCCGACAATCTCATTTGTGATGAGAGCAAGCCTAGAGTACATTTCAGGGACACCTTCACCATCCTTCATTTTGAACTTGTCAAGCTGACTTTGAAGCGCATCCAATTTGGATTCCTTGATGGAGTCAGTACCTTTGTGCACATCAATCAAAGTATCCCAAATTTCCTTTGCATTCTCAATACGGCTCATTTTGTTGAATTCTTCGGGGCACAATACGTTGAAGAGAATATCACAAGCTTGAGCGTCGTTTTGCAGCATCTTCAACTCTTCCGCGATAGCTTCACAGTTTGGTTCTCTCCCATCGAAGAACTCACCTTGCAAGCCAATACACACAATAGCCCAAACGGCGGGGTTATGTCCAACAATATGCATTTTCATCTTATGCTTCCAACTAGCAAAATTAGTACCATCAAAGTAAGGACCTCTACGATGGTAATTTTCCTCGATAGACGCCATACTCTCCTAGGTTGTGAAACTAAGGGCATCTCCAGCCGCGCCCCCAACAGGCCCCCAAGCCACTTTTTGGCGCGCCGCCAGCAGCCATCGCGCCCAGGGCGCCAAAATCGCCGGTTCGGACCTTTTTCCGCCCGGCGGTCACAGTCGAACCAGCTGCCATTGAGAGCCGTTGAGAACTCGGCGCTAGGAAAAGCACGCCTGGCCCACATGGACAGGGGAAAAGTCAAGGTTTTCTTCCCCGACTCGCCTCGCACCCCCTGCGCCCTCGGCCACCACTAGCTATATCCGGCGGCGGCTGCCGCCTACTCCGCTAGATAGCCATTCCCATGGGAAAATAGCGGCTTCCGCGGCAGCCCTCCCGCAGCAGTGGGCGTTTCGGCCGCCGTTCCGGCCGCGGGCCAGCGTTTAACGGCGGTACCGCCCACCGGCGCAAGGTGTTGGCATTTTGATCTCTCGCGATGGACTCGAATGAGGAAGAGCTCGTTCTTGCTGGTGGTGGAAGCCGCGGCGGCGTCCGGGAAGAAGAGCATCGATGGTGCTCGCCGCCCTCGCCAATTCTTGGCGAGCAATGAAAAGCAGCGTCGAGATGGCTCGGCGCGGGCGGTGAAAGCAAAGAACCGGCATCGTCTGCAAAGGCTAATGCATGATCTACTCGACTACTTCGCCGATGCTCCACTTCATGGCGAAGAACATTTCGGCGCCGTTATCGGATGAGCAAAGCTCTTCCTCGAGATTGTGAATTCCATCAGGAGTTAAACAACTACTTCAAGTGCAAGATGGATTGCCTTTGGCGCTCTTGGATTCACCTCCATCCGAAGTGCGGCGACAGCGATAGCGATGCTTGCATATGGAGCTCCCGGTGATTCACTCGGCGACTATGGGCGCATGGCGAGTCCACCAGCATAGAGTGTTTCTACAAGTTACGTCGGGCGTGGTGGCGGTGTTTGGGCCACAATACTTGAGAGCACCCAATGCGGAAGACACTTTGCTCGGATCCTAGCCGAGAATGCAGCAAGAGGATTTCTGGGATGCTTGGAAGCATCGATCGCATGCATTGAAATGGAAGAACGCCCATTTGGTCGGCGATCGATGTACAAAGGCGCCAAAAGGCGGTTGCGATGTGGTGCTTGCTTGGCGGTAGCCACACAGACCTCTGGATTTGGCACTCCTTCTTTGGTATGCGAGAACTCACAATGACATCAACGTCTTTGCGGTGCTCTCCTCTTTTTGCCAAACTCGTTGAGGCCATTCTCCTCCGGTGAACTTCAAGATCAATGGGCACCAATACAACAAGGGGTACTATCTAGTGGCGGCATCTATTCGAGATGGTCGACATTTGTGAAGACGATCTCAAACCCTATGGCGAGGAGGCAAGAACGCTGGTTTCTGCGAAGCTTCGGAGGCTTGCGGAAGGATGTCGGCGGGCATTTGGTGTGCTCAATCTCGATTTGCTTTGTTGTTCGGTACCCGCTTAGACCTGGTCGAAAGATCAAATGTGGGAGATCATGACTTGTGTGTCATCTTGCACAACATGATCATCGAGAGCGAGCAAGAAGACCAGTGTTTGACCTTGAACCATACTACTGGTAGGGTCCTCTGGCGAAGTTGATCACCAACTACCGCAACTTGGATTGCCTATCTCAAGATATCGTCGGAGATCCGAGACCCACAGTGCATCATCAAGCTGCAGAAGATCTGATTGAGCACCTATGGAGGCTCAAGGGGACGCCGCATGATGAAATCTGAGTTTTATTTGTTGATCTATATAATTTGTATTGAACTATTTGTTGTTGTAGTATTTTGTTGAAGTATTTGATTTTTCTGTGATGAAATATGTGATAAGGAATAATTGTGTTGATAATTTAATGCCGAGACACGGCGAAACCACGCCGAATATGGGCCTATTCTCGCCCATATGGGCCGTTTATTCGCCGAAATTGGACTGCAAAGTGGGCCAATTTCGGCGCCTGGGAGCGACGACTGGGCGCAAACCTGCCCCCAGCGCCGAGTGTATCGCCGACTCGCCCCCAGGGGGCGATTTTTATGCGTCCTGGGGGGGCCAACGGCTGGAGATGCCCTAAGTCTATGATCACCAAAAGCTATGGAAATCAAGGCCAATGGAGACTGTAGCTCTGATACCACTTGTAGGATTGAAAGTATGTGTAGAGGGGGGTGATTAGACTACTTGACCAAATAAAACTCTAGCCTTTTCCCAATTTTAAGTCTTGGCAGTTTTTAGCAACTTTACACAAGTCAAGCAATCATTCTACACATGCAATTCTAAGAGTATAGCAGCGGAATGTAAAACATTTCACATGAAGGTAAAGGGAGGAGTTTGAGGGAGCAAACGCAATGTAGACACGGAGATTTTTGGTGTGGTTCCTATAGGTGGTGCTATCGTACATCCACGTTGATGGAGACTTCAACCCATGAAGGGTAACGGCTGCGTGAGTCCACGGATGGCTCCACCCACGAAGGGTCCACAAAGAAGCAACCTTGTCTATCCCACCATGGCCATCGCCCATGAAGGACTTGCCTCACTAGGGTAGATCTTCACGAAGTAGGCGATCTCCTTGCCCGTACAAACTTCTTGATTCAACACCACTCTCCAAATGGTAATAGATGGTGTGTTGATGATGAACTCCTTGCTCTTGTGCTTCAAATGATAGTCTCCCCAACACTCAACTCTCTCTCATAGGATTGGATTTGGTGGAAAGATGATTTGAGTGGAAAGCAACTTGGGGAAGGCTAGAGATCAAGATTTATGTGGTTGGAATGGAATATCTTGGTCTCAACACATGAGTAGGTGGTTCTCTCTCGGAAAATGAATGCTGGAAGTGTAGGCACATTCTGATGGCCTTCTCTCTGAATGAAGAGAGGGTGGAGGGGTACATATGGCCTCCCCACAAAATCTAACCATTACACACAATTTACCAAACTCGGTGAGACTGAATCCGAAAACTCGGTCAGACCGGTTTAGTTCATAATGTGACTGTTAGGCATTTCGGTGGGCCCGACATGTCAACTCGGTGGGACCAATTTCTTTAGGGTTAGAGCATAACGTAATCTCAATGAGACCGATTACACAAACTCGGTGGGACCGACTTTGGTAATAAGCTAACCAGAGAGTTGGTCAGGCAAACTCGGTGGGACCAATTCGCTCGTCTCGGTGAGACCGAAACGTTACGAAGGGGAAACAGAGAGTTTGCATTGCAAACTCGGTGGGACCGATCATCTCGGTTAGACCGAAACGTTACGAAGGAAAATAGAGAGTTCGCAATCCCATCCCAGTGAGACCGAGATCCCTATCGGTGAGACCGAAGTGACTAGGGTTTCTGGCAGTAGCTATGTCAAATGAACTCGGTGGCGCCGGATAGATCAAATCGGTGGAGCCGAGTTTGACTTTTACTTTGGGACATATGTGGATATGATAAAGTGGTTAAGGGTTTTTGGAGCATAACACTAAGCATCTTGAGCAAGCAAGCCATTAAGCAACACCTCATCCCCTTTAAATAGTATTGGCTTTTCCTATCGACTCAATGTGATCTTGGATCACTAAAAGTAAAATGTAGAGTCTTGAGCTTTAGAGCTTGAGCCAATCCTTTGTCCTTAGCATTTTGAGGGGTCCACATTCCTAATCCATGCCATGCCAATCATTGAAGTTTCCTGAAATATTCATCTTGAAATAGCATTAGTTCAATGAGCTATATGTCGTTAATAATTACCAAAACCACCCAGCGATAGTTGCACTTTCAATCTCCCCCTTTTTGGTAATTGATGACAACATACAGATCAAAGCTTCAACAAATGTTAATAAGATTGAAATACATCGTCGCTTTGAGAAGTATGTGATAAGCAAGAGCTCCCCCTAAATTTGTGCATTATTTAACACTTGATTTTGAATGCAAATGCATAATCGATTAGTATCATGGGTTACTCTTCCATGTCACATACATCTTGGTGGAGCGCTCAAAATGATAGCAATTAAAAGCATGCACTCATCACCAAGCAAAGTGAATGATCATATATGGATATAAGAGATAATATCATCCAAGCAAACATTAAAGTAGCATATGAACAAACACATGATCATACAAGTATCTCACACAAGGACATAAGGTATCAAACAAGCACACAATAAAGTTTAACCAAACAAATAGCAAGAGAGACAAAAAGCAACACTCTCTCTCAAAGCCTATGATCTATACATATTTCTCCCCCTTTGGCAACAAGTTACCAAAAAGTATAAATATGCATAGTGCTATGCGTCTCTCCGGCTTGGTCTTCGGGAGGTGGTGTAGAGAGAACTCCAAGGATGAAGCCATCAGTCGATGTAGCTGGAGCTAGTGGAGTGGCTGGTGGAGGTGGCACTGAAGCTGTAGCTGCTGGTGCCAATGTGGTAGCTCTAGTATCTGGTACTAGCACTGCAGCTGACCTCTGACCTCTTGGCACTGGCTGAAAAGCATATATAGTTGCCTTCCCTTTCTTCTCCTTTGCTTCCTCCTGGAGCTGCTCAACTGTTGTCTACATCTTAGTCACTTTCAGATCAAGAGCATAGAATTTTTCTCCAATGATCCTATCCAAGCTCTCCTGATTCTGAGTCAGGGTGGCCAATCCCTTCTCAATCCTCAAAGTTGATTGGATCAGATATCCAAGCTGATCTTGTTTGCTCTTCAAGAACACTTGAGATGCCTCTTCAACAGTTGGCATCTTTGTAGCTTTTTCTGCATTTGCCTTAGCTCTCTTCTCTTGTGCTTGCACTGATGAAGGTTCATTCTCATCCATTACAACTGTGTTGTCTTCAAATATTGGGTAGAGAAGTAAATGCTCCTTGTCCAACAAGTAAGTGCCTGTGCCCATCTGTGAGTTGATGAGCACCTAAATGGGTGGAGCATACCCACAAGTTCTTTTCTGGTCAGCAGCTGTCCTCTTGATTGTCTCTACAATCAGACTCATGACCTTGAATTTTTGAGCTGCATCAAAAATGTGCAACAAGTTGATTGAATATCCTCTTATCATCCTATGATATCCAGATTTGGGCAACAAAGTATGCCTTAAGATGGTGTTGATAGTAGGCAGACCAGACAACAAATATTTCACTGAGCCCAACGTATGAGTTTCCAGGGCTTCATCAGGAATTTCCTTATATTGCCATGGAGTTGTGGTCTTTATTCTTCTTGGCATACACATCCAAATCATCCTCATGGTCTTCTGGGGCATTGATCAACTTTGGCCATTCTTCAACAGTTGACTGGTACCTTGTACCTTCAGACATCCACACTATCCTTCCATCTGGATAGAAATGAGCAATGGAGTAGAATTGCATGATTAGCTCATCATTCCACTTGGTGAGCTTCTGTCCAACGAACTTGTCAACTCCACAAGCTTTGAAACTATCATGTACACCTGGAAAGTGATCTTCATTCTCTTTAATATATTCCCAATCAACCCATCTCATATCACAGACAATTGGCTTCTTGTCAAGCAGAATGGTCTCATAGAAATCTTGCTGTTCTTTGGTGGGGAACCTATAGTCCACAGCAGTTCTCCTTCTCACAACATACGGATCAGACTGTCTCCAAAGTCCAAATCCGGCAACCTTTCTCATGTTCATGTCCTGTGCCACTGGATGAGTGTCTGGTCTAGAATCTTTGGTTTAAGCTGTCTGAGCACTTGGGCTTCAGCATCTTCTTCTTCATCCATCTCAGGCACCGGGGCCTTGTTCTTCTCCTCAGCAGGAATGTTTCTGGTGCTTCTCTTGGGTGCAGACTTGGTCGTTTGAGCAGCAGCTTTGGGAGCAGGTTTGGGCTTAAGTAGCAGCCCCAGACTTGATTGCATCTCCCATAAGCTTTTGTGACTTGGGTGCTGGTGCAACATCCTCTTCCTCTTCCTCTTCTTCTGAATCTCTTACCATAGTTGACTTTCCAAGAACTTTTGCAAATGTGGTTCTTGCCCTCTTCTTCTTCTTGCCATCTCCAACTGCCTTAGCATCATTTGATTCTATTGTGAATTTCATGGTTTCCCCTGTTGGAACTTTCCTTGGCTTTGACATTGGGACTCTCTTTGTTGGTGCCTTCTTATGCATACCAGGCTTTGTTGTAGCAGCAGTGCCATATTCTTTCTTCAGCACTTTCTTCTTTGTGGTGGCCTCATCCACAACAGCCACATAGTCCTCATCCTCGGAGTCTGAGGTTCTCTTCTTCCTTGTTCTAGTGGCTGCCTTGGGCAAGTTACTTGGTGTGCTCCTGCTGCCCTCATCATAGCTGCTTGAGGGACTAGTGCCCTCACTCATTTGCACTTTCTCTTCAGATTTATTCGGGCTATCACTGGTCAGACATCTTGGTAGGCGAACTGACAGCAAACCCTGTGAATAGATATAGACGAGGTAGAGTAGATGAGCATCACAAAGTGCAGAGATTTTTGCAAAACAGATGAGTCAAAAAACTTAGTTTTAGTTCTCTACTGAAATGATTTCGGAGCTACCAAATTGATAAACTCGGTGATACCGAAGCAACTTTTGGAACCTAAACTAGTGAACTCGGTCTATCTAGAAACTGTCATGTACACCTGGAAAGTGATCTTCATTTGAAACTGTCATGTACACCTGGAAAGTGATCTTCATTCTCTTAAATATATTCCCAATCACCCATCTCATATCATAGAAAATTGGCTTCTTGTCAAGCAGAATGGTCTCATAGAAATCTTGTTCTTTGGTGTGGAACATATACTCCATAGCAGTTCTCCTTCTCACAGCATATGGATCAGACTGTCTCCAAAGTCTCAATCCTTCATCCTTTCTGATGTTCACGTCCTCTGCCACTGGATGAGTGTCATTGTGGTTTGAAATCTTTGATTTAAGCTTTCTGAGCACTTGGGCTTCAGCATCTTCTTCTTCATCCATCTCAGGCACTGGGGCCTTGTTCTTCTCCTCAGCAGGAATGTTGGTCAGGATAACTCGGTGGGACCGACTTTGGTAATAATCTAACCAGAGAGTTGGTCAGGCAAACTCGATGGGACCAATTCGCTCATCTCGGTGAGACCAAAACGTTACGAAGGGGAAACAGAGAGTTTGTATTGTGAACTCGGTGGGACCGATCGCTCATCTCGGTTAGACCGAAACGTTACGAAGGGAAACGGAGAGTTTGTAATCCCATCTCGGTGAGACCGAGATCCCTATCAGTGAGACCGAAGTGACTAGGGTTTCTGGCAGTGGCTATGTCTAATGAACTCAGTGGCGCCAGATAGATCAAATCAGTGGGGCCGAGTTTGACTTTTAGTTTGGGACATATGTGGATATGAGAAAGTGGTTGAGGGTTTTTGGAGCATATCACTAGGCATCTTGAGCAAGCAAGCCATTAAGCAACACCTCGTCCCCTTTTAATAGTATTGGCTTTTCCTATGGACTCAATGTGATCTTGGATCACTAAAAGTAAAATGTAGAGTCTTGAGCTTTAGAGCTTGAGCCAATCCTTTGTCCTTAGCATTTTGAGGGGTCCACATTCCTAATCCATGCCATGCCAGTCATTGAACTTTCCTGAAATATTCATCTTGAGATAGCATTAGTTCAATGAGCTATATGTTGTTAATAATTACCAAAACCACCCAAGGATAGTT
Organism: Aegilops speltoides; assembly: GCA_021437245.1. Lineage (NCBI taxonomy): Eukaryota > Viridiplantae > Streptophyta > Magnoliopsida > Poales > Poaceae > Aegilops > Aegilops speltoides. The sequence goes on from CM038147.1 coordinate 266,504,052, forward strand.
GCACTTTCAATCTCGCCCTTTTTGGTAATTGATGACAACATATAGATCAATGCTTCAACAAATGATAATAAGATTGAAATACACCGTCGCTTTGAGAAGTATGTGATAAGCAAGAGCTCCCCATAAATTTGTGCATTATTTAAGACTTGCTTTTGAATGCAAATGCACAATTGATTAGTATCATGGGTTACCCTTCCATGTCACATACATCTTGGTGGAGCTCTCAAAATGATAGCAATTAAAGCATGCACTCATCACCAAGCAAAGTGAGTGATCATATATGGATATAAGAGATAATATCATCCAAGCAAACATTAAAGTAGCATATGAACAAACACATGATCATACAAGTATCTCACACAAGGACATAAGGTATCAAACAAGCACACAACAAAGTTCAACCAAACAAATAGCAAGAGAGACAAAAACAACACTCTCTCGAAGCCTATGATCTATACATATTTCTCCCCCTTTGGCAACAAGTTACCAAAAAGTTCATATATGCATAATGTTATGTGTCTCTTAGGCTTGGTCTTCGGGAGGTGGTGTAGAGAGAACTCCAAGGATGAAGGCATCAGTCGATGTAGCTGGAGCTAGTGGAGTGGCTGCTGGAGGTGGCACTGAAGCTGTAGCTGCTGGTGCTGATGTCGTAGCTCTAGTACCTGGTACTGGCACTGCAGCTGACCTCTGACCTCTGGGCACTCGCTGAAAAGCATCTGTAGTTGCCTTCCCTTTCTTCTCCTCTGCTTCCTCCTGGAGCTGCTCAACTGTCGTCTGTATCTCAGTCACTTTCATATCAAGATCATAGAATTTTTCTCCAATGATCCTATCCAAGCTCTCCTGATTCTGAGTCAGGGTGGCGAAGCCCTTCTCAATCCTCAAAGTTGATTGGATCAGATATCCAAGTTGATCTAGTTTGCTCTTCAAGAACACTTGAGATGCCTCTTCAACAGTTGGCATGTTTGTAGCTTTTCTGCCTTTGCCTTAGCTCTCTTCTCTTGTGCTTGCACTTATGAAGGTTCATTCTCATCCATTACAACTATGTTGTCTTCAAATTCTGGGTAGACAGGTAAATGCTCCTTGTCCAACAAGTAAGTGTTTGTGCCCATCTTTGAGTTGATGAGCACCTGAATGGGTGGAGCATACCCACAAGATCTTTTCTAGTCAGCAGTTGTCCTCTTGATTGTCTCTACAATCAGACTCATGACCTTGAATTTTTAAGGCACATCAAAAATGTGCAACAAGTTGATTGAATGTCCTCTTATCATCCTATGATCTCCAGATTTGGGCACCAGAGTATGCCTTAAGATGGTGTTGATAGTAGGTAGGCCAGACAACAAATATTTCACTTAGCCCAACTTATGAGTTTCCATGGCTTCATCAGGAATTTCCATATATTGCCATGGAGTTGTGGTCTTTCTTCTTCTTGGCATACACATCCAAATCATCCTCATGGTCTTCTGGGGCATTGATCAACTTTTCCCATTCTTCAACAGTTGACTGGTACCTTGTACCTTCAGACATCCATACTATCCTTCGATCTGGATAGAAATGAGCAGTGGAGTAGAATTGCATGATTAGCTCATCATTCCACTTGGTGAGCTTCTGTCCAACGAACTTGTTAAGTCCACAAGCTTTGAAACTATCATGTACACCTGGAAAGTGATCTTCATTCTCTTTAATATATTCCCAATCAACTCATCTCATATCACAGACAATTGGCTTCTTGTCAAGCAGAATGGTCTCATAGAAATCTTGTTGTTCTTTGGTGTGGCACCTCTAGTCCATAGCAATTCTCCTTATCACAACATACGGATCAAACTATCTCCAAAGTCTCAATCCTGCATCCTTTCTGATGTTCAAGTCCTCTGCCACTAGATGAGTGTCATTGTGGTCTAGAATCTTTGGTTTAAGCTTTCTGAGCACTTGGGCTTCAGCATCTTCTTCTTCATCCATCTCAGGCACCGGGGCTTTGTTCTTCTCCTCAGTAGGAATGTTTCTGGTGCTTCTGTTGGGTGCAGACTTGGTGGTTTCAGCAGCAGCTTTGGGAGCAGGTTTGGGCTTCGAAGTAGGAGCCCCTGACTTGATTGCATCTCCCATAAGCTTTTGTGAATTGGGTGCTGGTGCAGCATCCTCTTCCTCTTCCTGTTCTTCTGAATCTCTTATGATAGTTGACTTTCCAATAACTTTTGCAAATGTGGTTCTTGCCCTCTTCTTCTTCTTGCCATCTTCAATTGCCTTACTATCATCTGATTCTATTGTGAATTTCATGGTTTCCGCTGTTGGAACTTTCCTTGGCTTTGACATTGGGACTCTCTTTGCTGGTGCCTTCTTATGCATACCAGGCTTTGTTGTAGCAGCAGTGCCATATTCTTTCTTCACCACTTTATTGTCTGAGGTGGCCTCATCCTCAACAGCCACATAGTCCTCATCCTCAGAGTCTGAGGTTCTCTTCTTCCTTGTTCTAGTGGCTTCCTTGGGCAAGTTACTTGGTGTGCTCCTGCTGCCCTCATCATAGCTGCTTGAGGGATTAGTGCCCTCACTCATTTGCACTTGCTCTTCTGATTTATTCTGGCTATCACTCTGGTCAGACATCTTGGCAGGCAAACTGACAGCACACCCGGTGAATAGATATAGATGAGGTAGAGTAGATGAGCATCACAAAGTGCAAAGATTTTTCCAAAACAAATGAGTCAAAAAACTTAGTTTTAGTTCTCTACTGAAATGATTTCCGAGCTACCGAATTGATAAACTCGGTGATACCGAAGCAACGTTTGGAACCTAAACTAGTGAACTCGGTCCATCTGGAAACTGTCATATACACCTGGAAAGTGTTCTTCATTTGAAACTCTCATGTACACCTAGAAAGTGATCTTCGGTATCTTTAATATATTCCCAATCAACCCATCTCATATCACAGACAATTGGCTTCTTGTCAAGCAGAATGGTCTTATAGAAATCTTGCGGTTCTTTGGTGTGGAACATATAGTCCATAGCAGTTTTCCTTCTCACAACTTATGGATCAGACTGTCTCCAAAGTCCCAATCCTGCATCCTTTCTAATGTTCATGTCCTCTGCCACTGGATGAGTGTCACTGTGGTCTGGAATCTTTGGTTTAAGCTTTCTGAGCACTTGGGATTCAGCATCTTCTTCTTCATCCATCTCAGGCAATGGGGCCTTGTTCTTCTCCTCAGCAGGAATGTTGGTCAGGAAAACTCGGTGGGACCGACTTTGGTAATAAGCTAACCACAGATTTGCTCAGGCAAACTCGGTGGGACCGATTCGCTCATCTCGGTGACACCGAAACATTACGAAGGGGAAACAGAGAGTTTGTATTGTGAACTCGGTGGGACCGAACGCTCATCTCGGTTAGACCAAAACGTTACAAAGGGAAACAGAGAGTTTGTAATCCCATCTCGGTGAGACCGAGATCCCTATCGGTGAGACCGAAGTGACTAGGGTTTCTGGCAGTGGCTATGTCTAGTGAACTCGGTGGCGCCAGATAGATCAAATCAGTGGGGCCGAGTTTGACTTTTAGTTTGGGAGATATGTGGATATGAGAAAGTGGTTGAGGGTTTTTGGAGCATATCGCTAAGCATCTTGAGCAAGGAAGCCATTAAACAACACCTCATCCCCTTTTAATAGTATTGGCTTTTCCTATGGACTCAATGAGATCTTGGATCACTAAAAGTAAAATGTAGAGTCTTGAGCTTTAGAGCTTAAGCCAATCCTTTGGCCTTAGTATTTTGAGGGGTCCAAATTCCTAATCCATGCCATGCCAATCATTGAACTTTCTTCAAATATTCATCTTGAAATAGCATTAGTTCAATGAGCCATATGCTGTTAATAATTACCAAAACCACCCAGGGATAGTTGCACTTTCACATTTGCAAATTTGTGCAAGATCAACTTGAAGCTCACTCTGAGAAGTGTGTGTTTGGCGTCCTGTCCGGCAAGCTTCCTGGGTTCTTTGTATCTCAATGTGGAGTTGAAGCCAACCCCGACAATATCAAGGCAATTGAGCAGTTGGAGGCATCGAAGCACGTCAAAGACATAAGGTGTCTTTCTGGTTGCGCTGCAGCTCTAAGAAGGTTCATCTCCAAGTTAGCTGAGCGTGCCTTGCCATTTTTCAAAATCTTGAAAAAACCCAGGTCCGAGGCAATGGACCCCTAAAGCAGAGGCTGCGCTCCAAGAGTTGAAGGAGTACCTCTCCTCTCGCCAGTACTAGTTGCACCAATCCCACGAGAACCATTGTTGCTATACTTAGCAGCAACCAATCAGTGCTGCACTAGTGGCTGCAATGAAGCAGAAGAAAAAGAAATAGCAACCGCAGAACCTCAAGCCAGAATATTTTCTGGCAAGGTCAGATGCCGACAACCCAAGTTCAACATAGGAAAATGGGATAAAACAATAAGTGTTGAAGAATAAGGTGGTGGAGCGCCCAGTTTACTTTGTCAGCTCCCGTCTCCAGGGGGCTAGGTCAAGGTACTCTAGTGTGCAGAAGTTGCTCTTTGGCCTCGTCATGGACTCAAGGAAGTTGCGCCATTACTTCCAAGCACATCACATCATCGTTGTAACTCGCTTTCCACTGCAGCGCATCTTGAGAAATTCAGAAGCCACTGGCATGATAGTAGAGTGGGCGTTGGAGATGTCGAGCTTTGATTTGAAGTTTTAAAGTACATCAATAATCCAAAGCAGAGCCTTGGTAGAGTTCATTGCAGAATGGAAACCAACTCCCGATGAAGAAATACCATAGACCTCGCTTCCCAGCAAGGAAGCACCCCAAGACTGGATCATGTACTTTGATGGTGCTTTTTTGTTCCAGGGTGCTGGTGCTGGAGTGTTGCTTTGTCGCGCCCACCGGAGAGCATCTCAAGTATGTGGTTCAAATGAAGTTTCCCCAGGAGTAGCCCACCAACAATACTACTGAGTATGAAGGGTTGCTTGTAGGACTCCGCATCACAATCAACCTTGGTATCAGAAACATGATCATCAGAGGTGACCCATAGTTAGTGGTGAAGCAAGTTAACGACGATTACGAGAGACCATTTATGGAGGCATATGTGGAGTAAGTGAGGAAGTTGGAATCGACTTTGACAGTCTATAGGCAGAGCATGTTCCTCGTGCTGAGAACGGCATTGCCGACGACCTGTTGAAGCTTGCCGCCCAGAAATTACTTATGGAAGCAGGTACATTTGTGTTCCTTCTTAATCAACCTTTAGTTGTACCATTGATGAGGCCAGACAAGAGGAGAAAGCTGAATTCTGGCGAGTACTTTCCGGCAGAGCTTCCAACAGCCGTCGACAAGGAGCTTGCCGAAAACAACCCGATGCTTGTCGGTGAGCAGCAGGCTTCGGCAGGGCCCTAGGTCTTAGTCATCGAGACAAGCGCTCCCGCAGAGGAAGAGATGCATTTAGTCCTTGCCGTCGAGGCACAGGCTCCCGCAATGGCACAGCAGATAGTCCATTACCTACAAACAAGTGAACTTTCCAATGAACAAGAAGAAGCTGCGAAAGTAGCCCACCAGTCAAGTATGTCTCAGTTTGTTGATAGCATTCTGTACAGAAAGCAGCCGAATGGGGAGAAATTGAAGTGCATCTGTCGGGAAGATGGACAAAGGCTAGTGGCATAGATACATGAAGGGGTGTGTGGTTCACTACTGGAAATAGAGAATTTGCCATCAGTCAGGTCTTTGCCGTCTGCTTCTGGAAAATCGACGGCAAAGAACTGGCTAATGGCAAAGATCCTATTTGCCATCAGCCAATTTTTGCCGTCCGCTAGGAGACGGCAAAGAGGTGGGTGGGGTCCAGTGGAGGCCTGAACCCTAACAGCCCACCAGCACCACCTCTTTGCCGTCTGCCAGCAGACGGCGTAGAATTGATTATGTAACGGCCATTGCCCATGCCTCCTCTCTCACTCTTCTCTCTCTCCCTAACCCCTGCACCCGAGCCCAACCGCCGCCGGCCACCGTGCCCCCGACCCCCCTGCGCCCCTACCGCATGGCTCCCCACCCCCCGCCCCCCCACCGCCCGCCCTGCCTCTGCCGCCGCCCCCCTCCTGCTGCTGCCATCCCGCCACCCAGGCCTCCCGAGCCCCTGCTCCGCAGCCCCACGGCCGTCACGCCGCGCGCCCTGCCCAGGCCGCCCCACCCCCTCCTCTACGGAGGGCGCCGAGCGTTGCCGTCAGGCAGACCGCAGCGCTGCCCCCCTCCCAAATGGCGGACATACTCTACCGGGCCACCGCCTCCTCCACCGGATGCCCCCTCCCCTGCGGTGAGCTCCTCACCATTTTTTCTTCCGTTTTTTTACTTTTAGATTTATGCTTAGTTTAGTTTAGTTTTAGGTTTATGTTTAGTTTAGTTTAGTCTATGTTTAGTTTAGTTTATTTTAGTTTAGTGTAGTTTAGTTTAGAAGAAGAAGATGATGATGAAAAAAAGAAGAAGTAGAAGAAGAAGATGATGATAAAAAAATAAGTAGGAAAGTAGAAAAAGAGGGTCGCTGAGGGTTGAGGGTCGCCGAAGGGTCAAGGAGTCGATAGTCGAGGGTCGCCAAGGGGTCGATGGTCGAGGGTTGCCGAGGGGTCGAGGGTCGGGGGCGAGGGGTCGAGGGGTCGAGGGGTCGAGGATCAAGGTGTCGAGTGGTCGAGGGTCGAGGGTCAAGGGTCGCCGATGGGTCGAGCATCGAGGAGTTGAGGGTCAAGGGTCGGCGAGGGGTCGAGGGTCGAGGGTCACCGAGGGGTCGAGGGTTCTCGAGGGGTCGAGGGGTCGATGGTCAAGGGTCTGCGAGGGTCACCGAGGGGTCGAGGGTCGCCGAGGGGTCGAGGGTAGAGGGTCGGCAAGGGTCGAGGGGTCTAGGGTCAAGGGGTCAAGGGTCTAGGGGTCGAGGATCGAGGTGTCGAGGGGTCGAGGGGTCAAGGACCGTGCGTCGCCATACCCGAGGGCGCCCAAGGACGAGTGGGTTAGGGGTTCCACGGCCTCCTGAAACAACAGTTCTCGGGGCTGGTGGCGGTCGAACACGAACACCGAATTTGTCATGCAGCTTCTGCGATAAGGATTAAAAGCCAAGTGTTGAAATTTGAAACACGAAAACTGACTCATGACAAAAAAAATCAAAGCGTAGATAGAGAAACCAAGGACGAAACAATACGTAGTGAGGGGTTGTGCAACTAGGATGATATTTTGTAACAGATTTTTTAACGAATTTGAGAGGATGATGGTGATGAACTCAAAAGACGTTGGTGTTCGAGTTCCTCGCCATCATCCTCTCCAATTCATTAAAAAAGCTGGTACGGAAAATCATCCTAGTTGAACAACCTCTCATATGTACTATTTCGTCTTTCATTTCTATTTCTACGCCCTGAATTTTTGTCATGAGTTAGTTTGGTTGTTTGAAGTTTCAAAACTTGTCTTTTAATCCTCATCGCAGAGGCTGCCAGAAAAATTCGCCAAGGTGTTCGTGTTCGACCACCATCGTCCCCAAGAACTGTTGTTGCAGGAGGCCGAGGAAACCCCTAATCGGCTCGTCCTCGGGTGCCCTCGGGTATGGCAACGCATGGTCCTCGACCCTCGATCCCTTGACACCTCGATCCTCAACCCCTCTGCCCCTAGACCCTCGATCCCTCGACCCCTCGACCCTCGACCCCTCGAGGATCAAGGAAGGAGCAGTGTGAATCTTTTTTACAACTTGCCAAAAAACAATAATGCTATGTCACTCATCTTTTTACAACTTGGTGGTGGCATCCTATTATTCATGTTGATATTAATTTTTTTATGTTGTACTAATTTTGTTTACTCTATGTCATGGCAGCTGTTGGAAGATGGTGGGTGCGGGTAAGGAGTGCTCCAAGGCTCCTTCTCCATCGGCGCGTTGTGGGAGTGGTACTTCCGTTCCACCCGTACCACTCCGGGGGGCATTGTATGAGGGTATGGCTTCACCGGTGGGCGCTTCTTTGTCGGTGTTGTTGGCCACCAGGAGAGGAGGTCCGGGAGGGAGCAAGAGAGTAGGTCGGGGAGGATGTGGCCGTGGGAGAGGTAGAAATGCTCCTACGCCTTCCTCGCCGCCACCACCAGCTGATTCACCCGAGCACAGGACTGCTACGATGGACACCTCTGAGGACGAGGCTACGCGGACTCTGGTCCACGAGCCTCGGGTCGACGGGCCTTCAGCCCATGAGAATTGGCCTCACCAGACTCCGAACCTGGGTACATCCCAGGAGACGTCCGGATGGGGTACCTGGACGGGTCTGCCTGAGGGGCTGAGTGGCCATGCTGCTGGTGGCGGGGATCCGACTGATAGCGAGGGCGAGGTGGTTGAGGGGGCCACTGTCTACCAGTGTGGTTGTACATGGCTCTCGTCTGTGTTCGGCGACCCACGAGCAAAGATGGTTGATTTACCCTGATGGGGAGAGATAAGTGCATTTACTCTTTTTGTACCATTTGCCTTCACATTTCTTCAAATATCTAATGTGTTCGCCTTGTCATACTGCAAGGATTGGCACCACACTGATGATGTCCACAGGACCAACACCGTCCTTAGTGTGCTTTGCCGGAAAAACTTCCTGGGGTTTGTCACGTTGCCTGGTGAGGATCAGGTTCCAGAGCTAACATTGAGCTAGGAGATGGTGATCAGAAAGTTTTGGGTAATTTCTCCTTTGCACAATTAAAAATCTTCAAATAGCTAGTTATTGTACTAATCAATGTTGTCTCATTTGATTGCAGACCTTATATAGGTGTGAGGAGAGATACGAGGAGTCCGCGACAAAGGTTATCGATGCCGAGTGCAGGCGCGTACTACAAAACTTACGGCATGAGGCTCGGGTGCAGGCTGTTCGGGACTACTACGCCTCGCATGGTATTAAGAATCCCAAGATGGCGTGCTGGGACAAGTATATGAAGAAAGAACAGTACATGACGGTAATTACCTATTCTTAAGGCCTTGTACTTAGTTTCCTTGATTTGATTCGTAGTCGTAGCGATGAAGTTTCTCTTTACTAACTAGGTGCCCCCGAGATGGTGCGCAGATCAGATGGATTGTTGGGAGATGTTGGTGGATGAGTGGTGCTCAGACCAATGGCCAGCCCTCCACAACAATGCCAAGGACCGGCGTGCCCAAAGGGACATAATGTTCGTTTCATTACTAACTAGTACGACTGACTCGTCAAAACCAAATGTGCAGTCTGTGTGCAAGAAGGCCGGTCAGACCCCTCCGCCGATGCCAGTCATTGCTCCGGGAACCACGGTGAGTTTCAATTGAATGGTCATTAGTTACTACTTACTAGTATTAACATTTCAGTGGCTTAATGCTAATGAGACATTGCAAATGAACTTTGGTGCAACGTAACTCTAGACAAGCATCGCATGATCCTTCTCCGGTGGTAGCGGCACGAGCCACCACGGTGCTTCACCTCCGTGATCACAGTAATTTTTCTATAGTGTTTTGCTTAACAAATGCATAATGACCTAGACTTAGCTCTATTTTTCTCCAATATGCTTACTATAATTACCTAGACTTAGCTTACTTAGCAACAAAATGATCCATTTTACCTAAGTTAGCTCTAAAATGATCTTCACATAGCTTTCTTTCCTCCAAAATGACCTAAGTTAGCTCTAATATGCTAAGTTAGCTCTAATATGCTTAGTTACCTAGGTTTCCTCAATAATGACATACACTTAGCTTACTTATGTCAAAATTGGCATAATTAGCTTACTTAGGTTTGAAATGGCATAACAACCTTGGTAACCTCATATATATCATATACTTAGCTTATTTTCCTCCAAAATGACATAATAATATTAATTAGCTCCAAAATGATCAATTTTACCTAAGTTAGCTCTAATATGCATAGTTACCTAGGTTAGCTCAATAAATACCTATACTTAGCTTACTTATGTCAAAAATGGCATAATATGCATAGTTAACTCAAAAATGGCATAATTACCTAGGTTACCTCAATAATGATCCATGTTACCTAAGTTAGCTAAAAATGATCCATTTACCTAGGTTAGCTCCAAAATGATCCATTTTACCTAGGTTAGCTCCAAAATGATCAATTTTACCTAGCTTAGTTCCAAAATGATCCATTTTAGCTAAGTTAGTTCATGAATGATCCATTTTACCTAGGTTACCTAAGTTAGCTCATAAATGTCATATACTTCTTCTTCTTCTTCTTCTTCTTCTTCTAACTTTCTTGTTGCCCATTTTGCAGATTTCATTCACTTAACGGATGCTTGCATTGATGCAGGGCTTGTTTTCCCTTTCTGTTTTCATATTGGAACAATGTGGAACTTTCTATGTGGAACTTGTAATATGTATGGATGAACTATGTATTGGATATCTCATATGTATGTGGAACTTGCTATCTATGTGTTCGATATCTCTCATATGTTTGTCAGTGAAATATATATATATATATATATATATATATATATATATATATATATATATATATATATATAAACACTATTCTGATCACAACCTGAACTTCCTGAGTTACCCAACCTGACCTTCCCCGAGTACTAGGTTGAACTTCAGTTAAAAAGTGTCCAAATGGGGCTTGCGATATACGCTTGGAAAGCTATGGACATGACTATCATGACCCAAGTTTAATTTTTGGCAAAATGTAAGCGGTTTAAGAGCAGTTTTGAAAACCATTTTTTCTTCATACAAAAAACGTGAAATCCTATTTTTGATCGCATTTCTAAACCGTTTATCGGAATGAGGCAAATAATATGACGTTGGAAAGCTGCTGCAAAACCGCTTCTTCCACATGTTGATAGTTTTCTGTAATTCCCTATGGTTAAAGAGTAATTTGGAAATTCGTAAAATTTTGAATACCGAACAACTGAGTTTGAATATTTGATAGCATTTCTAAATGGCTAATCCAATTGAGGCAAATGATATGGCGTTGGAAAGCTTATGAAAATGCGCTACTTTCTCATGTTGAAAGTTTTTTCTAATTTTGAACAGTTTAAAAGTAATTTAGAAAACGATACAAGTTCCACTGAATTTGTATTTTTGAGCAAATGTTTGAAACGTACGTCCGAATCCAGCAAATGATATGGCGTTGGAAAGCTTGAGGAAATGTGAAACCTTTTGTTATCTATTGTTTCTCCCAACTCCAAACGGTTTTAAGTAAATTTTGAAAATGGCTAAAAATGTTTTTCGGCGTAATTTTTACAAACTTTATCGGAATGGGGCAAATAATATACCCCTGAAAACCTATGGAAAATGTGAAACTTTTTCATGTTGATGGTGTTATCTGATTCCTAGCCATTTTCAAGTAATTTTGTAAACAACGAGATCCTGCATTCTGCCTTTGTCGTGAAACAGATTCTCCAAAAATGCACTGTGTGAAGAACTTGAACTTCTCAGCATGTCTACCTGAACTTCACTCTGTTTTTCACGTGTTTTTTTCTTGTAGCTCTCCATCCACTCACTGGAATTGAGCGAGTAATATCCAGATGGAAAGCTGCTATAAACACGCAACTTTCCCGTGTTGATCATTTTTTCATACTCGCGGCGGTTTTAAAAGTTTTTCGTCTGAAATTCATTCAGTGTAGTAGTTGAACTTCCTGCTATTTTCATGTTGAACTTCTGTGATGTATTTTCATTTGTAAATTTCTCATCCATTCGCCAGTGTTACACAAATAATATTCCTTTTGTACAAACCTCTCTCACAATAATTTTTTTAACTTTCTCCAACCGAGGATTTAAATGTACACAAATGATTGGTTTTCCTGCCGTTTTGAAGTAAATTAGAAAATGACGAGATCATGATTTCTGCCTTCATCACGAATGGAAATGCACTACGTGAAGTAGTTGAACTTCTCGGGCATGTCTGTTTGAACTTCACTCTATTTTTAGCATGCTGTTTTTTGCACGTAACTCCCAATACACTTATCGGAATTGAGCAAATGATATACCGATGGAAATCTGTTGAAGACACGCAACTTTTTCATGTTGATCAATTTTTCATACTCGCGACTGTTCAGAATATTTTTCTAAATGCATAAAAATGTGTGTTTAACGATATACATAAAACTTTTAAACCATTCATCAGAATATAGCATACAATATATCGTTGGAAAGCTTATGAATAGGAGAATCTTTTTCATGTAGACGGACGTTACAAATTTTTGTTGTTTGAGAGCAGTTCTAAAATGGAAAAACGTAGTTTTTGCCTGTTTTTTACATGTAATTAAGGGTTGGATGTCTCGCACTAGAGATCTTGAACTTCACTGGGAGGAGCACGTGAACTTCTTGCAACAAACCTTTTAAGCTTTTTTTTATATTCTTATATTCCTATCCGAAACGCATTTCGTGTAGTAGTTGAACTTCTCGATGTTTTCACCTTGAACTTTTGTCACGTATTTTTGGTCAACCTCTCTCACAAGAATTTTTGAACTTTCTCGGGCCGAGCACTTGAACTTCTAGCAACAAAACTTTTAGCCTTTGCTTTTTCATTCTTTTTTTTCATACAAATGCACACCGTGTAGTACATGAACTTCTGGCTATTATCATTTTGAACTTCTCTCGATTACACGAAAATATGTGAGCTTTTTATAGACATTGAACCACTCTACGTTTTTATTTAAACCTCACTGTGTATTTTTTAAAACATCGAACTTCTTCATTATTTGAAATTGAACTTATTGGTTTTATTCTTTATTACTAGAAAATTTTGATTTTTCAAATAAATATCAAACTGGTCCGCTTTTCCAATTGAACTTCTTGGTTTTATTCTCTAATAACGTGAAAACCTGAGTTTTTTATATACATTGAACTACTCCATTTTTTGAAATTAAACTTCTTCGTTTTAATATTTTAGCATTGGGGAAAACTGAGTTTTTATAAACATAAAACAACTTCACATTTTTTAAGTTTTGGACTTCTTGGTGTTATTCATTAGTAACGGGAAAAGTCCTAGTTATGTAATAAATATCGAACCGCTCAATTATTTAAAGTTGAACTTCTAGGTCTTATTTTTAAAAGAAGGAAAGTTCTGTTGTTATAAACTTTTTTAACTGCTCAGTTTTTTCAATTTGACCTTCTTGATATTATAATAAACATTGAACTTCCCCATTATTTAAATTTGAACCTCTAGGTTTTTTTGTAGAACGGGGAAATTCCATTTTCTCTATAAATTTTGAGTTGCTCTAGTTTTTAATTTGGCCTTTTTGGGTTATCCTTTAGTAACGGGAAAAAAATTCTAATATATTAATAAGCATTGAACTACTTTCTTATTTGTATTTGAACTTCTAGTTTTTTTAACTAGGAAATCACCTTTTTAGGTTTTATTTTCCTTTTAGTAATGAAAAAATCTCAATAATTTGTAGTAAAGATCGAACTTCCTTCTCTTTCTCTGTTCTTTTCTTCGTTCTACATGAGAAAATATAGTTTTTCTCATTTTGTGTACTAAGCAGACACACGCACATCACATCCACAAAAAAAATTTGGTTGTCAAATGAAAAAGGTTACAGTCCCACGGGCATAAACAATCGAACTTCCCTGAATTTTGAGAAGTAATACATGAACTTATAATGTACAAAATTGTCTTGTCTCTGATACTAGTGGGTGGAGCCTCACAAGTGGACGGCAGCGCACGTTGTTGGAAGGGCGAGAAGGAAGAATGGTGATGCCGGGGATGGTCGGATCAAGCATCGCTACAACTAGTGGCTGGAGCCTCACAAGTGGATGGTGGCGCATGTTGTTGGTAGGTGAGAAGGAAGAATGGTGATGCCGGGGAAGGTCGGATTACTCGTTGCTGCAGTCCACACACCACAGCATGGTGGTCGCCATTGGTGTTGCACATGCCGCATAACTGCTATTCAAATACTATTTACTATATTATTACAAAAATCTCCCATTTTTTATCCCAATCTGTTATGTTTGAACTTCAGTTGCTTTTATATCTGACCTTCCAGAAATTCTTTTTTATGGGAAATCATCCAAATACATTTTGTTAGATCAAAGCAAAATCCAGCTGCAGGTCGGGGCCTCCTCCACCTGCAGGTAGTGCCCAATGTGCACGTGGGCTAGTGGTCCCTGTCGAGTGTGATTGCTGGAGGCTCGTGCACAACGGCCTTGACGACGGCATCAGAGGAGTAGCAATGAGATGGAGGGGCGGGCTTCGTTGGGGACGGAGCAGACAGGAGCACCGGCAAAGGGTCATGCATCACCGGAGTAGTCCGCGGTGGCTCTCCTCGCTGGGGTAGCTGGATCCCGGGGTAGGTGCTAGGAGGAGGTGGGGGCGGCCATATGCTGAAGGAGACGGGGGACGGCGGCACACCGGAGAGGCGGGTGAGGCCTCGCACCAGAGGAGGTGGGCGGCGGTGATGCGCCGGAGAGGCGGGGGAGGCCTCGCGCCGGAGGGGACAGGAGCGGCGGTGTGGCGGAGGGAGCAGGGGCGGCGGTGCGGTAGAGGGAGCGGGGCGGCGGCGCGCCAGAGAGGCGGGGGCGGCCTCGAGCCGGAGGGGTTGGGGGCAGCAGCACGCCAGAGAGGTGGGGGAGTCTCGCGCTGAAGGGGGCGGCGCGACGGTGGAGGCGGAGAGCAGCGGCGGGATCAACAAGAAGGTCGTGGGGTGGATCAGAGAAGGTCGTGCGAGGTGTGGGGGTAGTTGTTCTGATGTTTTTTTTCTTGAGGAGAACCTAATCGGGCCCTATATAGGCCTGACGTGATCCAAATAGTTATTTTGATCCCAGGTTCAAAATAGTGGTGTGTATTTTTTTTTACAATGCACAATTCCATGAATCTTAAAATAGATTAATTATTTACAAAAACTAATTGATTTTGAATGAGATGAACTATAAGAACTAAACAAACATCTACATCATGCATATATGACTCAAGCTTACATGCTATAGTGTGGTATTTATTCATAATTTGAGTAGTACGGAGTGCTCCTACTCTATCAACGAGTCCCATCTGACACCAAATTTCTTGGCTTCCGTGCTACAGCTAGATTTTCCCCTCCTCGTTTCTATTTTCCAACGCGACGGGTGGGGTGCGGCTTGCCGATAGTCGGTTTGCTGAACTGCGGTCCCATATGGAAGTGAAAATGCTAGGCAACACGCCTTCCATACCTATGTGGCGTGCAGACAAATCATGGAGTACTCCCGATTCCCGGGCATGTCAGGGTGCAACGTGAACGCACCAGGCCTTTTCCTTTTACACATGTATAAATTGTAACATTCGGTTCTACTCCTTGGTGCAATTGATAGATAGAAATAACAATTGCAAATGCTAGGGCAAGGCTTTTCCCGCCCAATAAGCAGGGTGCAGTAGTAATAGTAGCTAGGTTGGCGCATTGTCAGTTTGGTCACATGCGGTCCCACATGTTGTAGTGATATAAACCCTAGCCAATGCGCGTTGACCAGGGGGGCGGAACGACAGTGTGGTATGAGTGCTTCATGTATGTGTTCCAGTTTCTCGTTTTGAACTTACAAACGTGATAGGCGTGCTGCACAAGTAGTTTTGAATTTATAAGTTCGGTCTCAGTTTTTGAATTTACGAGTAGAGCATAGGTCAGGTCAAGCATCGTACTTAAATTATGAATTTGATGCAAACGGTAGGCACAACTTACAAATTGACGAAGGGAGTACTAGTTACAGTGATGCATATAATTGACGCCAAATGTGAGCAAAGGGATCACACATGTCTTGATCGAATGGAACGATAATGCAATAGTACAATAAGAATTAGGGCCATGATGACAGGACCACAATGGTGATTACAGGAGGCAAGAAAAAAGATGCATCCATCAACGACCTCCTCCTCCTCGCCTCAATGCGCTGGGCCACCGACCGCCAGCTGAGGAGCGGCAGCTTTTGCGGCAAGGTCAAGGTACTTCTCAACAAAGGCGTCCAAGGCTTCTAGTCGGTTGACGAAGGCCAACATCATAGCATCCTCACGGGCCTTGTAGATGCCTATGTACACGACTTCCTCGGACACGTGATGTCTAGGTTGATGAATTCTTGAAGGGCGAGGCGCCTAGTGGCGAGTGGCACGTCTCCAATGTATCTATAATTTATGAAGCATTCATGCTATTATATTATCTGTTTTGGATGTTTATGGGCTTTATTATACAGTTTTATATTATTTTTGGGACTAACCTATTAACCGGAGGCCTAGACCATATTGTTGTTTTCTTGCCTATTTCAGTGTTTCGAAGAGAAGGAATATTAAACGGAGTCCAAACGGAATGAAACCTTCGGGAGCGTTATTTTTGGAACGGAAGCGATCCAGGAGACTTGGAGTTGAAGTCAAGGAAGCTTCGAGGTGGCCACGAGGGTGCCCCCCCCCCACTGGGCGCGCCCCCCTATCTTGTGGGCCCCTCGAGACTCCCCCGACCGAGTTCTTTCGCCTATATATTCCCATATACCCTAAAAACATCAAAAACAATAATAGATTGGGAGTTCCGCCACCGCAAGCCTCTGTAGCCACCAAAAACCTCTCGGGAGCCCGTTCCAGCACCCACCCGGAGGGGGGATCCCTCACCGGTGGCCATCTTCATCATCCCGGCGCTCTAAATGACGAGGAGGGAGTAGTTCACCCTCGGGGCTGAGGGTATGTACAAGTAGCTATGTGTTTGATCTCTCTCTCTCTCTCTCTCTCTCTCTCTCTCTCTCTCTCTCTCGTGTTCTTGAGTTCACACGATCTTGATGTATCGCGAGCTTTGCTATTATACTTGGATCCTATGGTGTTTCTCCCCCTCACTCTCTTGTAATGGATTGAGTTTTCACTTTGAAGTTATCTTATCGGATTGAGTCTTTAAGGATTTGAGAACACTTGATGTATGTCTTGCCGTGCTTATCTGTGGTGATCAACTTGCGGGTTCAATGAACTTATGCATAGGGGTTGGCACACATTTTCGTCTTGACTCTTCGGTAGAAACTTTGGGGCACTCTTTGAAGTACTTTGTGTTGGTTGAATAGATGAATCTGAGATTGTGTGATGCATATGGTATAATCATGCCCACGGATACTTGAGGTGACAATGGAGTGTAGCGACCAGACCTCAAACAGTCTGATCTCTGTGCATCAGTGTCGTCCCTGGATCGGTAATGCTGACATGCACAGTACTTGAAGGATTTATAACAGAGTAGCAATCACACACTTATTACATGGAATGTCTCAAAAAGAGAACTTATTACAATAAATATGGCTTAAGGCCATCTAATAACGATAACAGCGGAAAGCTTGGAAGATAAGCGAGTCCATCAACTCCAACGGCGTCACTGAGTATAAGATCACGACCTAAGGCACCTTACTCGTCGTCTAAAAAGTCTGCAACATGAACGTTTCAACCCAAAAACGGGTTAGCACATGGAATATGCTGGCAATGTAACACATAGAGAGTAATGAACAGAATAATGCTATCACTACATGCATATATGGCTGGTGGAAAGCTCTATGGTTACAGGGCATAAAGCTAATTTTTCCCTACTTCAAAGGAATAAATCTTATTTAACTATCATGGTGGTTGTTAAACATTGAGAAGGTTCCTCCAACTCAATCCCAATTAAGCATCATCATTAAATCCAACAAATTAAATTAAATAACACAATGAGATTCACATGATAATCCAAGTACTAGATACTCAAAACGTCCATAACCGGGGACACAGCTAACCATGATTAGTTTATATACTCTGTAGAGGTTTGCACACTTTTCCCCACAAGACTCGATCTCCTCCGCTTGATTTCTCGCACTATGGTGTTTGAGAAACGGATGACCAAGACACAGTCTTTCAGAAGCATTAACTCTTTACTCTGGGTAGACAGTACCAACCTACATCCCCTACATCTGCTAGTCTACCACTGAAAGAGGTCACACAACTTAATCAACTATGCTAGAGCCCATAGTAGCTTGCGGCTGCACACGGAAGTTTCTAGCATGAATAATCTCATGATCCCTTTGAGCCTGGGTGGCGGTCCATAGGAGAATCACATGGTACCCCAGGATTTCTAAAAATACAGGCAACACTAGGTTCCCCAGGTGCCTCAATCCACCCAGATGTGAAATTAAGTTGCCACCTTAAATAAACCATTAATTAACAATCTCACATCTGTCATGGATACACTCACCCAATCCACGTCTTCTGGCATAGCTTAGCAATATAAGCAAACGTAGAAGTAACTCCCAAAGGTTTGATAATAAAACAGGTAAGAGGTACTACCTCATCTACTTCCCAAAACCCACATATTATATCAGATTCTAATCATGCAGTTGTTTGAGGATTGATCTAATGCAATAAAACTGGGTAGTAAAGAGGTATGATCAAAGTGTTACTTGCCTTGCTGATGATCCGTGAAACCTAGTGATTCGAAGTAGCAAGCGGCGCACTCTGGGTACTCTATCGCAAACAAACAAGCATACCATAAGCACTCATCTAATGCACAGGTAAAACTCAAATAAAATATCTAACCAGAAAGTTCAACTTAAGAACTCCGGTTTGCAAAAAGAATCAAATCAAACGAAGCAACGAAAGTCAAACGGCGAAATAAACAAGCTTCGTTTACTAATCTGGACCTAAGTCAAATTTTACAGTAGCAAAAACTTCTTTGAGTTGGTTAAATGGAAAGAGGGTTTCGAGACGAAACTCTAGGCGCTTGAATCGCCTGATTCCGATAACGAGCGAAAAGTTATACTAGAACAAAAATCGGATCAGAAATCACGATCAGAAATAATCGGGGAAAATCCGAGAAAAAGAAAAACGGACGAACAGGATAACGAACGAACGTTCGCTGTCTGCGGCTAAACGACAAAAACCGTTTGTTAAAATGAACATACGGACGAACGTCCGCTAAATAAACTAAACCGGAAAAAAATAAAAACCGATCTATATAAAAAATAAATCGGGTTCCTAAAAACAACCGGGCAGTTTTCTAGAGAAAACCGCCGGCGACGGAAAGCTACCTCTGGCGAGGTCCGGCGTGGCGGCTCCGGCGGGCGGGACGGGGCGGCGGCGGTGACTCATTGGCGGCGGAGGCGGGCGGTCAGCAGGCGGCGGCGGCGAGGGCGGTCAAGCGGCGGCGGGTCGGGTCGGACGACGGGCTAGGGTTTGGGGCGGCTCGAGCCTCTGCTTAAAAAGGTCAGCCGGGCAAAGTCCTAGTCGGGCACGGCCCCGCTAGGTCGGTTCTTTTTAAAAAAAAGATTCGCGCAGAAAAACAAATAAAAGAAATACTAAACGAACTCCAAAAATCCCGAGATAAATTTTGCCCGTCCTCTAAAATCGAGCCAGACAAGATGAACATTTATTTGGGGCCTAAATGCAATTTTGAAAAACGCGCATTTTTCCTAATTCAAATAAAATAGTGATAAAACTCCGAAATAAAATCTTGTTTGATTTTATTTTTAAATCCTCAATATTTCTTTATTTTGGGAAAGTCATTTTATTCCCTCTCTCATATTTTTATAATAGAAATAATTGAAGATAAAATAATTAAAATCAAATGATCCTATTTTCAAAATTTGAGAAAACTCAAATATGAAAATAACGAAATCCCCAACTCTCTCTGTGGGTCCTTGAGTTGCGTAGAATTTCTAGGATCAAGCCAAAATGTAATAAAATATGATATGCAATGATGATCTAATGTATAACATTCCAAATTGAAAATTTGGGATGTTACATGGAGTATCTAGGTGACATTAGGGTTTTGGTTGATTTGTGTCTTAAGGTGTTATTCTAGTACGAACTCTATGATAGATCGAATGGAAAGAATAGCTTCGTGTTATTTTACTACGGACTCTTGAATAGATCGAGCAGAAAGGATAACTTTGAGGTGGTTTCGTACCCTACCATAATCTCTTCGTTGTTCTCCGCTATTAGTGACTTTGGAGTGACTCTTTGTTGCATGTTGAGGGATAGTTACATGATCCAATTATGTTATTATTGTTGAGAGAACTTGCACTAGTGAAAGTATGAACCCTAGGCCTTGTTTCCTACCATTGCAATACCGTTTACGCTCACTTTTATCATTAGTTACCTTGCTGTTTTTATATTTTCAGATTACAAAAACCTATATCTACCATCAATATTGCACTTGTATCAACATCTCTTTGCCGAAATAGTGCACCTATACAATTTGTCATTGTATTCACTACAAAAAAAGAAACATCCGTGACATTTTGGGCCGAACGAAAAAATTTTGTCATACATATGACACTTCTATGACGATAATTATGACAAAACCCGGTATCATCATAGATGTGGTGGGCTCCTACTTCTATGACAAAAAATAATGACAGAAAATGGGCTTTTCGTCCTGGGCGGGGCGGAGACGCAGCTTCATGACATTCTTTGGGCTGTCCATGACGGAAAAAACCGTGGTAGAAGCGAGGGCGTGGAAAATTTCGGGGAGTTCCTGGTTACGGTGGGAGGTCGGGGCCGAAGCGATGCGCTGCGTTCTCTCGTGCGTCTGCTGCGTGTGTGCGAGGTGTTGGCTCTAACTGAACTCGAGCGAGGCGTTGGGCTCTAACTGAACCCAAGCGATTGCACAGCAGGCTACGCGTTACTGAACCCGAGCGATCGGTCGACGGCTGTTAACTGAACCCGATCGAGCGATTCCTTCACTACTGCTGCTAACTGAAGCCGATCGATGTTACCTCTGGGATGAACAGTGAGCGTTGCGGGGGGGTTTGGATGAACAGTGAGTGGTGGCGTTGCCTCGGATGAACAGACCCCCATGGTGTGGAGGGCTGGATGAACGATGAGACGGTGGAGGGTGCCCGTGGAGGGTGGTTGAACAATGGCGGTGGAGTAGCGCGGTGGAGGCTGGATGAACAGGAGCCCGTGGAGGCCGGAGGAGGTCGACGATAGCCCGTGGAGGCCGGAGAAGGTCGACGGTGGAGATGAACAGATCTGTGGAGTCCTGTTTTGCGACGCCACACTCCTCCCGGCGAACAGACCCCCGCTTTCAACCAGTGGCGCCCAACACAAGTCCGTTTAAATCCGCTTTCTGATGCGCCACACTCCTCCCGATCAACAGACCCCGTTTGATCGTGGGAGGTCCGTTTAAATCCGTTTTGCGATGCGCCACACCCTCCCGATCAGCAGACCCCGCTTGAACGTGGCCGGTCGAACTCAAGGCTGTTTCCTCCGTTCTGCGGTACGACAGGCCTCGTTTCCATCGCTTGTCCCATCCAAGCCCTCTCGATGAACACGACGACGCATTCTGTTCCGACCCAGCCGGTTGGCTCCCATGCGTTCCGTTGCCTCCCGACGAACACGACGCATTCCGTTGCCTCCCCATGAACACGACGCATTCCGTTGCCTCCCCATGAACACGACGACGACGCTGTTTCTCCATTCCGACCCAGCCATGTACCCGAGCCCTAGCCGTACGTATGTGCGAGTAGGCGTTCGAGACCCCGCTCGTATGTACACATACGTTGCCGTATTTTCTTTCTTGCACACTGGCCACTGTACGTACGTGTACATGCTACGTGCACGCCTCTACTACGACACGTGCGCGCCTCTACATCGACACGTGCGCGTCTCTACATCGACCAGTATATATGTACGTACACGTTCGTGACCAGAATGACAATGCTACGTACGCTTCGACCAGGTGGGTCCCGACTGTCAGGCACTTCCTTGCGTGCGAAGATGTAGCTGGTGGGTCCCAGCAGTCAGGGGTCGAATCGTTTTTTTCGGATGCACTTCCTTGCGTGCGAAGATATAGCTGGTGGGTCCCAGCAGTCAGGGGGAAACATTTTTTCGCGAAATACAGTGGCCCGTCCGGTGGGTCCCAGCTATCAGGTGGAGGAATCATTATTTTCCGCGTAATAAGGAGGCACTTCCTTGCTGCGGCCATGGACCCAGCTGTCAGCCTCTCCACGTATAGTCCACGTCCGATGGAAGTCGTTCCTTGACCACGTTGACCATGCTGCGCCGAGAGCACCACGGCGGTGGACGACAGCGAGGCCTAGGAAGGGGACGACTCAGAGCCGGGGAAGACGCAGCAGTGGATGCCCACGCGAAGAGGAGTATGAGGATTCACTGGTTCGGCTGCGGTGTGAGGCTGCTGTCGCCGCAGAATAATAGGGGGTGTGGGTGAGTAGAGGAATGGCGTGGCCAGCGGTGGGAGTAGTAGGGGGCGGTGAGGCCTCCGCGGCATCACAGACGGCCACGGGAGGCAGGAGCACGCGGCACGACCGGCGCTGGTTTGGGCGGCTAGAGCAAGAAGACCAGAGGTTGAAGAAGCACTACGGCCATTGGATAAACATCGTATGGTAACAGGAGCTAGAATCGTTCATATTGACTAAGTTGACAAAGCCCTCCGTCCCCGTCAACTTGGTAGGCCCACAAGTCAGCCTCCCACTATGCTGGGTTCCAGCTGGCAGGCGGAGTATTCATTTTTTTGTGCGTAATAAGGAGGCACTTCCTTGCGTGCGATGATAGCTCGTGGGTCTGGCATGTCAGCGGGGGGCATTTTTTTTGCGAAATACAGAGGCTCTTCCGATGGGTCCCAGATGTCAGGTGGAGGAATCATTATTTTGCGCGTAATAAGGAGGCATTTCCTTGTGTGCGGCCGTGGACCCAGCTATCAGCCTCTCCATGCACTACTTCCAATGGTGTCGTTCGTTGACCACGTTGACCACGCCGCGCTGAGCGCATCCAAGGTGGTGGACGACGGTGAGGCCCCGGACAGTAACGAGCCGGAGATGGGAAGACGCGGTTGTAGAGTCGCAGACGGAGAGGTGTACAAGGGTTAACTGGTTCTAGTGCGGTGTGGTTTGGCAGTCGGTGGAGAAGAACAGGAGGTGTGGAGGGGTGGAGGGATGGACTGGCCAATGGTGGAGTAGCACTTCATAGCGAAGCGTGCTAAGCAGAGCTGCTAGCAGCAGGAGGCGGGAGGTGGTCCCAGCGGCACTGGAGGAAGAAGACGAGAGATTGAAGATGGATGTCGGTCATTGGATGTAAATTCAACGGCTAACATGTCAGAATCATCTGTTGACTAAATTGACAACGACTTGCGTTGGCTTCGACCTATTGGCCCACATTTCAGCCTCCAAAAATGTGGCACGTATTCAACCCATTTTTTCGAATTCTGATCTTTTTTTATGTGGTAGAATTTACAGTCAATTTGATCTTTTTTTTTGAATTACAGCCATTAGCTAAGCTGGGTGAACAAATACTGTAGCGTCCATGCAGCCCATTTACTTTATTTCCTAAAAAATTACAGGCCATTTGCACTTTCTCGAAATACACGATTTTGCTGGGCTGATTCTAATTATAATGTTGGGTTGGGCCAGCAATGTTATCAAAAAATAAAAAGGGGTTGAGCATTTTGTTATAAATATATTTAAATAAAGTGATATTATTACATTCGTCCTTAAATCTTACCAAGCTTTTGTACAGAATCCAGGATTTTATTATTAAGAAATTATTTTTATAAGTTAATAAGATGTGGGATATTGTTTTCTTACATATGTAAGTATCTGTTAAATATATGATGACAATAAAAATAATATATAATAACATATAAAATAATTTAAATATATATAATATAGTTAGAAGGAAACATAAGGTGGACTCGTTCCTATTCTTATATAGAAAAATAGAAACGACCTGTGTTTTCTTCAAAAAAATACATAAATTGGGCTGCCAAAAATAAAACCTCGGATGGGAGGTCCATAGGCCGGTCGCTACATGACGGCCCTAAGAAAATACAAACAGGCCTATGGACCTCCCATCCGAGGTCGTGGGCTGCACATGTTAAAAATGAAAGCCTAGACGGGGCAGCCCAAAACCACGTCCAACACTTGCCAAAACTTTGTCCCTCGTTTTCTCTGTGTTTACTTTTCGGCATTGTGTGGGCATTTTGACTGCATCATATGAAGATGTGCTATGCATGAATGTTGATCGGCATGATGTTAATCGGCCGGTAGTTCCATTTTCGACCATGAATAAAACTTTCAACATGATGTTAACCCTGTTTGAAAAGGCTGTGTTAATATAAATGCCCCCTCCTCGAAAGTTGCGCTTATCTTAAATGGCCCGACTTGCGCTTATTATTTAAACTGAAACTTGCGCTTTCTTCTCGAGAATCACATTGTCTACACTTTTATACTCCTATGAAACTACATTTTGTAAGTGCTAAAATATATCTCAAGAATTCATAAAATACTTCATATGCTCAATATCGCAAATCTGAAATTCAAAAGACATTCATATCTGAAAGTACTCTCAAAATACACAACACAAAACACAATTCACAACCCGCCCGACTATTGGGCTGGGGGCGATCCCTCCTATTCTCGGCGGCAGACAGCCGCCTGTGTGAGACAATGTGAACAGCGAGGGAGACGATGGCGGGGAAGTGTCGTCGGGCCAACTGCTTTTCTCCTCTTGCAGTTGGGTTCGGTCGACGAAGACTCCACCAGCTCGCTCTGGCAGGACACCCTCACAAACGGCACCCTGTAGATGCTCGATCCTTCAATCTCTGGTGGATGCTCCATCTGGGATCGATACTCCCACCACCGCTCCCTCACGATCAGATTCGGTGAATCTATTTGCTCCATGGCCCATAGGAGCAGCTCTATGTACTCCGGTGCGACTCCCTCCGGGAGTATCGCCGCCTTTTCGCTCTGTTGCAGATATTTGGCCATGGATGTCGCCGTCGCTGCTAGTTGGTCCTTTTTGTCAAACCAAGACTGTATCTCCAACATCCTAGCTAGCGTCACAGGGTCGCCGTCTGGGATCCTCACGTATCGGTTGTACTCCTCCATCAATCTACTTCTCCATAGCACCTTCACTCGCCGGCGGTGGTTTTTGAATAGAAGAGGAGAGGAGCAGCGCTGGTTTTGGATTAGAACGGGAGAGGAGCGGCGCTGGTTTTGGACTGGAACAGGAGAGGAGGGGCGGTGGTTTTGAAATGGAAGAGGAGAGGAGCGGCGCTGGATTTAGATTGGAACAGGAGAGGAGCGGTGGTGGTTTAAGAGGAGAAGAGTGGAAGAGCGGCACTGGTCTTGGAAGTATTTTTTTGTTGTTTTGCATATTTTGGGTCAAAGTTTGACCACGTACTGTATTTGACAAGCAAAATGTGAATGCATGTCACCAAAAATTGTATCGTTTGGTTCGTATCTGAATGTACTTCCAAATTATATTATTTTTGCAACGTATAACATATATTTTATGTGCGAAAATCATGGTCAATTATGACCCAGAATAAAAGGGAGACTAGTTAATGTGGGGTCGCTTTCTTAATTGAAGGGTAAATTGATTTTGATTTTGATCCAGTGACAGCGCGCCGACCCTCTCGTCCAATCCTAAATCACTGCCGCACACTCCTCTCCCTCTTCTCCATTGCAGAACCACCTCCTCTCCTCTCCATCATCTATATTCCAAAACCACCGTCTCACCTCTCCCTCTTCTGATCTTCTCCATTGCAAACCACCTCCTCTCCTCTCCATCATCTCCGTTCCAAAACCACCATCTCGACTCTCCCTCTTCTGATCTTCTCCATTGCAAAACCACCTCCGCTCCTCTCCATCATCTCCATTCCAAAACCACCGTCTCGCCTCTCCCTCTTCTCTATGCAAGACCACTGTCTCTCCTACCATCTTCCAAAGCTAGCACCGGACCACTCAGAAGGACATCTATGGAGAGGATGCAGCAGCGAATCCGGCAGATCGCTGGCGGCGACCACGCAAAGTTAGCCAGGTTGAAGGAGATCCTTAGTTGGTTTGACAATGAGTGGGAGATTTCGAGGACTGTGCGGGCCATGTGGCAATGTATGCGAAAGAGTGAGACGGCGGCGATGAGGGCGGCGATGTACATGTACTCCTTGGCGGTAGTCACGCCATAGTCCTCCGAGTTCATCGAGTATCTCCTCTGGGTGATGGAGCAGACAGATTCGCCCGAGGCGACAGTCAGGCGGAGGTGGTGGGCGTACAGGTCGAAGGTCGAGCACCCAGAGGATAACGAATCGATCGAGTATGGTGTGACGTTCGTGAGGGTGCAGAGCCAGCCAGAGCCACAGGAGTATTCGTTCTCCCACCACAAGAGGAGGCCGGATGGAGCGACGTCGCTTCCCCGCCATTCTCCATGGTTCCCTCGACACTCGCCTCGTTTCAATGGCGGTGGTAGGGTTTAAGGTAAGCTTCGCACTAACCTAATCTTCCACCTGCTCATGCTTACAATCAGTGTGATAGCTAATGAAAATCATGCTTACAATCAGTCTCCGAGTACTACGCCAATCACCCTAAAATTTCTCTGGACCTTTGGGTCAAAGTTGTGACACAGTGTACAAATAAAGAAAAATAGATTGGTGCTTCTTTCAGAAAAGAGTACTCCCTAGAAAACTGCCAATATAAGCTACTAGTATTTGTTTAGAGGATTTGCTGCCGAGAAAGATCCGTCCACAAAGAGCGCCACACATCCCATTGGTGGTGGCCAATGCGTGCATGTAGCATGGTTGGTGTCCGTAATTTTTACTTGGCACACCTCGCGCTCTGCATATATGCCGGTTCCATACGTACATTTGTGCAGTTCCACCAAAATGCAGCTGAATAACCCTGTTTGCGCAGATAATGAAAAAGCATGATTACATTATAGTGGCACTAGTTGATGAAACACACAAAATAAATAGAAGAAAATATTGCGATAGTATCATAGTATGCCATGTTGTGAGGGCGAGATGGGCCCTGCGACGCCTCATACGGTACGCCTCATACTAGACATCATCCCAAGTCTCCCAGATACACCTTCTGCCAGTGATGAACATCAGTGTACAGCGGTAGTACAAGGAGGCACCTTGAGAAATTCAAATCTCTATTTTTGTACAGATCAACTAAAATTAAGCACCCCAGTTTGCAGAAACGCTTAAACATTAACAATGGGACTAGTTGATGAAACATACATTAACAAAGAGAAGCACTTTCTTTATCTATATTGGAAATGAAATGATAGATATGACACACGCTCTATTTTAACTGTATTATTACTTCATTTTATCAGTAACACTAGGGTCGAGCAGGTGGCAAACGAGGTGTATCGTGCGTCGAAAGGATGGAGGCCAGGGGTGCTTAGATCGATGTCAAGTGGCTCTTTCACCACCAACATGGATGATTCAATTCATGGGACCTTTTGGTGCAGTTCACCTAAAATGAAGCAATGTCCCGTGAGCTAGCAGCTTCTTCTTCAAATTTTTTTAAGAAAAGGGCTCCAGCCCCGGTTCCATTTCCATCAGAAAACGAAACCCACGCAGCTTCTTCTTCATTAGTTGCAATTGAGCAACATCAAGGTTGGTTGTGAAGCTCCTGGAATGCTCAACTATAATTTGGATATCATTTGTGCAGTTCAACTAAGATCGAGCGTGAAATGTATATCTCTGTTTACACAAAAAAGGTGGAAAGGAGGGTGACTAACCAGTGATGAAACACGCATCAAATGAAAAGAAGCATGTTCCTTATCTGAATGGCAATCCTACAAGGACAGTAGCAATTTCTAAAGCGGTGGCATTGCTAGATATTAGTGTGGGCATTAGGATTAACTATGACAACCGTTAAATACGACATTACTTTGGGCATGGGAGAGTAGGCGGACCAGGACAGTTGCATTTCTAACAAAAAGAAGCAACTTATCTTAATGGGAAATTTAGCAGGACATGTAAAAAAGTGCCATTGATTCATATTACTGGAGGCATTACATTGAAAACAACATTGGTTTAACGTGTCCTTACTTTTAACAAAGGCGATCGCTACATTTTACTAATGGCATTACATAAGAGTGGCTCGGGGCAACAAACATCAGAACAGGATATCTGGGTTGGTCCCATTTTTGTTCAGTATAGCCACCTTATACTGTGTGAGGCTAGCAAATCTACTGCTGGACTTACTCTGTTGAGTTGTCCCCCAGTCCCCACTTTATTTCCTTTTTCAACCAATAGATCGGGTTTATATTGAGTTTGTACTGCATTTCCCTTTATTTCCCTATTAGACCTAGAGACCAGTTGGATAGCCAGTCTCTGCTACTTTTTGCCCGCCATTATTTCCTCTTTCGACCAAGTCCTAGATTCAGGTAACAAATCCTCCCCCACCCCCTTTCTTCCTTGTTTGAACCAAGTAGTACTAGATTCTAGTGCATGAACTAGTTTTACCTTTTAAACGTAAAAAAATTAGGTGGTTTTCGAACAGCCGATCGATACAAATGCAGCAACGTCAGGAGCTCGGGAAGTTGAGCAAGGCCGGTTTCAAAGGAAGTTATACCTGATGGTCGCAGGGATGTCGCTAGGTGGGCGGCGGGAGGCCGGATCTGCCCACACTACGGCAGCGAGGAAGAAGGGGCCGGAGGCCCTCCCTCGCCAGCGGTGCTTGGGAGAGAACAGCAAGGCAGGCTGATCGGGACGCGCCCAGCAGTGGGTAAGAGCCGTCACCGAGGACGACCGCGTGAACTTTGCACCTTCTCACCTTCCCCGGTGGAGAGGATCCGGCTGGATCTGTGACCAGCGGTGAGAAGAGATAGAGAGTGTGTGGCCACCGCTGTCGTGTTTAGATCTGGAGAGGCCGAGATAGTGTGAAGAGAGCAACACTAGCAAGCAAGCGCGGAGGCTCCTGCCTATATAGTGGAGTAGTACTAGTTTTCTTTTGTCTACCGGAGCTGGCTTGACCTCGTCAATGACTGTCGAGAAGTCTTCATGCACGTGTCTCGGAGGCGCAGTTGTCGTCATTTTGATCTGAAGCTCCGGATTATAACATATAACACGAAAAAGATGCCACATGACAAGAAATCATAACCTCACTGCCCAAAGGAGACAACATGAATCCCGACGAACAAACTAGACGAGGAACAAAGCTCAAATTAAAGATAAACTCATAGAAAAGGGGTCCGTCGATAGATGTCCTAATTAACATAGCCGGCTTGACCTAGATGGTAGCCGAGTAGTCACTGTTCGTGCATGTGCCCCCAATGACTGGCCCAACTCAGTTGTCGCTGTTTAACCCTCGCAGTGATCCGAAGCACATGACACCTAATTTTGTGAGATGACAAGAAACCTTTTTTTAGATTTCTCACCACAACTACAGCCATGTACAACACAGCCTGCACGATATGTAGATGATAGCCAATCCAGGCGTGTCTGCTGGAGTCTGGTCACATGCATGGACGAACTGATCTTCCGTGTCTTGCAGGGATCGTCCAGGCACCAACGTAGTACAACACTTCTCTAGTACTATCGCTCGTATCCCTCTTCTATTAAGTCACCCGACTTGCGGGGCCAGGGAGTGTGCCTATGGTCGGTTCTCAATTGCCGTCCCACGTGTGTGCAAACGCAATATGACGCGCGTTCCATTCGGAGAGCAGCGTGCCAGACCGATCGACCGTCTGGGGTGCGACGCAAACGCGACGGGCGTGCTGTATACTCCATACATGTGTATCGTTGTTTTCTAGACGCTTTGCTCCATGGCGCGGGCGCAATCCATTGATACAAAATTAGTATACTATATACTATTTAAAAGTCGAGGGCGGGGCTTTTCCTGCGCGGTAGGCGGCGGGGCAATTCCGCCTAGTCGGTTCGACAGAGACGCGAGAAGACGAGGGAGTAGGCTGCTGCAAATGTAGGGTTGTGTGATTTGACAATGAGTTATCTTTGGACAGGTGGGGCCCGTGATTTGACTTGCCATTATCATTTTAATCATGCGGCTACGACGGGGCGTCGTCTCGATTCCCCGACCACCTCCATCTGGTGCCTCTCCCAATGCTCCACCATGTAGTAGAGGCTGGCTCTTGCATGAGAGCCCTTCTCCACTTTTTCCTTGCCTCTCTTTCCTCCACATATGCAAAAATGCCATGTAAAGCGCACTATTGTACTTACTTTTACTTGCTCCTACAGGTGCTAAGCTTGCCACATAGGCATAAAGTCTGATGTGGCAAGTTAATCAAGAAGAGAGAGACCAGTTTGGTGACCCAAGGAAGAAACGGTGCTAAACACGTGTACCTAGGTGAAAAGACAATTTTGATTCTATAGCTAATTAAATGAAGCAAACTTAGCAACACCATTTCATTGGAAGAGGTCACTCCTTGGCAAATGCAATAAATACTAGTACTCCCTGTGTCCCATAATATAAGAACGTTTTTGGCACTACACTAGTGTCAAAAACATTCTTATATTATGGGACGAAGGGAGTACGAAGAAAGAGATAGAGAGAAGTAAAAAAATACACTTATAGCCAACCTTATAGCCAAAACCTTGTTGTAGTATGAGTGACTAAGTGATGACTATGTATGACATGCCAACATCAGATAGCCTAATGCACCGTGTTAAATCTCCAATGGCGCGACCGCGCGTGCGACGCGACGGTCATGGTAGGCGCGAGCATGATACGGGCTGCTGGCAGCCCTTGGATCTGAGATCAAACGGTCGCATGCTAGTTGCTGAAAATTTGCAGAATAACCCTCCAGGATAGGATATTCACCCATAGGTCTAGAATCACGCCATGCAACCGTTCGATCTCAGATCCAAGGGCTCTCGGAAGCCCGTATCATGGGAGAATGGAAAGCCACTACCCTGCCATTCGCACGCTAGCAGTTCGCTCCTACTCATCCCCGCACGTCCTTCAATACTACGGAGGTTCGCTCCTAGTCGTCCCGTCCATTCACATTACGGTAGTTCCACTAATCCTAATCCTCCTCCCAAATCCATGGTGTCCCAAATCTCCACGATCGGCGGTGAGTACAAGGTTAGAACCATCACCGGCGATGAGTTCGACGTCATCTACACTCGTTCTTCCGCGACGGTGAAAGGATGCCTTTCTCACTTCAGACGCATGTTCGAAGACTCAGATGATGAGTGGGTCGCTGGGCTAGATGTTGAGTACACCACAGTCCTGGGACGAGAGAAGGATCTAAAGGACAAAGAGAGGAAGAAGCCCGCCGTGATCCAGGTTTGCGTGCATGACTTATGCTTGGTCTACCACATATGCCATGCGGACGTTGAGTGCCAGGATTTTAAGGACTTCCTTGAGAGCAACCTAGTCAAATTCACATCAGAGACTTTGGTAACGACAAAGAAGTCTGGGTCGGATAGGCCTCGTTGTAGGCAACACCTTCGACCTCCGAAGAATCGGTGGTGTCCTCTCATCGCCCTTCAATCTTGACCTGGCAGAGCCATGGTTCATCCTTCGACGGTAAACTAGAGAAACCTCCATACACGCTTTCATCATCATGCATGGCAGCGAATGTACTAGATATAGACCACATCCACTACGCTGCAATGGATGGCTACCTTTGCTTCAATATCTACAAGGGTTGGATGCGAGCAACAGCCAAGTGTGCGTTCAAACAAAGAAGTATCGCCAAGAGGAAGAGGGACAAGGATGAAGTCGAGGACGTGGGCGAGGACTCCGAGTAAGGTGGCGATGTCATTGCTCATGGTGGTTCTAATGCAAAGGTGTCTACCTAATAGTTGCAAAGTTTAATTTCATGTGTGCTTAATTTAATTTGAGGGTGTGTTGTCTTTGAGCCCCAATGAGAACTATGTTATGTTTCTTCTCGTTACTTTAACTCTTCAAGACGTACATACTAGTATTTCTTACATTTCATCTTTTAGTTGGTATAGTACTACCACTGTTTCTTCACATTATATCACGCACAATATATATGGCCAACATCATATAGTCAGCAGCTTTAGTTGTCAAAGAATTTCAGGGTGCTTAGTTTTGTCAAAGAATTCCGGATGCTTAGTTTTATTTGAGGGTGGGTTGTCTTTGGACACCATTATTGTGACTAGCCTTTTAATAGTACTATATGCATAATTTGGGGACGAGCGCTCTCTATATGTACCACCTTTTTAATTTCAAGTTTTGCTCCATGGCGCAATCCATCGATACAATCTGTTGTACAAAAGTATACATTTTTAAAAGGCTAGAGGGTGGGGCGGTCTAGCTTGGTCGGTTTCACGAGGCGAGGGCCTTTGTGATTTGACTCATCATTATCTTTGGAAGGCGGGCCTTGTGATTTGACTGCTCGTATAAATGCGCCGACGACCTGATCGAGGAGGAGCAATGACCCGTGCGATATACTCAAGTTTTCCACTGGAGTAGTACTGCGACGAAGGAGCACGAAACACGGCAGCCCAGTGCCATATGGCGATAAAAATGATCTAATTTGCTAGTCATCTCATTGTTAGCGTTGTTCTATTCATTCCCTAAAAAAAGCATTGTTCTATTCATGCCTCGTAGAGAACGTGACATACGCAGCGGAACACCCAAAGCAAAAGGTGAAACACAGGAGCAAAAGAAGGAGGAAGATTATCACCCCAAATGATCTAATTCGCCGCGGAGTCGTAACTGCTTCTTCATCGCCTCCATGACCTCCATCTCCTTGCACGTCTCCTCCGCCATCTTCTTCATTCTGTCCATGACGCGGGATTTCTTGACGCGAGCCTTCATCATCTGTTCCACGGTCGCATTACGTACCTTGACAGCAGCCGGGTGCTCGATGCGGACCTTTGCCAACTCCTCCTTCTGTTCCATGACGAGGGCCTGCAGCATCTTCATCGAGGAACTACTATTCTCATGCAGCTTCTTCCAGCTGATGTTCTTCTCCTTCAGTAGGTCGATCTCGTGGCAGAGCTTTGCCTTGTCCTCCTGAAGTCGCAGGATTTCGCCGGTCTCCTCCTTTTCCGAGGCAATGCTCTTCTTCAGCGGCATCACCAAGCCGGCGGTCAACTCCCCCTGCTAATTGAGCTCAGCGGGCATGTCGTCGAGGCTCTCCTTCAGCAACTCCATCCAGCCTTGGATGAACTCCTTCTGCTTATTGAGGTGCTTATTGAGCTGATCGGGCATGCCGTCGAGGGATAACGACTCCAGCTACGTCGGCTCGGCATGTTCGCCTCCGTGGCTAGGGCGCTCCTGGGAACCATCGCCTTCCCGTGAGAGATCTTTCGAGGTCTCTACGTGGCGGCGAGCCCTCTCTTTTTTCCGCAGCCTTGGTTGCCGCTCCCTTGTTATGAGTAGTTCTCGACCTAGAGCTCTGCTCACCAGCCATGGCAACGACGGATGAAGAAGAAGCACTTATGAGGAGGAAAGGTAGAGTAATTTTCGGTTAGGTAGTTCCCCTTTTTATAACCTAAGTACTAGCACTAGTACTAATACCTGCATAGTGGGAACACGTTCAGGTTTGGTACGTACTAGTAGGTGTGAGCAGGCTTTCGAATGTGATGGGAACAAGGAAAAGATTAATTGATGGTTTTGGTTTCGAGGCCTGAAACGGCTCCCGATGAGTTTAGCGGAACATAAATTTCAAGTACTACACTGCTCAAATGCGTAAATATTATGTTACTATCAAAAATTGGCACAAAATACGAAGGAGACCAATGGAAGTACTACTAGAAACCCACGATTTAACTACTCGCATGCGCGCAGTGGAATAATAATGTATTTCTTCCGCCCTCACGTCCACTCAATTTGCATGCGCTGTATTAATTGACCATCAATGAAGTGAACGACTTTACACGCGTAAAATTATCACATGGGGTGGATCTTGGTATAAAATTGCGTCCGCCCGTGTACCCGCGTGTGCGTGCGAGGGAACGAGTGCGTGCGTGGCGTGCGTGCACATCTTCGCTTCGTGCATGTACCGCCAGTATGGCTCAGGGAGGACGAGTACATTCTTCTGGAACCAGCAGCACGTCACTGTGATCAATCCATGCAAGGAGGTCGTGACAACGCCTCCACATGTGCCACGTGGCTTCATGAACTATAAGAGAGACACTGTGTAGCATGCCATTGGTATTCTAATTTACGTGTTTTGCACATACTCAAAGTACTAGTAAGGTACACGTGCATTGCATGCATCAGATTTTGCAACCAAATTATGAATAAATACCACATTATAGCATGTAAGCTCTGAGTCATGTATGCCTAATGTAGCCCTTCATTTAATTCTTATAGTTCATCTCATTCAAAATTAATTAGTTTTTATAAATAAGCTAAGAACGCGAGAATAGGAAAAACATGGATTATAGTGGAATGTTGTCTTGAATCCTACATGATTGTATGAGTGTTTGATTGTGCATAGAAAAAACGCAGAATTCTTTCAAAGAGGTTTGAGTGGATGGGATGTTTCCTATGAAATCTAGTGCAAATGAATCATACGGAAAAATTCCTATGGTTTACAATCCTAGAATCAAACAACCAAGATAGGAAAAATTCCTAATGATTAGAATCCTCCAAAATTCCTTCGAGAATCCTTTGAATCAAAGAAGCCCTTAATCTATTTTATGATTCATGGAATTGTGCGTTGTAAAGCATAAAGTAAAAAACAAATAATGGCAATTCAACTAGAAAAAAAAGTTTGGGCAGTTATGATATGGAAGATTCTAGAACAAAAGAGAACCATTGTTGTGTTGAGGTTTGTGCATTATGCTTAAGTTCAACCATGGAGTCTGCTAGATTGTACATGTGGAAAAATCCGGTGGGGGCTAGAAGATGGTGCAAGGGGCCGAGTGGAGGGAGACTATGAAGGAATGCACAAGTGCGAGATCGATATTTAGAGAGAGGGGGCGAGAACGTGCGTTGTTTCACGCAGTGGCGGAGCCATGAAAAATAAATGAGCTCGGGGGCCAAGCATTGCTAATCCTTTACGAGGAGGGTCAATTCATGAACTTAAACCATTTTTAGCAGCAATTGTCTAATGATCACATTCATATTAGCCTCGATATATAGTGATGTTAGGGGGGGGCAGGGCCCTTACTGCCCCCTGTCTTCGCCATTGTGCACGCGTCTGAGAGATGAAGCGGAAGGCATGGATGATGAGAGGGGGGCATTGGATATATAATTAATGTGGGTGTATTAGCTATACATGTTAATCCTATATAGAGAGAGGTATAGATTGATCGATGTGGACGTGGGAAAGAGGGTGAGACCTCACTGGATATATCGATTGATCGGTTTGTGTGGAAAACTATGAAAGACCTAGCTATATACACACATACATTGAGGAACATCGATCGTTGCGCATGCACGCGTGAGAGATAAAGAATGCTCGATATAATGGAGAGGGGGATGTGTGTGGGTGTGTGCCTTCATGGGAGATCGACCTGAAGAAAAAGATTGCATGTGTGTGATGGATAATGCCAACTGGTAGTGTGTGTGCATGCATGCACGAGAGAAAGTTAGTGGTACAATTATAAAGAGAAGACGACTATGTGGGTGTAAAAGACTAGGTGAGGTCATAATCAATGTAAAGTTGAATTCAAATATTTGAATAAGAGATCCTGATGTTTGAAACCCATGCATGCATGAATATAACGGACATCTGCGCGGTGTGGTTTGGAAACGAGCATGTTGTAATGTATACACATTGAACAAGGTCAGACTGATTTGAATTTGAGATACCGATGGCAGACATCATTTGGCCACGTCGCATCCATGCATGGACACACTATTCTAATTGGAGATGATGGGCGGCTTTCGCATCACATATCTATATCTATACCCCTATATATATATTATATTTTATATTTTTTTATATTGTGTGCGGGTAACTTTAACTTTGAAAGATGGTCGTTGGATGAGGCGAATCCGATGGTCCAAAGATGGCAAATTTGAGCACTACTGGCTGTTGGATATCATCTAGATTCCACCAGATTTCGCCACATGTATAATCTAGAAGACTCCATGGTTGAACTTAAGCATAATGCACAAACATCAAAACACAAGAACTTCTTATTTGTTCTAGAATCTTCCATATCAGAATTTCCCAAATGTTTTTCTACATGATTTGCCATTATTTGTTTTTACTTTATGTCTTACAACGCACAATTCCATGAATCTTAAAATAGATTAGCTTTCTTATAAAAACTAGATGATTTTGAATGAAATGAACTATAAGAATTAAATGAACATCTACATCATGCATATATGACTCAAAGCTTACATGTTATAATGTGGTATTTATTCATAATTTGGTTGCCAAATCTCATGCGTGCAATGCACGTGTACCTTACTCTAGTCTAAATGGTGTTTGTGTGTGTGTTGTGCGTGCTGAGGTGCAAATTGTGTTTTTTTGGTACACGTTAAGCTTGTTCTTCTGAAATTTCTAGCCGCGCTTGTTATGCCGAAAATTCAAGCTAGCGTCTCTGTCTATCATGCTGCGAAACTCCCGCCTCTTCAACCCGCGCCTTGTTAGCCCGAAATATTTAAGATATATCTTTGTCTCGTCGTGCTCCGACAACTCCCTCCATCTCAACCCGTGCCTTGCTATTCCGAAATTACAACGCGTGCGAAAACTCCCACCTCCTGTGAAATCCCGACACGCGAAATGCCCGTGGT
Source organism: Aegilops speltoides (assembly GCA_021437245.1). Taxonomy (NCBI): domain Eukaryota; kingdom Viridiplantae; phylum Streptophyta; class Magnoliopsida; order Poales; family Poaceae; genus Aegilops; species Aegilops speltoides. The sequence goes on from CM038147.1 coordinate 266,540,327, forward strand.
ACCCATCAACCGAAAGAAGCGCCTCAAATCGGTGGGGGTACTTTCGTAACTTACCCCACATTTCGGACAAGCGCGTCTCTAAGCCATGGTTCCCCACTGCCATCCCATTCGCCCACCCATTCGTACACCGAGGCCGCAAAAACCCATGACGAAACCCCACACCCTGCTCCGTCCGCCACCCAGCCGGAGCCTCTTCCCCGACGACGTCGTCCACAGCAACACCTCAATGTCCCTCATCCACCGTACCGGATGAGGATCCATCGTCGATCTCGTCGTCCCGCCGGTTCAGCCACCCCGTCCTCCACCTCCAAGGAGCTGCCTCGATGTTCCCCTCGTCTTTCGCGCCACCTCCATTCCCACACTGCCATCTTCACCTGCACCACCGGAAGAGCATCATCATCACCGTTTCCTCGGATGAAGCTGTACCTAATCAGCGCCACCAAAGAGGTTGTACACTAATCACCACATTTTCTTCTTGATTCGATCTCACGGTCCTGCTGCCGCTCGGTCCCGAGCCGACACGGCGCGACTCCATCCATGGCGGCGTCGCCGGCCACTTCCTCCACGGTGTCGCTCCCTCGGCGGCGACGTCCACATCAGTAGGAGCTGCTGCTGCTTTAGCTCTCGCTTCGCCTTTCTTTCTGCTCTTGCTCTCGGTCCCCGCCTGTCTCGCTCTTGTTATTGCTCTTGCTCGCGCTGCTGCTCACGCTCTTTCTCTTGCTTGCGATGCTGCTCCGATTTAGCTACACTTTAGTCGACTGAATCGACTTTTGGGTCAGTCGATTTTCAGGGGGTGGGGGGGCTCGCTGGGGTGAAGGAAGAACCAACCGCAGCGGAGGGGGCTCACGGAGAGGTACCCACTATCTATCTTAGGGTTCGAGGTGGGGCGGTGGTCGCCATGGGTGGCGGGCGTTGGCGGGCGGTGGCGTGGGGATCACGGAGAAAAAGCTCGTCACGGGGGCCTAGAGGGATGGCAGGCGGCGGTGGACTGGCGGTGGGGAGTGTTTTATGGCGGGCGGGCGGCGCACCGCCGCCACGGGCGGCGGGGGGCTGCTGTTTGGCGGTGGTGGTGGCGGCTCGAGGGGTGGAGGTTGAAGATGAACCGCAGCCCTTGATTTCAGATCCAACGGCTGCAAAATCGACCGACGAGAGATGAATAAGTCACTCGACCGACGTAGCCTCACCTTGCTAGTGCGTTCGGTTTGACAAAGAAAATTCAGTTTTGACAACAAAATTCAGTTTGACGCTTAAGTTCGGTTTAACGCTTAAGTTCGGTTTGACGCTTAAATTCAGTTTTGACAGCTTAAGTTCGAGATGAGCGGCTGATGTATTTTACGTCTAGCACTTTGTGGTTATGTATTTTATGTCATGTATTGGAGATGCTATTAGAATTCCACTCAGGTTTACGTTGTTCGTTGTCTCTCTTGTCCTGCTTCAGCCTCGGCGTCGTACAACTCATCAGAGCTGCTCCAACGATGAAGCCCTCCATCACAGCGGAGCAGTACCTCGGGCTCTATCTCCAGACGCCTAAGATCTTCTTCCCCTCCTCCGACAGCCAAGTCAGCCAGAGCATCCTCACCGGCCAACCCAACCACGCTGAGATTGACATGGCCTCGCCAAAGAGGTTGTACACTTGTTGCATCTCTTTTTTACTCTACATGTTATATATATTGTCCACTGAGCACTCGTAGTAACGGGAAATACGATTATTTTATCCTACTATATGAAAATCCGTGAGGTACGAGGCAACTTAGCTATCCGTGATGGACTCTCTTGAACGCCATCATTATTTATCTCTGCGTGTTTGAGCTGTGCATTTGTTGATGGGCCTGGGAGTTGAGATAGTATGGCAGTGGCCTGGGTCCAAAGTAATAGAAGTAGCACAAAACATTTTTTTTAGTTTAGGATTTTCCTTGCTCAAGCCTGCCTACTAGAATCACCAGTGCTTGAAAGGAAAAGTGAATGAAAAACATAGGAATTGAAAAGTTTCGTATGGTACTACTTTTCATGAATTTGGTGCAAAGGAATGGAGCAAAGGAAAATTGTAGGATTTGTTCCTTTAGTGTCTCCTTGAAAGAAAAACCGTAGGAATTCTAATTTCCACTTCTCCTCCTTTTTATATTCCTATTAATCAAGCACAAGACTAAGAGATAGTAGCATAATAGCATTATAACCGTACATTTTCTTGTGGTTTGACTTAATCTCACCATGCTTTTTTGCATCCTGTGATCTTCCTATTGTTGTGAATCAAACACCCAGTTAGCGAAATCTCTGTGTTTTAAATTCTCTGCTTTTGCACGTGCATTCCTATCCTATTCCTATCTATTTCCTATCCCTGCATTGTTAGAATCCTCAAATTCAAACAAGCCCTTACTCAATTACTTCTATTACAGATATGTGTCAAAGAAAACCTTGTGTGGTTTGTCCTGCTCCTGCGGCGCTGTGTTCCACCCCATCTCAGCTGCTCCAACGATGGAAGGGTTTAGCACAGCAGGGATCCGCTCTCCAGACTGTCTTTCGCCGCCTCAGATCTTCTTCCCCGGCGCCGGCAGCCACGACAACTGCATTACCATCATCAACTAAGCAGATGACCTTGAGGACTACGCGGGTCCGCAAGAGAGGTCGCACTCTTCCGTGTCTGCTTACGTTATGCGTCGCTTAGTATGATGACATGCTACATTATCGTCGTGTTCACCTATTAGACTCCGAGTCAGGTCCAAACTAATGCTGAAACTTGAGTTTTTAAATGGTTGTGGGGTACATATTGGGGCAGCAATCAGTACTATCTGTCTACTATCTGGTTAATCTCCAGTGTCTACTATGAGTTTCATGTTGGGTGCAAACAAACATTAAAGGAGCCATTGTCTGTATTTTTAACTAAAGCTATTATCTTCCTACTATCATTAGTTTTGGGTCTATCCACAGTTTGCTACCATCACTCTGGATTTGTGCATGCACTCCTTACATAATCTCACTATGTTTTATTCCTATGCATGCCAGTTATTGTACACAATGGAATTGATCATGTAGAGAAAAAGAGACGAGCCTCTAGTGGCAATAAAATTTCATGCAGATGTTGTTCCATGGTGGGCGCAAAGGCAGACCCCCCTCCACCCATTTCGGATTGTAATCAAGAGGAAGATAACTGTTCTGAGGGGGATTCTGAAGGTGAAGACCACTCCTATTTACCCCATGAGGTCTTCGCTCTAACTTGGCATGCTGATGTTGGTAATATCATGCATATGGTGCCTTGCATTTCTTATTGTATACATTAAAGATGTCATCTGCTTAGTTTGGATGTTTTGTGTCAATGCCATCTGTTTAGTTTCTTTATCGTATATGTGAATCATGCAATGCCATCTTGTCTAGCCAGGCTCATATATGTGATTTTTGCAATGCCACCTTGGTTAGCCAGTCATCTTATATGTGAATTATATCATGCCATCATTTTTTTTATTACGTGTTAAATTTGTCAACAATTTTAGTACATTCAATTACTCTTCCTGTGCATCAGCCATTCGGCACGGTCATGGAAAAATCTGGAGTGGAAACAAGGTCTTCAGAGTAGACAATGCTATCTGACGAAGCGCATGTCTTGCTGGTTACCGATAGCTCCTCAGAGGAGGATTCAGAGACAGATGACCAGTCATATCCCCCCCCCCGAGGTGCATGCCCTAACTTGGCAGGGTTATGTTGCTCATATCGTGCGTATGGTATCTTGCATTGCCATGTCATTTGCTTAGTTTAGACATGCTTTGTGTGAATGCCATCTATTTAGTGTCTAATTACCATATATGTGAATTATGCAATGCCATCTTGTTGCAAGACATTATATATGTGAATTATGCAATATTATCTTGTTGCAAGGCATTATGTATGTGAATTATGCAATGCCATGTTGTTTAGGCAAGCGTCATATATGTGAACTATATCATGCCGTCCTTTTTTGTATTTCTCATTGCTTTTGTCGACAATGTTTGTATATTCAACTGCTCTTCCTGTGCATCAACCATTTGAATTGGTGATGGAGAAATCTGGAGTGAAAACAAGGTCTTCAGAGCAGACAATGCTACCTGCTGAAGCAGATATCTTGCTGGTTACAACTCTTCAAAGGAGGATTCAGAGGCAGATGGCCAGTCCTATTATCCCCCTGAGGTGTATGCTCAAACTTGGCAAGGTTATATTACTCATATAATGCATATGTTGTATTGCAATGCTTAGTTTTTACATCATATACACAATATTGAATGCCATCTCCTTAGTTGGCACATCATATATGCGATTGCCCTCTGCTCACTTCCTTAGTATATAAATCATATATTTGAATTATGTCATGCCATGATGTTTACATAGACAGCATGTATTTGAATTATGGCATGCCAACCCATTTTCTAAAGACATTAGTTATATCATCTCATCCTGTTTACATAGTCATCATATTTTAAATTATGTCATTCTATCCGTGAATTATATCATGCCATCATGTTTCCATCGACGACATGTTTGTTATTTATCGCATGCCAACCACTTTAATAGACCCATCGTATAGTTATATCATGTCATCATGTTTACATAGTCATCATATTTTGAAGTATGTCATTTTATCCTGTTTAGTTAGCCATCATACATGTGAAATCGTGTCATGCTATCCTGTTTAATTAGCCATCATATATGTGAAATTATGTCCTGCTATTCTATTTGCTTAGACAACATAAATGTGAATTATTTCATGCCCTGTTTTCTTCCCTACTATCCATTGCACCGGTTTATCTTACAATGTCTCAGACATTCAATTACTTTTCTTGTTTATCAGCCATTTCTATTGGAGGGAGTGATGGCGATATCTGGGAGTAAAACACGGTCTTGAGAAAAGATCGTGCTACACGTCGATGCAGATAGAACCACGGTTGTACTTGCCCAAGAACCAGCCCCACCACACATAACCCACACTCATGCAGATTGTACCCCTACCCAGTTGGACAGAGAACCAGCTACACCCCTTCTAACCCCAACCCCAACAGATAGACACCCAGTTCCAGTTGACACAGCACCGTCTCCACCACAAAGCACCCAAACACGAGCAGTTAGTAAGGCAACTATGCCCAAATCATGAGGACCACCACTCCGAACCCAAAGTCAACGCTTAAAGCATAAGAAGAATTGTTCTCAGGTCAGGTTCCGTAGCTATGGTTCATACTACTTTGCTCTTGCATCACTGTATTTACTGATACCAACTAATTTCAAATTTGAAAGATGCAATTGAAACTCCAATGGCGCAACAGGTATGTTTTAAACCTGTTTCTTCAACATGTTTGGTTGTTTGCTGTTGTAACTTGCTCTATGTTGATTTCAGTTTCAATTGAATAAACAGTTATGTTCTCATGCCATGCACATTACAAGTGTTGTTATTACTGTGTAGTTTCCCACACTTATATTCTGTCTATGCTGCTTTGTCTTAAATAGATATGATTCGAACTGTATCTATCTTGATTTGTCAACATAAACTAGAATGATATAGACCATACAGTGACCATACTACATAGATATATGTTTGTTTCATGTTGTTATCCTGTCCACCTTACTACTGAACTGGTTTACCAAAATGAGTTTCATATACTACATTGTAAACCTGGGATGTGTTTGTTTGTTTCTCTTTTAGAACGCGAATAAAATATTGGAGAAGAGTACCCTGTTATGTAATGGTAAAGGAAGTAATGCAGATAAGGTTCAAGATAGTGAGACATCCCTGTTGATCTCCAAGAAAGCTGATAAAAACTATATTGAAGACACTGAGACAACCCCAAAGTCCTGTCTTGATGTAGTGTTCGAGTTACTGGCTACGACTATTGGCGCCAGCTCTTCGAACTCGTTGCCTGAATCAGTTTGGCTTGTTGAGTCTCAACTTCAAGTTGAAAGACATCAATCAGATGTTATGCGACAGGAAGTCGAAGGACTGAGGAAGTCCTGCGAGAATTGAGATGCATACTTTACGTGCAACAACAAGTCTTTGGAGGACTTGAGCGCCAAACAAGAGAAAGTTAATAAGCTTGCTAAGCATCTTCCCAACATTATGGGTACCTAGGATATTGTTTCTTGAGCTCTTCAAGTGGTTTCAGCTCGGACTTGTTTTGTTTGCGCGTTTATATCTCTTGTGTTCCCTATATTTGCAATTGGTGGCGAACTTTGATGCCCAAAGGATGTAATATGTGTAATAGCCGTGATAGCCTAGTGTAAGTTGTTTGCTTATTTATTTCCTTGTTGTCTTGTTTATTTGTTTGCTTGTAGTCAGTGCAGTTCTTTTTCCGTGGTTTGCTAGTGGTTGCAATAACCATTTTTTTAAAATTAGGCCACAATAACCATGGGCTAATATTTAGTGTAGTGACACTGGGCCTCCTACAGGTCGTAGAAACAGTGGGCCTTCTACGGGCCGTAGAAACAGTGGGCCTTCTACGAGCCGTAGAAACAATGGGCCTTCTACGGGCCGTAGAAACAATGGGTCTTCTACGGGTCGTATCATCAATGGGCCTTATACGGGCCGTATGATCGATCGGCCAAACATGGGCCAAACAGACCGCATTCTAGCCGTAAACGGGCTAGAGTTGGAATCGTCTGTTCATGGGCCGACCATAATGGGCCATCGTTAATAGGCCGTATTTGATGACGCTATGAAAACGGCCCAACGTATTAACAGACCACAAACGGGCCGACTGTAACCACGGGCTGAATTTGGCCCACAAGCGAAAAATGACGATGTGGGCCATAAGTAAGCGAATCTTGGAAATGAGCCCAAGAATAAATGGGCTCTGAGAAGGCCGAAAGATAACATGGGTTGGAAATGGCCCAACGGAATAAAGGGTCGTTAATGGGTATAAAGTGATACACTGTTCATTACGGGCCAGTTTTACCACGGGCCGTTAATGGGTGTAAAGTGATACACTGTTCATTACGGGTCAGTTTCACCACGGGCCGTTAATAGGCCAAGAGTTACATAGGGCCTCATATGGGCCGAAAGACATCATGGGCCATACATGGGCCAGAAGTGAAAACAGGCTGGAATCATATTGGATGGCCCAGATGATGCTACTAGGCCGAATTCGAATAGGGCGTAACGGGCCTTGGGTTAGCGGGCTGTAAATGGGCTAAATGCGAATAGGCCGTTAACAGGCTTTCCATGGGCCGGCCCGACACCTTTTGACCAAGTCAAACGGGCCGGACTTTTCACAGGAATGGGCCTCTGTTGGGCCGTGCCACGTGTCGACGTATCATAGGCGCCTTCTATCCAATGAGTGGATGACATTTGTCCCAGCGATGAGCCGACACGTGTTTCCTCCAGCCAATGATGATTTTACACGTGGAAAATCCCCATTGGTCGGGGCTGTTAACGGTTTATCGGTTCCAAAACCCGACCCGATAGCTTAACGGCGTTCTGTTACGATGGATGCCACGTGTCGGTCACCCTTGACGAAAGCACTTCTGTGACGCGCGATTTATCGTCATGGAAGTGGACACTTCCGTGATGATAATTTTGGTAATGTCATGGAACACTTCTACGACAAAGACAGTATGACTATCTTGATTCTGTCATAAAATCATCATGGATGTACATGCATGACAAAAAACGCGACCTACTGTGACAAACACGTATCATCACGGAAGTGTATTTTTTTGTAGTGATTGGGTGTGTTGGGGACACAAGAGACTCTTTGTTATTTGGTTGCAGGCTTGTTTGAGAGAGACCATCTTCATCCTACGCCTCCCACGGATTGATAAACCTTAGGTCATCCACTTGAGGGAAATTTGCTACTGTCCTACAAACCTCTGCACTTGGCGGCCCAACAACGTCTACAAGAAGAAGGTTGCGTAGTAGACATCAAGCTCTTTCTGGCGCCGTTGCCGGGGAGGTGAGTGCTTGAAGGTATATCTTTAGATCTTGCAATCGCATCTTTTTGTTTCTTGTTTTATCACTAGTTTAGCTTATAAAAGAAAACTACAAAAAATGGAATTGAGTTTGCCTCATATGCATCATCTTTTTAATATCTTTCATGAGTATGACGAAAAGGAAAATTGTGCTCAAGTGCTAGAAGAAGAAGTCTATAAAATGTTTGGTACTAAATCTTTGAATGATGAGCATGATTGCAATGTTGTTAGTATGAACTCCTTGAATATCCATAGTACTAATGATGGTTGCACTAGTCATGATGGAAATATCTCTTATAAGCATGTAGATTTTTGTGGAGAGCATTGGGTTTGCATGGACATGCCAAATAGAGAAGATAGATATTGCAAGAGGCATAAGTGTTTAGAAACTAAATTGTTGCAAGAAAGGTTAAATGGGAGTGCTAAAATTTATATTTCCTTTGCCGTACTTGTGAACTTTGTAATGAAAGTGGCCATTTACATCTCCGATGCAAATTGTTTCATGATCGAATCGTGTCCAAAAATTGTGATGATTTGATTTCCCTTGCACATTATAATGAACTTAGTTTGCTTATGGGCTATGAAGAAATGAAATGTATAACTAAGTATCTTCCAGAATTTGCCCGTTATAAACTTCTTGAGTTTGATCTAGAGGAAATTTATTTGTATTGTGCGGTGAATTGCATTGAAAATTCTTATATTGCCAATTACCTAAAGAAAAGAAAGCAAATAGAAGATGAAGAGAATACTAATGAAAGGGAAGAGACTTTCCAATATCCTCCTATTATTTCTTATGATGAATCAGGTAACGAGGAAGGGAAGAGACTTTCCAATATCCTCCTATTATTTCTTGTGATGAATCAGGTAACGAGGAGGAGCTTTCTATTCAACCAATCTCATCAATAAGGAGCTCAAAGAAGAATGTTGAACCCACACATAATGTGAAGAAGAAAAAGAAATGAAGGAGCAACAAAGGTAAAAAGGTATCTCTCTCAAATGATGTTGCTCCTACTACTCATTGTGATGATGATAATTGCTATAATATTGGTGCTATCCATACTATTAATGATGAGAGTGATTATGCTTATGATATGAAAAGGCCCAAGCTTGGGGAAGCTATGTTTGATAAGGATGAAATATTTGAGAATATATTTGCTGCAATTAATGTTTTTCCCAAGCTTGGGGATGCTATGTTTAATGAAGATGATATTTTTTAGCATCCCAAGTTTTGATATGCAAAGTTGTTATGATGATAGCATGCCTCTTACCTATGATGATTATATTGATGAAAGTGGGTTGGAAGAGTGTCAACTTTAGGAAGTAGTGATCCCACTATTTTTGAAGATGTTGAATCTTATTGTGATGAATATGAAAGTGGATTTGGAAAAGTGTCAACTTTATTTAGTGATGATTCCACTATCTTGGAAGAGGTTTCATTCGATTATGATGAGAACAAAGTTGCTACTTATGATGATTATTGTGATGAAACTTATGCTATAAAAAGTAGTGATGTTAAAACTTATCATGATTATGATTACCCTTTTTCTGAACATTACTCTTTTAATGTGGAAACAATTTATAGTATTCAAGTCTTTTATGATATTCCCGCTATTCCGAATGAGAAGAATTTTGCTTATGTGGAGAGTAGTAAAGTTTCTATGCAAGTATATCATGAAAAATGCTTTAGGTGCTGGTTATATTGTTGAATTCATTCGTGATGCTACTGAAAATTATTATGAGGGAGGAATATATGCTTGTAGGAATTGCAATAATATCAAGTTTCCTCTCTATGTGGTGAATATCTTAAAGCTATGCTTGTTTTACCTTCCTATGCTAGTTGATTATTGTTCCCATAAGTTGTTTGCTCACAAAATCACTATGCATAGGAAGTGTGTTAGGCTTAAATGTGCTAGTCATGTGCTTCATGATGCTCCCGTTATGTTTCAATTCTTATCTTTTATGTGAGCATCATTGTCATCATCATGCCTAGCTAGAAAGGCATTAAAGAAAAGCGCTTGTTGGGAGACAACCCAATATTTACCCTTACTGTTTTTGTATGTTAACATGATTATACTACTTTAGTAATCATGTTTTATAGTTTTTTTTTCAATAAAGTGCCAAGTAAGACCTTTAGGATAGCTTACGGTGATAGTTGTGGTGATCCTGTTGAAAATCAGAAACTTTTGCACCCAGTAAATTAGTTTTGATAATTCACCAAAACATGCTTATGATCTGATTATTTTTTATCTGGATTTGTACACAAATTTCTTAGGACTTACTAATTTTGTAGGATTTTTGGAGTTCTATAAGTATACGTTTGATCTGATTACTCTGAGACTATTCTGCTTTTGATGATTCTGTTTTCTATGTGTTATTTGCTTATTTTGATGAATCTATGAGTAGTATCGGAGGTATGAACCATAGAAGTTGGAATACAGTAGATATTACACCAATATGAATTTAGAATTAGTTCATTATAGTACCTAAGTGGTGGTTTTATTTTCTTATACTAACGGAGCTTACGAGTTTTCTGTTGAGTTTTGTGTTGTGGAGTTTTCAAGTTTTGGGTAAAGATTCGATGGACTATGGAATAAGGAGTGGCAAGAGCCTAAGCTTGGGGATGCCCAAGGCACCCCAAGGTACTATTCAAGGACAACCAAGAGCCTAAGCTTGGGGATGCCCCGTAAGGCATCCCTCTTTCGTCTTCGTCTATCGGTAACTTTACTTGGAGCTATATTTTTATTCACCACACGATATGTGTTTTGCTTGGAGCATCATTTTATTTTGTTAGTATTTGCTTGATGTTATTTAGAATAATGCTTTTCATCTATATTTTCAATAAAAATGTCAAGGATAGCCTTTACCATGCTTATCTTGCTGGTATACATGTTGCTGTTTGAAAACAGAAAGTTTACCGCTGTTGCAAAAATTCCCTAGAAAAGTCAGAGAATGATATAGTGTTGAAACTTTTTGCATAATGAGATCTGATAAAACTTCTACAGCGTAGTATTTTTTCTCATAATTTTTGGAGTTAGGTAAGTATGATGAATCTTGCATTCTTTACAGACTATGTTATGATTGTTGTTTTGGCAGATTGTTGTAAACATATTTTAATGTGTCTGTTCACTCATTACAGATGTAGTCTACTTTTAAATATCTAAAACATCTTATAGTAGTGAATAGTGTAAAGTGCTTCCTACTATGGTAGAGTTCTCGATGTCATAAATGTCATAACCAAACGCATATTCACATCATTATCCTCCCTATCATTACTAGGATCTTGATTACATACTAGTCGAGATACTTCATAGGGGGCAAACAATATTACATTACTTGTTCCTTTATATAGTAAATGTAGCTAGGCTATGGATGTTATTGAGGCGTGCATGTATGCATGCTGCCAACTCAATAGTTCAGTTGCTTGTTTGTTTCAGGCATAGTTAAATTGCTCTTTTCAATTGCTTTATTTGTCCTCAGTTAATGAGATGCCAAAACAATGATGCCTGATGTAGGGTACTTATACAACTATTAGTTGACATAATTAAAGGCCTTACCATTTAATTACTCTGGCAAAGTGTGCCTGAAGCTTTGAAGTTTATTAACCAACTATTAATGCATGAGAATCACAATCTAGTTTATACGAGGCTAATGATTGCATAGTTTTGCTTGATGTAGTAGGTTTGTATGAAATCCATGTGTTGTTCATTATGCCCCTTAAGACTCTTCCAACTAGTTAATTGAGCTACATAGAATGGCCAATTTCTTGCTTACTTATAATGTTCAATAGCTGCGTGTGGTCTAAATTTGTGACATGTCTGTGTTTTGGAATTGGCCCCAACATCATGCTCCTCTAGTGAGCTAAGAGAGATTTCTGTATGCGGGTTGCACATACTACCATTTTTATAATTTTTAATATCACCTGCTTATGCTTCATGACGTGTAACATTATTGTTAGTCCTGTTTTACCATGTACAAGATAGTCTGTCTTGCTCGCTTCACTATTGTAACTATATTTTTTTCCTAGTCATGTGTACTTACAGAAACATTTCAGGATGAAGTGACATCAACACAAAGATCTCAGAGCAGTGCGGCATGGCCGTTACAAAATGATTATGGATTGGAATTGGAATGTGCTGATATTCTTGAGCATCAACTAGAAGTGGCAAGACAACGTGTATATGATTCTCAACATGTAATCAAAATGTTGAGGCTGGAGTTGCAGGTATTAGATGCAGAAGTCAAAAAAATGAAACAAGACACTGAGGTAATCACAAAGGAATTGGAGATTTTTTTAGACTGAAATTTGTGCTATATGAATCCGGCCAATCCTATTTTCTGAAGAGATTATAGTTCAAATGGTAAGTTCTATTGATGCGCGTCCATGATGTATGAGCTTTATTTGCCCAGTGTATGTATACGCTTTATTATCACTGGTGCCGAACTGTAATACCTAGTGGCCCAATCGTTCATTGTGTCAATGTTGTTTTCCCATTAACTAACCTGGCTGATGATAACAGTGCCATATTGTGTTAATTTGGTGTAGACTGGTGCGGTCTGGTTGCCCAAACATTCATTATGTCAATGTTGCTTTCTTATTATCTCACCTGGCCAATGATAGAAATGTCATAGTGTGTTAATTTGGTGCAGGCTGCTGAAGATAAGAAGACAAGTCTAAAGACAACAAGGCAACCCCATTGTTTCTCTCTAATAAATCTAGTGCCAGTAATATGGCAATAATTCTTGATTAAGTTGTTCAGTTTCCCTCCTAATTTAAGTTATGATGCGGTGGTCGAGACACTCTGCACTATCAGCGATAGAAGCCTGCCAAAATCGCCATCTGAATCTGTTTAGTTTCCTCCGTCATGAATCCAACAGAAAAGATGTATGTTTGTGAACCAATTACTGACTGAAGCAATGATGGAAATTGTGAAGGAATCGGAGGTGCACATTCTTGCGTAACAACAACTGATCGATAATTTTAGTGACAGTATAACAAAGAAGAAAGAATTTGCTCATATGCTTATGGGTGTCATCCGTGCTGAGGTTGCAGATTATGAGGTTGTAGATCATTAAGTTCTGTTCATTTATTTGCACAGGCATCAATCTTTGATTGACCAGTAGATGTAATTTCCTATAATATATGCTTCAATGTGCTACGTTTTCCCTTGTATGCCGTACATTTCCTTAGTGCGGCTCGCACTCCAGCTTTCTGGGTCGAGAGCTCAACTGGTGGCTAACAAGCCACAATATGCAGTAAAATTAATAACTAGAACAAAGCGACATGGGCCCTTCATCGATCAGTTGTAACCATGGGCCTGCTACCTGCTGCAGTGACCATTGGCCTCCTACGGGCTGTAGCATCCACCGGCCACACATGGGTCATACTATTCATGGACCAATAATGGGCCGTAAACGACCCAAAATCGGTATTGTTTGTTTATGGGTCGTAAACGGCCCAAAATGGTGAGCCAGGATAGTCAGAAGCGGACGTGGCAACGGTCCGTACTCTCGCAAAGCCCCCCTAGGTTTTTCTCTGGTTTGCGGGAAAAAGTGGACCCAGACCGCCAAGCGGACCGATACAGCCCCCCATTGGATAGGTTTGCATCTTCTCATTTGGTTTATAGTTTTATAAATATACTTTTATGCTTCAACAATAATAAGCTGGCACTTTATTTAATCTTTAAAATTTTGCCATGGGCAACATTTTGTGGTAAGTTGGGAAGGGCAGTCGTCTTGAGAATCGTGGTGCAGAAGAGTTTGGTGTGGTAATTCTTGTTCACTTCCCAAATTATAAATAATGTGTCTGTTTTGGATGTTTGCCTACATGACATGTAATCTTTTTCTGCGGGAAATAGTGGGCATTTTATTCCTCAGAAATAGTGTTACTATACATTAGCATAGTTGTCCATATGGATATTCTACCAAGCACATTGGCATATGGATATTTTTACCGGAAACACATTTGCTTTGGATATTCGACCCAACACATTAACATGGTTGTCCCGAGAATATGTGTTGCCTTTCTTATATATTTTAATCTATATGTGTTTCAAAATTTGCGGACTGCCAACTATAGAAGTTAGGGGAAAGTAGTACAACCATGTAAGTGCATCCAGTGCCATCCCTTTTTGGTTTTGGAGTATCAACGACAAAGTTGGTTAAGGGACTAGTGTGTTTTTGAGTGTACACAGGATAACATAGATAGAAGTACATAAAGATTTGGTTTAACCACCGTGGAGGTCCCCTAGAAATGTCTGAAGACATTGAAGACTTTAATGTCCTGCGAAGACTTAGCTTAAAGACTCGGAACACGAAGACTTCTTTTTTGTAGTTTCATTTTCTTATTTATTTTGTTGCATAGGAACCACCATATAGTTAATTGGGGTCGAGGCAAACAAAGACAATGTTTGACGGAATACTCAATCCAAACCTAATTTTTTGAGCGAAGACGTTGGATATCTCTTCCGAGTGTTTGAGTCAGCTTTGCTTGTAGCCCAAGCAAAGTTGTCGCGTTGTGTTTGAAATCCGACTGTTGGAACATGTGTCGGTTGGCCATTGAACCAGGGTCATTGCGGTCATATCATGTCGGGTTGCTACCCCGGCTATAAAAACCACCCCCTCCATCATAAGTTGGTGGCTACTCTGAGTTATTGCATGACACTTGTCGTCTAGAGCAAACCCAACCTTCGAAGCAATTGAGAGAATTCCTGCAAGGAAAACTCCAAAACATCCAGAGCCCAAAAGTGACTGAGCATCACTGAAGACTTTCTGCCGAGTGAGCCATATATTTATTACACTTGAAGACTGTCGTCTTTCAGATGGTTAAGCATCATGTTCTGAGCATCCAAGAGTCCATTATGGAGTGTTAGTGAACCATTTTGTAAAGGTTTCATAGGTCTACCTTAAAGACTTACCATGAGTGATTGGGCGAGGTCTAACTGACCTTAGCTCAAGGAGAATAAGGTGAAGACTTGGTCTTCTGAGTTAAATCTCGACCTCTCCAACAAGACGTACAATTGTCACAACAACTGAAACAGGTTCAACAAATCTTGAGTCTTCTCCGAGCAGTTCTAGTGGCCTTGAAGAAATTGACAAAGAGCTTGCATTGCTTGTGAGGAAATTCAACAAAGAAGAAGAAGAAGAAGAAGAGTATTTCTAGCATAGCCCGTGCATTCATGGGAAAAGAAATGGATTCTCAAGAAGAATCCGATCCTAAGGCCGTTGAGAAAGAATCCGAGGAGGAGTCTAATCCCAGTGTGATGAGCCACACACCGACAAAGCCTCGACGCATGACAACGCCCCATCTGCTTCCCGGGAGCTTAGTGCTAGTTCTTTTGAGCTATCTAGTGAAAATAAGCACCAGATAATAAGTCAACTAATTATTTTCAGTGCCTGTTTTTTTAGTTTATCTGTGCTATATAGCGAGCAAAAAGTCTGTAATGCCCTCGGATTGTATTCTTGTTTTGATTAAACAGTATCCCACTATGCTTTCATCTACTTTTCATCATGCCAATACAAAAGAATTGCGGTAATTAATATGAAGGAAAAATAGAGAATTGCATTCATATGCAATGAAACAACCTCGGTGCCAATACAAAAAATCGTAATTATGTTCTATCAAATAGACATCTAGTAGTATACGACACTTCTATCAAATAGACATCTAGTAGTATACTGCAGCATTCGGAGGCTACTACAACTGTACACAAGCAAAAAATCAACATCATCTAGTAGCCTTTGTATGAAATAGTTGTAGCAGGCTACCGAAAAAAAATTCAACATCATCTCGTAGCCTGAAATAAACATCTAGTAGTATACATCTAGTAGATATACCACAACTCAAATCAACATCATACAGAAGCATTCATCAGGGTAGTACATGTGCCAAAAAACAGGGACCAAGACGTAGAGGAGCTCACCTTTGCTGATGAGCTACTGCTCGGGCTTGGTCGATTTGTTTTTCTGTGAGTCTCGTTCGGATGTGACGTGGGGATTGAGCTTGATGTCAACCTCGCTGTAATAAGTGCGAAAACCAGGGGCAATGGGCTATATCCGTTTGATTTTAATTTTATTTTTGCGGGTGAATACCATTTTGATTTATAAGTGGACTCCTGCGGGAAGCACCCCTCCCCAACTTTTCTCATTGAAGGGGGTGAAAATCCCAAAAAGGGTGGTGGGGGGGGGGGGGGGGATAAGTAAGTCATTTCCTTCAAAACAAGTTCTCTGAGTTTCTGGTTTATTTTGAGAATAAGCTCCTACAAGCAGGGACGAAGCTAGAAAAAAAGTTCAATGGGGTCATGTCTATGACAGTGGTGTCATCTTTTATTAATGAATAGTCATTAGTACTTAATTTCTGAAGGATTTGTTGATTCCATTGGTATCAATTGACCCCAATCCTTACAAGGCAGCTCCGTCCCTGCCTACAAGCTACTCCCTCTGTTTCTAAATATTCGTCTTCTTACAGATTTCAAATGAACTATCACATACAAATATATATAAACATATTTTAGAATGTAGATTCACTTATTGTTTCGTAAGTAATCACTTGTTGAAATCTGTATAAAGACAAATATTTAGGAACGGAGAAAGTACAAAATAAAAGTCCCCGGGTAACTCTACATGTTTCTTTCCTAATCTGGATTTGGCATTTCTTCTGTCAACACTATAAAAATACGAAACTAGCTGTGTTAAAAGAAAAACCAAACTAGCTTGTGTCGCACGTTTTCTTCTTCTTTGCTGCATGCTGCTCCACAGACTGTCTGCCTGGTTGACCGGTCCATGCATGCAGATACGTAGTCTTCTCGTCCAAGCTTAGCCAAAGCCTCGCCGGCAAGGTAGACAGTCAATCATGCAGCTGCACGCGCTATGGTAGAATAATGCAGCAAAGAAAATAAGAGCAATTCTGACAAACTGACCCATTTCGTCCGTGCATATTTGTTTGGCTCGCCAACGGGCTGATCCAAATAAACGCGTGTTCACTTTTTATTTATTGACGATTCATTTATGTTTCAAATTTAAGCCTCATTTATGTAGGCGCGGACACGTAGCGAAGGCGCACGACGCCCGCCTACTTCTTTCCTTACCCCGCCAGTCGGTGGCACATAGACCATTCTCTTTCACCCCTTGACAGCAAGCACTAGCCCGTCCCACCCCGTCACCGCTGCCAGTTCCGGTGCCCCTGCCAGCAGTCCGCGCCCACACACCTTCCTCGCACATCGCCACCTCCCGGCACCACCGCCTCACCGCGGGGCCACCGCAACTTCCCCCCACCTCGACATCGCCGCGAGCACGAAGTCTCCCCCGCGCCCCCAGGACAGCTCCTTCGTCTGATGCCGCCAGGCCAGCTACCTGGTCCAGGGGAGGCGCACATCTCTTCGCCGGCCAGCTTCTTCGACGACGCCCGCAAGCTGTTCGACAATTTGCCCCCAAGGTACAAATGAACTCTGCCGATGAGTTTTTTTTTTTGCACAATTTTCTCTGCGACTTCGATAATTCCTCATTCGATGATGAGGAGATGGTGGCTATCGTGTACATGACCACCTTAGTAGGCAGCGGCCGTTGTTCCTAGGCTCGATCTCGGGGCACACTCCAGCGTTGGATCGGAACCGAGAGAGTAGACATTTTCTTGTTTGGAAGGACTACTTTGAGCACCCAACCCTCTCTTCAAACATCACTAATTCCGACGCCACTTTCGTATGGCTAGGCATGTTTTCAACCGTATTCGGGAGGGGGTGGTTGGATACGATAATTATTTCGAGTGCAAGGAGGATGCCCTTGGAAATGTCGGCTTCTCTTCTTATCAGAAATGCATTGTAGCTATCCGGATGCTTGCATACGGAGAGCCTGGTGATCTCATTGATGAGTACGTTTGTATGAGCCAATCTACATGCCTAGACTCCATGTACAAATTCTGCAAGGCTGTGATTGCAGTGTTTCGTCCTGAGAACTTGAGAGAGCTAAATGCTGAAGATACATGAATGCCAGCAGGGGCTTCGCAGGGATGCTTGGCAGCATAGACTGCATGCACTGGGAGTGGAAGTGTAGCGACCCGACTTGGTAAGAGTCGAAGTCTCTGTGCTTACCGTGCTAGTCCCTGGATCGACTTGCTAGCACACACAGTACTCGATGAAATAACAGAAATAACACACATCTCTTTATTACATCGATAGTCCAGGAGCAATACATTTATTACAAAATAGGGCATAGAGCCAATAACAAATACTGCGGAAGCAAAGTAGTAAATGAGTCCAACTCCACGAGCAAGGTTGAGTGTAGAACATCGACCTATCGCACCTTAATCCTCGTCGGATATATCTGCAACGTGATAAGTTGCAGCCATATAGGTCGATTACATTGAATGTCTTGGCAAGTCACATCATAAGTGTAATGAACCTACTTGTACATGCAATTTGGTGGTGGAAAGCTCTAAGTTTAATTTTTGCATAAAGCTAGTTTTTCCCTATTAGAAAAGATGTTATTCTACTACTACACATTTGCATAGGATGAGTGGGCAAACTCAACTCCATCCGTTCCCAAGTTTCATTTAAATCCCAACTGTTTAATTAAAGGTGTGGAGATCTCCCGGCATTTTCACTACTAGATGCTCAAGATGTCCGTGAATCGGGACACGGCTAATCGATTAGGTTGACACTCTGCAGAGGTTAGCACTTTTCCCCACAAGACTCGACCACCTCCATGATCGGAAGATCGAGACATAGTCTTTGAAAATGTTCCCCTTAACCCACGGATAGGCGGTACACCTACATCATTCTACATCGCTAGCCCATCCCTAAGGGGTCACACTAACTACTCAACTAAGCCAGAGCCCATATTGGCTTGTGGCTGCACACGTAAGCTTCTAGACATGAGAATACGATTGATCTCTTTGAGCCTGAGCGGACGGTCCACTAGTGGTGCACCACCATGGATTTCCCATGCGTGCCCCACTGTACTTCGCCACCATTCCCTCAAGTTTCCGCCCAGGTAGTTCATTAACTAACTTAGGTCCTACTTACTACATTGTCACTCATACTTTACAATGTTCACTCCCCAATCCACGTCTACTTAGCGAAGCAACATAATGTAAAACGATGGCGACAATGTCATATGGTTCGCACCTACCTCAATGAACTCTTTGGGTGAAAAGCATAGTCATGCGGCATCAATTCCTACCATGCAGTCCTACCGCAAAGAACTAAGTGCATAATAAAAACATAGGTAATAAAACATGATCAAGATGCAACTTGCCTTGGTACTGCTGGTTGAATTCTAAGGACTGAAAATATTCTGCTTCGCACTCCGGGCAATCTATCGCAAAGGAGATAAACAAACATAAGCTAACATTCAAGAGAACCAAGTAGAACATGCAAAACAAAAAGTCTCGGAAAAACCAAATGAACAAAACATCACACTTAACTAGCATGAAAAATATCCTAGGTGCAAAACAACATAGGCCTATGGTTCAAAAAGTGATGTGAACTATAGTGCGTACTATGCATACTAGTAAAATATTAATGGGCAGATTCTAGTGTGTGAAAATTATTGTGACAAAGGTCCAGGTGATAGGGTTTGGCTATGGTGACAAAGTGCAAAAAGATTCAACTTAATCGGAGCTACGGTTTGGGAGATATGGCCATTTGAAGTTCGAATTCAAATCTGAATAAATTCAAATTTGAATCTGTCAAAAGTTTGCAAAAAGGATACCACTGGATAGATCTAAACAATACGAAGAATTTGCCGCTGGTTTCATCGAGTTTGGATCTACGGTTAAAAAGTTGTGGCTATGCGAAGTTCAGGGACTAATCTGCTAATTACAGGGACTAAACAGAGAAGAAAACTATCGCAAACAAGTCCCTGGCCACGTGGCGGCTCGTGGCTGGCCGAGCAGCGTCCGCTGCGGAGGCTATACGGCGAACGGCCGTTAAATAAAAAAAAAAATGGCGGCGGCTAACTAAAGAAAAACCGACGCTCGGTTTAAATAAACCGAACGGTCTAAGGAAACCGCGGTTAACCGCGTACCTCTTCGCAAAATAAGAAAAACAGAACCTAATCTAATCTGGACCGTTCATGGTAGATCGAACGGGCGAGGGTGGGGCGGCGGCTTACAGTGGCTGGAGGTGGTGGCCGACGACGATGAAGACGGCGGCGCGGCGTCTCGGGTCGAACGGGGCGGCGGCTACGGCGGGTCCCGGCGTCGGTGAAGAATACGGGGAGGTGCGGCGCGTCGAGGGCGTCGCGAAGGTGGTGGCGGCATGCGTCGGCGACGTCCGGACGGGGCGGGGCGAGGACGGCGGGGCTCGGAGCTCCGGCGACTCCGGCGTCGACGGTGCGGTGGCTCCGACGGTACCTAGGGGCAAAAAACGTGTCAAAACGATGCGCGTTGTCGCAGTGATCCAATTGACAAAAGAAGGAGAGCTAGGGGGTGCCACAGACGACAAAATGGGCGACGGAGTGGCGCGGCTCCGGCGAGATGCGAACGGCGACGACGAGCGGTAGGGGCGGCGTGGGAAGATGCGAGACGGCGAGGTCGACAGAGGGGGTCCTGGCCTTTATATAGGCGAGGGCAGAGGGCTCGGGGTCGACGGATAAGCGTTATCCGCGAGGGCCTCGCCCGGCGGTTGCGGGAGCGCGGCGGCGAGCTCATCCGAGCGGGGCAAGCGGGAGGTTGGGGGAGATGAGGTGGAGCGGGGCCCACCAGTCAGTGGCGGCGGCGGTAGGAAGCGAGGGCGCGCGCGGTCGGCCGAGGCGGTAGGCGTCGGCGTGGGGTGGCCTTGGGCCAAATGGCGATGGGCAAGCCTGGCTCAAGGCTGCAATGGCGGTATAAGCGCCCTGGGCCGAATCGTTTCGGTCCAAAGCGGTGAGTGCGTGCGTGTTTTTTTTAAGCAGAACACTAAAGTGGTCATAATTAATTCAAATGAATTAATAAAAACACCACAATAATTTATAAAATAACTATGCAATATTTAGAGCCTAATGAACATTAACTTAAGCACGTAACATTTTGGAAATATTTCCTAATGCAATTAATGCATTTTTTGCGAGATAAAATAAATACCAAATAAACTCCAAAACTTCAAATAATATTCAAAATAAAATTTCCCACTCTTTTATATTTTGAGGAAGTCATCTTATCCCCTCTCATTTGTTTTTCTCGAGTGGAAAATATTATTTGAATATTTTAAAAACTCCAAAAATGCAAAGAAATATGATATGCATTGAATGATTCTATTAACATCCGAATTTTATAAAAATTGGGATGTTACAAACCTACCCCCCTTAAGATGAATCTCGTCCTCGAGATTCGGGTTGGCCAGAAAAAAGGTGTGGATGGTCCTGCCTGAGATCTTCTTCTCTTTCCCAGGTAGCTTCCTCCTCGGTGTGGTGACTCCACTGAAGTTTGCAGAACCTGATGATCTTGGTTCGAGTGATCCTCTCTGCAGTCTCAAGAATCTTAATAGGCTTCTCCTCATAAGTCAGATCGCTCTCTAACTGAATTGCCTCGAGTGGCACTGTATCTCTCAAAGGGATATCCGCCATCTCTGCATGACACTTCTTCAGCTGGGAAACATGAAACACATCATGAACTCCCCACAAAGCCTCCGTAATTCCAACTGGTATGCAACCTCTCCTCTGCGTTCCAGAACTCTGTATGGTCCCACAAATCGTGGTGCTAACTTTCCTTTGACTCCAAATCTCTTAATACCTCGAAGTGGAGACACTCGAAGATATGCTCTATCTCCCACTTCATAGATCACTTCCTTGCGTTTAGCATCAGCATAACTTTTCTGCTTTGACTGGGCTATCTTAAGTCTGTCACGAATCAACTTGACCTTCTCCTCTGAATCCCTGATCAAATCAGGTCCAAACAATTTGCGATCTCCAACTCCATTCCACATCAAAGGTGTCCTGCATTTCCTGCCATACAATGCCTCAAAGGGGCCATCTCAAACCGGCTTGGTAGTCATTGTTGTCGAGAACTCTGCGTGGGGTAAGTTATCATCCCAACTAGACCCATAGTCTAGCGCACAAGCTCTCGGCATGTCCTCCGTAACTGATTGACTCTCTCTGCGCCCATCACCGTGGATGGAAGGCTGTACTAAACTCTAGCTCGGTACCCAAAGTTTCATGCAACCGATTTCAAAACTTTGAGGTAAACGTGTTCCTCTATCGTCTGATGCTCCTCGGAACTCCATGCGGACATACAATCCGGTCATATATATCTTTGCCACTTAGCACTTGTATAGGTGGTCTTCATTTGGAATGAAGTGAGCAACCTTGGTCAAACGATCCACTATCACCCAAATGGAATCATAACTCGAGCGGGTCTGGGTAACCCGTGATAAAGTCCATACCAAGTTTATCCCATTTCCAATCGTATCGGCACGGCTGAAGTAAACCGGCTGGTTTCGATGCTCTGCCTTTACTCTCGACATACATCACATATCGCCACATACTCGCAATCTCTCTCTTCATACCGCCCACCAAAAACTTTCCTTCAAGTCCAAATACATCTTGGTGTTGCTCGGTGTATCGAATATGGTGAGTCATGAGCCTCTGAAGAATCAACTTCGATCTCGGATTATTGGGTACACAAATCCGTTGCTCAAACCATATGGTTCCATTTTCATCCTCACGGAATCCTTTTGCTTTCCTTTGCTCATCATTTCCTTTATCTCAGAATACCTTGGTCCAACTTCGGCTTCTCCGATTCTTCCCAACAAGGTGGATCTGTACCTCGAAAAGTGCAACATAACCTCTTGGAACTATTTCCAATCAAGGTCCCTAAGCTCATCACATAACTCCCGAGGTAAACCTCCTGCTTTAAGGGTGTTAACATAACTCTTACGGCTCAAAGCATCTGCCACAACATTGGCTTTTCTGGATGATAATGCACTCATGTCATAATCCTTTATAAGTTCCAACCATCTCCTTTGCCCGAGATTCAACTCCTTCTGCGTGAAAATGTACTTCAAACTCTTGTGATCCGTAAACATCACAACGATTCCCAATAAGATAGTGTCTCCATGTCTTGAGTGCATGCACAACGGCTGCTAACTCCAAGTCATGCGTGGCATAGTTCAACTCATGAGGTCGAAGTTGCCGTGAAGCATAAGCTACAACTTTTCCCTCTGCATAAGAACACCTCCAAGTCCACGACGTGAAGCATCACAATACACCGAAAGTCCTTGTGTACGTCGGTAGGATTAGCACTGGGCTGTAACCAAACGCTTCTTCAACTCTTGAAAGTGGCTTCACATTCTTGACCCAAACGAACTTGGTGTCCTTCTTCAACAACGTTGTCATGGGCCTTGCAATCTTAGAGAAATTTTCAATAAATCTCCGGTAATATCCTCGCAAGTCCAAGGAAATGCGAATCTCGCTAACCTGTGGTGGGTGCATTCCATTCCGTGGTGACTCTACCTTGGTAGGGTCCATCGCAATCCTTCACGACACAACATGTCCAAGGAATCCGACTTCCTTGAGCCAAAACTCACACTTGCTGAATTTGGCATAAAGTTGATGTTCTCTAAGCTTCTCCAAAACCAAGCGCAGATGTTCAGCGTGTTCCTCCTCATTCTTGGAGAAAACCAATATATCATCAATGAATACTACAACGAACTTATCCAAGAACTCCATGAACACCTTGTTCATCATGCTCATAAAATAGGCGGGGCATTAGTCAAACCAAAGGACATGATCAGATACTCATAAAGCCCATACCTTGTGGTAAAAGCTATCTTGGGTATATCCTTCTCACGGATCTTCAATTGGTGATAACCCGATCGAAGATCGATCTTGGAGAAAACACTAGCTCCTTCTAGCTGGTCAAACAAGTCATTGATCATTGGTAGGGATACTTGTTCTTGATGGTCACCTCGTTCAAAGAGCGGTAATCCACACACATCCTCAAGGTTCCATCCTTCTTCTCTACTAAAATCTTGGGGCTCCCCAAGGTGATGAACTCGGTGAATATACCCTTTCTCTAGCAACTCCTTAATCTGTTTCTTGACTTCCTCCAAATCATTAGCGGGCATCCGATCGGCCTCTTGGAGATAGGTCATGTACCGGCAACTCAATCAAAACTCAATCTCCGATCTGGCGGCATACACGTAACTCCTCCTAAATACATCGGGATAATCCTTCACCACTGGTACTTCTTCCCGGACAACTCCGTAAGAGAGTTCACCGAGTCCTCTTAGGCTTAAGCACGGATACATACTTGATCCTCTTCTTCTCACGGGGTGGTGAGAAAAATCGATCTACTAGCACAATCGATGGTCCCCTCATACCGGACATCCAATCCATCCCTAGGATTACATCCAACCCTTGTGACTCTAGTATGATCATATCCGTAGGGAAAACATGTCCCCTATGTTCAAAGGCAACTGAAACATCCCCGACTAGCCATAGACTCGGCTCTGGGAACTCACTAGAATGGGTGCCTTAAGAGCTACGGTAGGCAACTTATGTCTATCCACGAATCCCTTGATATGAATGAATGCGATGCACCAGTGTCAAAAAGAACGAGTCTTTGAAATAAATTAACCAATAACTTACCAATCATCTGCGTCGTTGTTCATAGACCTCTTCCACATTGACATGATTCACATGCCCTTAGTGAAAGGATTAGGCTTCTTGCCTCCGAATTCCCATTGCCATTTCCATTTCCATTCTGCGCCTCGGGACACTCATTGGAGTAGTGCCTGTCTTCTTGCATTTGAAGCAAGTGATGTGACTCAGATCTTTCTTCATTGGTGTAGAAGAGTTGAAATGCTTCTGGTTGCCATTCCTCCATTGCCATTTCCATGCTTGTGACCATGGTGGTTGTGTCCATTTCCTCCATCTTTGAATGTGGCCTCCATGGTTATGATGATTCCTCCAAACTTGCTAGTTCTGATCCGAACTTCCCGAGTGCGGGCAGAGCGGGGTTTCGTTGAACTCGAGTTATACTTCCCATGACCATACTTTCTCTTACGATTCTCCATCTGCTGGTGCTTGCCTTGAGAATGGTAGCCTTATCAACCAACTCCCGATAGTTCACAAAGGTCGCCACACCAATCGAACTCCCAACTCATCGTTCAGTCCCTCCAGAAACTTCTCCTGCTTGGCTGCATCAGTGGCCACGTCCCCTGGTGCATAACGGGCCAACTTACTGAACTCATCAGCATACTGGGGTACCGTGCGTCCTCCCTGGCGCAAGTTGCGGAACTCCTTCTTCTTCAGACTCATGGCTCCAGCTGAGACATGAGCGGTCTGGAATGCTCGCTGGGCCGAGTCCAAGTCACATTCTCCAAGGGGTATGTGGTGGTGTAGTTCTCCCACCAAGCAGCGGCCGGGCCATCCAGCTGATGGGCGGCAAACTTCACCTTCTCAGCATCATTGCATCCTGCCGTGGTTAGCTCCCTTCCTATCTTGTGGAGCCAGTCATCTGCGACGATTGGCTCCGTGCTGCTGGAGAACACGGGTGGTTTCAGCCTCAGAAAACGGGTAAGACTGTCAACTGGGGGTGGCGGCGGTGGGTTGTTGTTGTTCTGGTTCTGGTTCTGAATGACCATCTGCATAAGAGCATTCTGCTGTTGGATCAACTCCGCGAGCTCCGGCGGAAGGTTGAATTCGAGGTCACGTGTTGGAGGCATCTGATGGGTTTAGAGTGGATGAGAAGTCAGAATAGAATAAGGCCTAGGGAGTAAAATCACACTACCCATATGCACATGATAGCAAATAAACTTCAAATCACTCCAATTCAATTTCACTCAAAGGGGTTCACATGAACAATCAAACCTAAGGTAAGCCATGTCACAAGATTTGACAAGGTCTCACAAATGAAATAAAACTAATCGGATAACGAAATCAAATTCCTAACTCTCATGGTGGTATAAAATCTAACTCTCGTCGGATGAAGACCACCAACCATGTTGACATCAGTGTCCTTGCATCACCGTGCATGTCATCATCTCCAAGCTCATCACCACGGTCCTTGTCTGGTGACATAGGCACCATATGAGTGATCCTCCGGATGTTTTCTCCTCATCCAGCTTCTCCTCGGCCTCCTCAAGCTCAAGCTTGGATCGTCGATCTTCTCCAGTAGGGCGTCCAGCTCTCCCTCATGCTCGATCGGCGTCTTGGAGTTCCTCCTCGAGATCGCCTTGCGAGTCATGAGGTTCTTGATGACGATCATGTTGTCGAGACAGCTCCAGCTCCATCATACGAATGTGATCCTCCATGTCCCGGATATGGGATGCTATCGTCTCGTCCTCCGTGTACGCACCACATCTCCATTTGCGTCGCGGCGTCCGTACATCACGAAGGAGGTCCTCTTGAGGTCTTCGTCATACTCCTCCCGAATCGTCCGAGAGCAACGTGAGCAGCGATGCCCTGCCCAAGCCCCATGTTGCAAATCCACATGGAAATCAATGGGCTTGGTGCGGTTTCGAGGATGCGTCCAGGATATGGGCATCGATCCTCCAACATGTCTCCTCGGGCGGGGTGGCGGTGAAGGTTCGATGAATGTGGGAAGCCCAATCTTGGTGCTTCACGATCTTCACCACCGCCGTCAAAAGGCATGGTCTCATCGGGCTGCTCAAACTCGACAATGGCGGACGACATCTACATTTTGAAAGGGAAGAAATTAGTACAGTAAAGAAGGTGCGAGACCAAAGGATATATAGGAAAGTGAAAATAAAGTTTTTATCCTATGGCTTTTCCATTTTCTAGGGTCGCGTCCTCATACCAACGTGTGCTCGATACCATCTTGTAGCGACCCGACTTCGGTAAGAGTCGAAGTCTCTGTGCTTACCGTGCTAGTCCTCGGATCGACTTGCTAGCACACACGATACTCGATGAAATAACGAAATAACACACATCTCTTTATTACATCGATAGTCCAGGAGCAATACATTTATTACAAAATAGGGCATAGAGCCAATAACAAATACTGCGGAAGCAAAGTAGTAAATGAGTCCAACTCCACGAGCAAGATTGAGTGTAGAACATCGACCTATCGCACCTTAATCCTCGTCGGATATATCTGCAACGTGATAAGTTGCAGCCATATAGGTCAGTACATTGAATGTACTGGCAAGTCACATCATAAGTGTAATGAACCTACTTGTACATGCAATTTGGCTGGTGGAAAGCTCTAAGTTTAATTTTTTGCATAAAGCTAGTTTTTCCCTATTAGAAAAGATGTTATTCTACTACTACACATTTGCATAGGATGAGTGGGTGTAGGATCGGAAGTATGTCTAGAGGGGGGGTGATTAGACTACTTGACAACTTAAAAATTTAGCCTTTTGATTGGAGTAGTTTCTTAGCAAGTTCACAATGATAACCAAGTCAAGTATCACCCTACACATGCAATTCTAGAGTTATGGCAGCGGAAAGTAAATTGCATGTATAGTAAATGAGAGGTGGAGAAGAGCAAACGCAATGGAGACACGGAGATTTTTTCTCGTGGTTCCGATAGGTGGTGCTATCGTCAATCCACGTTGATGGAGACTTCAACCCACGGAGGGTAACAGCTGCCTTGAGTCCACGGAGGGCTCCACCCACGAAGGGTCCACGAAGAAGCAACCTTGTCTATGCCATCATGGCTTACGCCCACGGAGGACTAGCCTTACTCGGGTAGATCTTCACGAAGTAGCGATCTCCTTGCCCTTACAAACTCCTTGGTTCAACTCCACATCATGACGGAGGCTCCCAAGCGACACCTAACCAATCTAGGAGGCACCACCCTCCAAAAGGTAATAGATGGGGTTGGTGATGATGAACTCCTTGCTCTTGTGCTTCAAATGATAATCTCCCCAACACTCAACTCTCCTCACCGATTTGGCTGTGGTGGAGGAAGGGATTGAGTGGAAAGCAACTTGGAAAGACTAGAAATCAAGTGTCATATGGTGGGAGTGGAGCAACTTGATCTCAACACAAGGGTAGGTAGTTTTCTTCTCGAAATGTAAGGTAGGAGTGGTAGTTCTTTCGATGGCTCTCTCCACGAATGAAGAGGAGGTGGAGGGTATTTATAGCCTCCACACAAAATCCAACCGTTACACACATTTGAGCAATCTCGGTCGGGACGAAGTTGACAACTCGGTCGGACCGAAAGTTCAAATCTTGTGAGCGTTGGGATTTTCGTGGGACCGAAAATACAATCTCGGTTAGACCGATTCTTCCAAAGTCTAGGGTTTGCCAATCTCGGTGGGACCGACTTTCTCATCTCGGTGACACCGATTTGAGTCTGTATGTTCTGAAGCTTGGCAACACCAATTTCGAATGACCGAGTTTGGAATCGGAAAATCCGAGATTCTTAGGGTTTGGCTATATGGTGAGGTGGTTCATCTCGGTGTGGTGAGTTTGGAATCGGTGGGACCGAGATTACTTATGGGTTTATGTTGGAATGAAAGATTGCTGATTGTTTGAGAGATAAATCACTAAGCACTTTAGAGCAACCAGATCATCATCATAACCTCACCCCTTTTAATAGTATTGGCTTTCCTATGGACTCAATGTGATCTTGGATCACTAAACCAAAAATGGAGTCTTGAGCTTTTGCCAATGTTTTCCTTAGCATTTTGAGGGTCCACATCATCGGTCATTGCCATTCCCATATCAATGAACTTTCGAAATATTCTCAAGAAATGATTAGTTCAATGATATATATGTTGTTATTAATTACCAAAACCACCGGGATTAGTTGCACTTTCAATCTCCCCTTTTGGTAATTGATGACAACATATAGATCAAAGCTTCGACAAATGATATAATCAATGAATAACATAAATAAGCTTTGAGAAGTATGTGATAAGCAAGAGCTCCCCCTAAATTTGTGCATTATTTAAGATTTGCGTTTGAATGCAAATGCACAATCGATTAGGATCATGGGTTACTCTTCCATGTCACATACATCTTGGTGGAGCGCACAAAATGATAAGAATGAATAGCATGCACCCAATCACCAAGACATGAGTAAATGATCATACAAGATATGAATGGAATATGATAAGCATCAAGCACTCATTAAGCACAGTATGATCAAGCACTCATCAAAGATAGAGCAAACGTAGTATCAAGCACACGAAGTATCTCAAAGAACTCAAAAGTATCTCAAGGAAAACCGCAAACGAAAGAGCAAAAACGAGCACTCTCTCTCTCGAAGCCCTATGATCTATACAATTTCTCCCCTTTGGCAACAAGTTACCAAAAGTTCGAAGGTATAGAGCTAATCGTCACTCGGGACTCTGCTGGCGGCTCTGTCTGCGTCGATGGAGTGGAGATGGCTGCATCTGCAAAAGCTTCTGCTGAAGTCTGTGGAGCCGGAGGAGTGGATCTTGGAGCTGGTCTTTGGGCCAGCGGAGCTGTAGGAGGTCTTGATGTAGTAGCCACAGGATCGACCTTTGGAATAGCAGTGATCTGGGCTTTGTAGGCCTTCTGACAGGCTGCTCATAGTCATCTGGACCATGTCACCTTCCATCTCCTTCATGAGTTCTGCCTTCTCCCTCTTAGCTTCCTCGATATCTCGCATCAAGCTTGTTGGCGGTGACTTCACTTGATCGACAGCGTCGAGCATGGAACTTATCCTCAACGATCCTCTCAAGGCTCTCCGAGATTGCACTATCTGGCCAGGTAGCTCAATTCTCGAGTGGCTTCAAGAAGTTGTTCTGCAACGCTCTTGGGCTTTGTTCTTTGCTTCCTTCTCGGCTTTAGCTTGTTTAGCACTTCAGACTTAGCATGTCCTTCTACGGATGTGTGAGCATTCTCACCATCACAACCTCGTTGTCCTCATGTTCAGCTGCGGTGGCAAGTGGGGTCTATCCAACGGTAGGTGTCCGTGCCAAACTTGGCATTGATGAGCATCCTAATATGCGGAGCAAACCCACACGACCTCTTACAGTCATTTCTTTCCTCTTGATAGTCTCAACTATCGTGTCCATCACCTTAAAAGGTGTCTTATGATCTAGAATGTGCAGCATGTTGATAGAGTACCCTCTTATCATGCGGTGGTCCCTGACTTAGGCATCAATGTATGCCTCGGAATGGTGTTGGTGGTTGGGAGACACACTCAAGGTAGTAGACCGAACCAAGCTTCCAGATCTCTACATCCTTCTCATCAACCTCATTATACATGTTCTTCATTGACTCGTGGTTTTTCTTCGGAATGCCATACACATCAATTTCATCTTCTCTTGAAACAGGTGCATTCAGCAATGCTCTCCATTCCTCAACAGTAGACTGGAATCTCTGCCCTTCTGTCATCCATACAATCCTGCCATCTGGATAGAAGTGTGCGGTGGCATAGAACTGCATGATCATCTCATCGTTCCAGGCAGTCAATTTCTGACCAACGAAATCTGCAATCCCACAAGCAGTGAAGCTTTCATGCACATGTGGGAAAAAGTCTCTGTGCTCTTCACTATCAATGTATTCCCGATCAACGTGTCACGTGTCAAAGAACAATTGGCTTCTTGTCCATGAGCACTTTGCCTCATAAAAGTCTTGTTGCTCTCTTGTGTGGAATCTTGAGTCAATCTTTGTTTCTTCTCCTGGCGGCATATGGATCTGTTTGCCTCCATAGCTTTGAGTCCTTTGTCCTTTCTCTCCTTCATATTTTCAGCTCGAGGATGAGCTTCATTATGAACTGGCGGTTTCATGCGAGCTTGAGCAAAACATGAGCCTCATCATCGATTCTGCGGTGGCACATTGTCCTTCTTCTTCTCTGAAGCGGTATGTTCCTTCTGATCTTCTTGGGCTTGGCAATGGTTTGGCTTGGGCTGCCTTTCTTTGAGTGAAGGCTTAGCTTTTGGAGGTGCTCCTGCTCGATGGCATCACCCATCAATTTCGCTTCGAGGTGGCTGAGGTGCTTCCTCATCGTAATCATCATCATCATCACCGTCTCTTCATGAACTTTCCTCTTCCTCTTGGAAGTCTTCTTGATCTTCTTGGAGGTTTCTTCCATCTTGAGCTTCGTACAATGAGGATTTCTTCACCTTGCTTGTGCCTTTCTTGGTTTGTTGCCCTTGATGCTCTTTGGCAACCACCTTCCTCTTTGGCTTAGAAGTTATTTCCTCATCTGCAACGAAATCTGAATCTTCCTCATCCGAGTTCCTCTTCCTCCAGGCCCTCGTGGCGGCAGCAGCAGATCCACTTGGAGTGCTTCTCTCTCATCATCTGAAAAACTGCTTGCTTCGGACTTGTAGCTGCCTCGGAATCTCAACCGGCATCTCGGACTGTTACATTGTCACTTCCTTGAGACATGTCGACAACCCGTGAATAGAGTGGGTATAGGCGTAATAGAAGAGTTATCACAAACTGCAGAGGATTTTGCAAAAGAATGAGTTCAAACTTTAGTTTTAGGTTTTCACAGAATACATGTCGGTCGGACCGAGTCTATCAATTCGGTGAAACCAAACGCCTAAACAGACCACATACACCACTTTCGTTGGACCGAAATGGGTTTCGGTCTAGCCGAGACAGATTAGGGTTTCACTAAATCTTCATTTCGGTCTTACCGATTTGCACAACTTCGGTTTCACCGAAAAGTGCGGTCTGAATGGCCAGAGGCCAAATCGGTCGATCCGAAAATGCTGAATCGGTCACACCGAGATGTGTTCGGCGGAAACCTAACCTAAAATTTTCACTCGAAATTTGTTCTATGACCTAAACAATTTGGATAGGAGATCTCAATCTTGGCAAGAAACATGGCAACGCCTATCGTGCATAGAATCAGCGATTGAACACGAGAGGATGAAACTCACCCAATGCGGTGGAGCTTCACTCGGCGGCAGCGTGCGGTGCGAAGGACCGTTGACGGCGATGGAGACCAGCGCAGCGCCTGAGCGACGGCGGAGACGATCCGGAGACCAAGGCGACGGCAGCTAAGGGTTTGAGGCGAAGCGTTTGAAGAAGTAATCAACGCGCTCGTCCTCGAGTATATATACCCTTCGGTGTCGGTGGGACCGAGTTTGCAAACTTCGGTGGGACCGAGATGGTTAGCTGCGTGCGATTACACATCGATCACGCCGAAATTTAAACTTCGGTTTCACCGAGGTGAAAACCTAGATCAATCCAAGTGATTTGATGCATCGTCTGATTTGAGTATATCGGTTTGACCGAAAGTACTTAGAAGGTTTTGGAAGTTAGGCTTTTGACGGATCGGTGGCTCGAGTGCTCCTCACTCGATCTGTCCAAAAAGTCTTGTTCAAAGTTTGTGATATAAGCATGAATAGAGTTTGAGACAAGAAAGCATAGATAGCTAGGGGAGGAACTTAGGCATTCTTGTCCATCCATTTGGTCAAAAAGAAAATATCCAAAAGACCAAAGCAACAAATGGATGTCCTCGAATGGGTAAAATCATGCATCCAACATGCTCACACAATAAGATAGCAAATGAAATATGTGTCAAACATGCACAAACAAAACACTAACAGCTAGCACACAATTTGGCGATGACTAGGTCATCTATATATGAGTATATTGACTTAGGAGTCAAATGAGAACATTTGATCATAGGTCATACTCATCGTTTAAGCACAAGTGGGGTTACCACTTTTCCATAAAGCATTAATGTGTTCACATCATTAGAAGATGCTTTAGCTCATTTCTTTAGAGCAAAGCTCCCCCTTGATGTGAGATCCCCTTTTAAAGGGTCAAACTAACCTTGGGTTGTCGTTGAAGACTTCATGTAGATGTTGAAGATGTGGATGCTCAATGTTGATGAAGATCATCAAGAGTTGGGAGCAATCCTTTGGATTCGGGCACTTTCAATACCTACATGGGTTAGTCCCACAAGGAACAAACAAGAATATCCATGGACATAGATTGAAGTTCACAATAGATGATGTCCATGAAAGCAATGATTACCTTGTCCCTTGACTTACCAACATGAGGGTTTGTGACTCCATGAACTAGTGCAAGATGTGGAAGTTGATTGCACAAGTCCTTGCCAAAATGAATATGAGTGAAGTATATTGGCGGAGTCACCCTCAAGAACTTTCTAGTTCTTCTTCTTCGGGATCCACATCATCTTGATGGGAATCCTTGGGGTAGTAGTTGAGCTTGTTGAAGTAGAACTTGAAGTTGCCTTGGGAACCCACTTGACCATGGCCTTGGGTGCTTCAATGAATGCATCAATCTCCTCTTGAAGCTTGTCCTTGCCTTTTAGCTTGTGGTCTTGTGGTGGAAGGTCATCTTGAGCTTGTTCCTCGTTTGAAGAAGTAGGATCATACTTCTCTTCTTGAGAAACAAACTTTGGAGTGGGATATTGACCTTCTTCCAATTCAACACCCTCGGCGTTGAACTTTCGCTCAAAACCAATTCCTTGATTCTTCCTGTCTTCCTTGTTTGCGAACAATTTCCTCAAAGCTCTTGCTTCCTAAGACTCTTGTAGACACCTTTCTCTATAATCCCTTTCAATAGACTATTTTCTTGCTCAAGTGAAACTTGGCTTGAAACATTGTTAGTGGAATCAAGAGAATTACTAGAAGTAACAACATTTGATTTAGCATGATTATTGTTACTACTAGATGAAGAATTTTTCTTATGCTTGTCATGCTTAGTTTTGATAGGTGGCAAGAAATTAGACAAGAGAAGTCGTTTGGCAAGATATGAAGAACTCTTCTTTCAAGATCGTCATTGATAGCTTTTAGAAACTCATGTTCTTGCTCTAGATTGAGCTTCTCGAGCGTAGCTTCTCATGAGATCTTAGGAGCTCTCTATGATCTTCTTGAGTTGTTTCATGAGCTAACTTAAGAGTGTTTAGTTCTTTAGTTAGGCGCTCAATCTCCTTCATAGCATTGTCATTCGACTCATCTCGACTATAAAGACTACTAGCATGTTCATCATTACTAAGCTCACTAGATTTATCATGTAAGAGCTCATCTTCACCAAGCAAGTCATCCTCATCACTATCAAAGTCAATAAACTCGGGATGTGATACCTTGGGGCCTTTTGCCATGAAGCATCTTCCAATTCCCTCATTTGGTGAATCAAATATGTCATAGGAGTTGGAGTTGGAGGATCTGAGAGCAAGACCGCAACACCTTCATCTTGACTATATTCGGAGTTGGAGTGATAGCTTCTTTCGAGTGATTGTTTGAGTCGGGCCGGAAACCCATTCACCAACATGAGCTTGATGTTTTCTTCTTGTGTAGCTCCTTGATGACTTGTCTTTCCTTTCCGAATCCTTGCTTCTCAGAGAGGATCTTCGTTCATAACGATCATCTCTACTCCTTCTCTCCTTTCGAGGCGACTCTTCTCTTGAGCTTCTTCTTCTTGGAGATTCTTCTCTTCTCTTGTGGGGTCGAACACTCATTTGAGTAGTGTCCGGTCTTCCACAATTGTAGCAGATTTCGATCACGACTAGAAGATCTCCTTTCATCATATGATCTAGACTTTGAGCTTCTTTCCTTGCTTCTACTCTTGTAGAATTTGTTGAAGTTCTTCACCATTAGGCTTATCTCTTCATTGGAAACTAGCTTGTCACTTGAGGATGTGGGAGCTTCAACTGCAGCTTTGTAAGCACCACTTGACTTGTTGTGAAGCTCTTCCTTATCTTTAAGTGTCATCTCATGAGCAACAATCCTTCCAATGACTTGGTAGGCTTGAGATCTTTGTAGTTTGGCATCATTTGGATCAAAGTGCACACGGTGTCATACTTTCCATCCAAAGCTCGAGAATCTTCTTGATGATGAATCGGTCGGTCATTTCTTCGCTTCCTAAGCCTGCCATCTCATTGGTGATGAGAGCAAGCCTAGAGTACATTTCAGCGACTCCTTCACCTTCCTTCATCTTGAACTTGTCAAGTGACCTTGAAGAACATCTAGCTTTGATTCCTTCACGGACTCGGTACCTTCGTGCATTTCACCAAAGTATCCCAAATCTCTTTTGCATTCTCAAGGCGGCTGATCTTGTTGAACTCCTCGGGACACAAAGCATTGAAGAGAATGTCACAAGCTTGAGCATTGTTACGTAACATCCGCAACTCATCCGCAGAGCTTCGCGATCCGGAACTTTTCCTTCTTGAAGAACTCACCTTGCAAGCCAACACAAATAATGCCCCATGCGGCGGGGTTATGTCCAAGAATATGCATTTTCATTTTATGCTTCCAACTAGCAAAGTTTGAACCATCAAAGTAAGGACCTCTCGAAAATTACCCTCACTAGGCGCCATACTCTCCTAGGTTGTGAAACCAAGCTTATGGAGTCAATGCAATGAAACCAATCCAATGGAGACCAAAGCTCGATACCACTTGTAGGATCGGAAGTATGTCTAGAGGGGGGGTGATTAGACTACTTGACAACTTAAAATTTTAGCCTTTTGATTGGAGTAGTTTCTTAGCAAGTTCACAATGATAACCAAGTCAAGTATCACCCTACACATGCAATTCTAGAGTTATGGCAGCGGAAAGTAAATTGCATGTATAGTAAATGAGAGGTGGAGAAGAGCAAACGCAATGGAGACACGGAGATTTTTTCTCGTGGTTCCGATAGGTGGTGCTATCGTCAATCCACGTTGATGGAGACTTCAACCCACGGAGGGTAACAATTGCCATTGAGTCCACGGAGGGCTCCACCCACGAAGGGTCCACGAAGAAGCAACCTTGTCTATGCCATCATGGCTTACGCCCACGGAGGACTAGCCTTACTGGGGTAGATCTTCACGAGTAGGCGATCTCCTTGCCCTTACAAACTCCTTGGTTCAACTCCACATCATGACGGAGGCTCCCAAGCGACACCTAACCAATCTAGGAGGCACCACCCTCCAAAAGGTAATAGATGGGGTTGGTGATGATGAACTCCTTGCTCTTGTGCTTCAAATGATAATCTCCCCAACACTCAACTCTCCTCACCGATTTGGCTGTGGTGGAGGAAGGGATTGAGTGGAAAGCAACTTGGAAAGACTAGAAATCAAGTGTCATATGGTGGGAGTGGAGCAACTTGATCTCAACACAAGGGTAGGTAGTTTTCTTCTCGTAAATGTAAGGTAGGAGTGGTAGTTCTTTCGATGGCTCTCTCCACGAATGAAGAGGAGGTGGAGGGTATTTATAGCCTCCACACAAAATCCAACTGTTACACACATTTGAGCAATCTCGGTCGGACCGAGTTGACAACTCGGTCGGGCCGAAAGTTCAAATCTTGTGAGCGTTGGGATTTTCAGTGGGACCGAAAATACAATCTCGGTTAGACCGATTCTTCCAAAGTCTAGGGTTTGCCAATCTCGGTGGGACCGACTTTCTCATCTCGGTGACACCGATTTGAGTCTGAAGGTTTCTGAAGCTTGGCAACACCAATTTCGAATGACCGAGTTTGGAATCGGAAAATCCGAGATTCTTAGGGTTTGGCTATATGGTGAGGTGGTTCATCTCGGTGTGGTGAGTTTGGAATCGGTGGGACCGAGATTACTTATGGGTTTATGTTGGAATGAAAGATTGCTGATTGTTTGAGAGATAAATCACTAAGCACTTTAGAGCAACCAGATCATCATCATAACCTCACCCCTTTTAATAGTATTGGCTTTCCTATGGACTCAATGTGATCTTGGATCACTAAACCAAAAATGGAGTCTTGAGCTTTTGCCAATGTTTTCCTTAGCATTTTGAGGGGTCCACATCATCAGTCATTGCCATTCCCATATCACTGAACTTTCTGAAATATTCTCAAGAAATGATTAGTTCAATGATATATATGTTGTTATTAATTACCAAAACCACCTGGGGATTAGTTGCACTTTCAGTGGGCAAACTCAACTCCATCCGTTCCCAAGTTTCATTTAAATCCCAACTGTTTAATTAAAGGTGTGGAGATCTCCCGGCATTTTCACTACTAGATGCTCAAGATGTCCGTAACCGGGGACACGGCTAATCGATTAGGTTGACACTCTGCAGAGGTTGCGCACTTTTCCCCACAAGACTCGACCACCTCCATGATCGGAAGATCGAGACATAGTCTTTCGAAAATGTTCCCCCTTAACCCACGGATAGGCCGGTACACCTACATCATTCTACATCTGCTAGCCCATCCCTAAGGGGTCACACTAACTACTCAACTAAGCGAGCCCATATTGGCTTGTGGCTGCATACGTAAGCTTCTAGACATGAGAATCGATTGATCTCTTTGAGCTGGCGCGACGGTCCACTAGTGGTGCACCATCATGGATTTCCCATGCGTGCTGATCGCATTTCGCCACCATTCCCTCAAGTTTCCGCCCGGTAGTTCATTAATTAACTTAGGTCCTACTTACTACATTGTCACTCATACTTTACAATGTTCACTCCCCAATCCACGTCTACTTAGCGAAGCAACATAATGTAAAACGATGGCGACAATGTCATATGGTTCGAGACCTACCTCAATGAACTCTTTGGGTGAAAAGCATAGTCATGCGGCATCAATTCCTACCATGCAGTCCTCTGCAAAGAACTAAGTGCATAATAAAAACATAGGTAATAAAACATGATCAAGATGCAACTTGCCTTGATGCTGCTGGTTGAATTCTAAGGATGAAAATATTACGCTTTCAAGGCGATCTATCGCAAAGGAGATAAACAAACATAAGCTAACATTCAAGAGAACCAAGTAGAACATGCAAAACATAAAGTCTCGGAAAAACCAAATGAACAAAACATCACACTTAACTAGCATGAAAAATATTCTAGGTGCAAAACAACATAGGCCTATGGTTCAAAAAGTGATGTGAACTATAGTGCGTACTATGCATACTAGTAAAATATTAATGGGCAGATTCTAGTGTGTGAAAATTATTGTGACAAAGGTCCAGGTGATAGGGTTTGGCTACGGTGACAAAGTGCAAAAAGATTCAACTTAATCGGAGCTACGGTTTGGGAGATATGGCCATTTGAAGTTCGAATTCAAATCTGAATAAATTCAAGTTTGAATCTGTCAAAAGTTTGCAAAAAGGATACCACTGGATAGATCTAAACAATACGAAGAATTTGCCGCTGGTTTCATCGAGTTTGGATCTACGGTTAAAAGTTGTGGCTATCACGAAGTTCGGGACTAATCTGCTAATTACGAGGACTAAGCAGAGAAGAAAACTATCGCAAACAAGTCCACAGCCACGTGGCGGCTCGTGGCTGGCGGCGGCGTCATTGCGGAGGCTATCGTGAACGGCCGTTAAATAAAAAAAACAGTGGCGGCGGCTAACTAAAGAAAAACCGACTTTCGGTTTAAATAAACCGAACGGTCTAAGGAAACCGCGGTTAACCGCGTACCTCTTCGCAAAATAAAAAAAACAGAACCTAATCTAATCTGGACCGTTCATGGTAGATCGAACGGGCGAGGTTGGGGCGGCGGCTTACAGTGGCTGGAGGTGGTGGCCGACGACGATGAAGACGGCGCGCGTCTCGGTCGAGCGAGGCGGCGGCTACTGGCGGAGTCCCGCGTCGGTGAAAAATCTGAGGAGGTCTGGCGCGTCGGGCGTCGCGAAGGTGGTGACGCAGCGTCGGCGACGTCCGGACGGCGGGCGAGGACGGCGGGGCTCGGAGCTCCGGCGACTCGGCGTCGGCAGTCGCGGTGGCTCGGCGGTACCTAGGGGCAAAAACGTGTCAAAAGCGATGCGCGTTGTCGTAGTGATCAATTGACAAAAGAAGGAGAGCTAGGGGTGCCACAGACGACGAAATGGGCGACGGAGTGGCGCGGCTCGGCGAGATCTGACAGCGACGGCGAGCGGTAGAGGCGGCGTGGGAAGATGCGAGACAGCGAGGTCGACAGAGGGTCTGGCCTTTATATAGGCGAGGCGAGGGGCTCGGGTCGACGGATAAGCGTTATCGCGAGGCCTCGCCCGGCGATTCTTGAGGCAAGCGGCGAGACTCATCCGAAAGGGCAAGCGGAGGTTGGGGAGATGAGGTGGAGCGGGCCCACTGATCGATCGATGCGGCGCAGATGGAAGCGAGGCGCGCGCGTGAGCGGCCGATCGGCGGTAGGCGTCGGCTGAGGCAATGGGTTTTAGGCCAAATGGCGATGGTTGGTGGCTGGCTCAATTGGCGGTATGGCGCCCTCAGGCGAATCGGTTTGGTCGGTGGAATAATCGTGTGTTGTTTTTTTTAAGCAGAACACTAAAGTGGTCATAATTAATTCAAATGAATTAATAAAACACCACAATAATTTATAAAATAACTATGCAATATTTAGAGCCTAATGAACATTAACTTAAGCACAGAACATTTTGGAAATATTTCCTAATGCAATTAATGCATTTTTTTGCAGATAAAATAAATACCAAATAAACTCCAAAACTTCAAATAATATTCAAAATAAAATTTCCCACTCTTTTATATTTTGAGGAAGTCATCTTATCCCCTCTCATTTATTTTTCTCGAGTGGAAAATATTATTTGAATATTTTAAAAACTCCAAAAATGCAAAGAAATATGATATGCATTGAATGATTCTATTAACATCCGAATTTTATAAAAATTGGGATGTTACAGGAAGAACTGCACTTCTGCTTGGCAAGGGCAGTATAGGGCCACGTCAAGACTTGCACTGTCATACTTGAGGTCGTGCCATAAGATCTTTGGATCTGGCACTCTTTCTTCAGCATGTTCAGATCATGCATAATATGATCATAAAGAATGAGCGCCTGAAATGTATCTACGATCAAGGGTTTCAGTTCTAGGGTGACAATGTTGTGCCTGAGTATGGAGGAACGGCAACGTTTGCACAGTTCACTCATTTTCACCATTAAATGCGTGATTAGAAAACTCACATTCAATTGCAAGATGATTTGGTTAAATATATGTGGGCTCATGTTAGCAATCAATAGATATATCTTTTTTTAAAATGTATTTAAGACCATTTAATTTTTATTTGGTTTGTAAACTATGCTATATTTGTTTGCTTATACAACTATGCAAAATATGTCTATATTGGTTGAAAAATGGCGGCAAGCTGGCCGTGCGGGCAAATACGAGTCACCGCGTTGACACACTGCCTACCCAAACTAAAAACAGGGCGGACGCCCAGCGGCCCGCCGACATAAACGAACAAAAAATGAACAAAACGTGCATCAATTTGGGTCGGCGCATTGAAGCGGCTCTAACGTGCACTGCACGCCTCTCGAGAAGTCATTTGAGGGCACCACACCGGCACTGGTAGGAACTCAGGAAAGAAGAACCACTGCACTGTACGGGGAAGTGTACCGCGAGCATCTTCGTTGACAAAGTCGTGGGAAAAGGAATGCGCGCTCAACATGCAGTTTCCACTTACTCACGATTATGGACGTAAACAAATTACTACAGAGATGGGATTTGATTCTTTTGCTAAAGAAACATTATACTAGATAGGAGTGTGAGTGTGTGCATTTTGTACCGTGTTAAAGAGAATGTGGAGTGTATAAACAGGATTGGGAGGTGGGGTGAGACGTAGAGAGGGGAATAATTCATGCCAAATACGGTGGGCCCTTGTCCCCATTGTAGATCCCTACACATCTTATAAGCAGGAAGGGGATGGAGAAGCAGCAGCCTCTGCCAGTCCCACACACACACTTGACAAGACGAGACGGAGGCGCGAAACAGAGGAGAGCAGAGCAGAGCAGAGCAGGGGGATAGGGAGGGAGGAGTTCTCCGGCTCCCCCTCCGTGCCTTGCCGTCCCGATGTCTAGCGACCCTGAAGAGATCAAGGCTCGCGTCGTCGTCCACGGCGCCGACGCCAACTCCGCCGACGAGTGGGCCCGCCCGGAGCTCGAGGCCTTCCACCTCCCCTCCACCTCCCAGCCCCCACACTTGTTTCACCCACCGCACCCAGAGCCAGAAGCAGCAGAGCAATCCACGCCAGCACCGGCCGTGGCAGCAGCTACCGCCAACAATGCGTCAGGTTCCCCCCCTCCTCCTCGCTCGCCGCCTCCCGCGCCACTGGAGACGGAGCAGCTTCCGCCCAATGCCAAGCCGCCCCCTCCGGCGCCGGCGGCCGCCCTGCGCGACTTGTTCCGCTTCGCCGACGGCCTAGATCGCGTCCTCATGGCCGTGGGCACGCTCGGCGCTCTCGTCCATGGCTGCTCCCTCCCCGTCTTCCTCCGCTTCTTCGCCGACCTCGTCGACTCCTTCGGCTCCCACGCCGACGACCCGGACACCATGGTCCGCCTCGTCGTCAAGTACGCCTTCTACTTCCTCGTCGTCGGCGCCGCCATCTGGGCGTCGTCCTGGGCCGAGATTTCCTGCTGGATGTGGACCGGCGAGCGGCAGTCCACTCGGATGCGGATCCGGTACCTCCAGGCGGCGCTCAAGCAGGACGTCTCCTTCTTCGACACCGACGTGCGCACCTCCGACGTCATCTTTGCCATCAACGCCGACGCTGTCATCGTCCAGGACGCCATCAGCGAGAAGCTCGGCAACCTCATCCACTACATGGCCACCTTCGTCGCCGGCTTCGTCGTCGGCTTCACCGCAGCGTGGCAGCTCGCGCTCGTCACGCTCGCCGTCGTGCCGCTCATCGCCGTCATCGGCGGTCTCACCGCCGCCACCATGGGCAAGCTCTCCTCCAAGAGCCAGGACGCGCTGTCCAGCGCCAGCAACATCGCGGAGCAGGCCCTGTCGCAGATACGGATCGTGCAGTCGTTCGTGGGTGAGCAGCGGGTGGCGCAGGCCTACTCGGCGGCGCTAGCCGTGGCGCAGAGCATCGGCTACCGGAACGGCTTTGCCAAGGGCCTCGGGCTGGGCGGCACCTACTTCACCGTCTTCTGCTGCTACGCTCTGCTCCTCTGGTACGGCGGGCACCTCGTTCGCGGCCACCACACCAACGGCGGGCTGGCCATCGCCACCATGTTCTCCGTCATGATCGGCGGACTGTAAGTCGTCTTATCACTCCTCTCCTCTCCTCTTTATTTTGTTGAAGGACTGAAAGATGGCATTTCTAGTCAGTTGTAACATTTTGTATTGATGGATTGTTGTGTTGTGCGGTGCGAGCAGCGCTCTTGGGCAGTCGGCGCCGAGCATGGCGGCGTTTGCCAAGGCGAGGGTTGCGGCCGCGAAGATCTTCCGTATCATCGACCACACGCCAGGCATCACCAAGGAAGGCGTGGAGCTGGAGTCGGTGACCGGGCGGCTGGAGCTGAGGAACGTGGAGTTCGCGTACCCGTCCCGGCCGGACACGCCGATTCTGCGCCGCTTCTCTCTAAGCGTACCGGCAGGGAAGACGATCGCTCTGGTTGGCAGCTCTGGCTCCGGGAAGAGTACGGTGGTGTCGCTGATCGAGAGGTTCTACGACCCGAGTTCAGGTCCGACTCTCAAGTTTTCTTTCTTATTACTCGATTTAATTTACATTACATTTGGAAGGAGTGAGTTAGTAGGCGCTTGTTAAAATGCGAGCAGGGCAAATCATGCTTGACGGTGTTGAGCTCAAGGATCTGAAGCTGCGGTGGCTGCGGTCGCAGATCGGCCTGGTGAGCCAGGAGCCGGCGCTGTTCGCGACGAGCATCAGGGAGAACCTGCTGCTTGGGAGGGAGGAGGCGAGCCAGGTGGAGATGGAGGAGGCCGCCAGGGTCGCCAACGCCCACTCCTTCATCATCAAGCTCCCCGACGGCTACGACACGCAGGTCCGTCCGTTGGTCACTCCGGCAATCATATCATCATCCCGCGCCGCGCGTGCTAGCTAGCTTCTTCCTTTTTATCCGCCCGATCCATGCGCCATTAGGCTGCTTGGCATAGTAGATAGATAGATAGATAGCTTATCCTTTTTTCCTCATCACACCCATCCCATCATTGGCCCCTTTGCCGTGGAGGAGTTGATAGAGGAGAGTAGCTAGCTAGATACCCCCGGCTCAGATCGGATGCTTGGTGCTCCATTTGTTTGTTTGTTAGGCAACATCACATGATGACACCTTCTCTACTGGGCTCCATCACAGGGCCCATTTGTTACTAGTGCAATACTATTTCACCACACCACGAAGAAGAAGAAGAAGAAAAAGGAGCATGTTGCTTTAAATAAATGCTGCTGTTAGGAGTTGGTAACAGTTAGTACGTACCAGCCTGCCTGCCTCCTCCATTTTCGAAAAAGTCCCTTTCTCACCACAAACTAACCAACACAACACAAGCAGCTGAGCCGAGCCCAAGAATAGGCCATGATTTCACACTACTCTTTTGCTGCCTCTTTATTCCGCTCCAGCCCAGCAGTAAACTAATTCCAGGTCGGCGTTTTGTCAGGAATGTCAAGTTGATCTCACAAGATTCAAGCATGCTTTGTCCACTAGTAGGAGTACGTCTGATGCTGCTTTTAGTTTTTATTATTTTTTTCAGCAGTGGAAGTGGCAGTGGCAGTGGCACAGCACTTATTTGACCAAAAGCTGCCACTGATAATTGATCCAAGCAAGCACATGGGCTACTGACCCAAGATCCCTTCCCTAGTACTCCATCGACACCGACCCCATCACATGGGGAAGATAGCACCATGCCCTGGCTCTACTCCCAGTCAAAATTCCACCATAAACAATTCTGTCACATTCTACTAGTACAAAATTAAGCTGGCCTCCAGTCAAAATTCCCACATAAACATACTGACAAAAGTCAATATGTTTGAACATGGTGATACAGGTGGGGGAGCGCGGCCTGCAGCTCTCCGGCGGCCAGAAGCAGCGGATCGCCATTGCCCGTGCGATGCTCAAGAACCCGGCCATCCTCCTCCTGGACGAGGCCACCAGCGCGCTGGACTCCGAGTCGGAGAAGCTCGTGCAGGAGGCGCTGGACCGCTTCATGATCGGCCGCACCACCCTCGTCATCGCGCACAGGCTCTCCACCATCCGCAAGGCCGACCTCGTCGCCGTCCTGCAGGCTGGCGCCGTCTCCGAGATGGGCGCGCACGACGACCTCATGGCCAGAGGGGACAGCGGCGCGTACGCCAAGCTCATCCGCATGCAGGAGCAGGCGCACGAGGCGGCCCTCGTCAGCGCCAGGAGGAGCAGCGCAAGGCCCTCCAGCGCCCGCAACTCCGTCAGCTCACCCATCATGATGCGCAACTCCTCCTACGGCCGCTCGCCCTACTCCCGCCGCCTCTCCGACTTCTCCACCGCCGACTTCAGCCTGTCCGTCATACATGACCCGGCCGCCCACCGGATGGGCATGGGAATGGAGAAGCTCGCGTTCCGTGCGCAGGCCAGCTCCTTCTGGCGGCTGGCCAAGATGAACTCGCCGGAGTGGGGCTACGCGCTCGCCGGCTCCGTGGGCTCCATGGTGTGCGGCTCCTTCAGCGCCATCTTCGCCTACATCCTCAGCGCGGTGCTCAGCATCTACTACACGCCGGACCCGAGGCACATGGACCGGGAGATCACCAAGTACTGCTACCTCCTCATCGGCATGTCCTCCGCCGCGCTGCTCTTCAACACGGTGCAGCACCTGTTCTGGGACA
This sequence comes from Aegilops speltoides, assembly GCA_021437245.1. Classification (NCBI taxonomy): domain Eukaryota; kingdom Viridiplantae; phylum Streptophyta; class Magnoliopsida; order Poales; family Poaceae; genus Aegilops; species Aegilops speltoides. The sequence continues at coordinate 266,584,588 of CM038147.1, forward strand.
CGGTGGGCGAGAACCTCACCAAGCGCGTGCGCGAGAAGATGCTCACGGCGGTACTCCGCAACGAGATGGCCTGGTTCGACATGGAGGCCAATGCGAGTGCGCACATCGCTGCCAGGCTCGCGCTGGACGCCCAGAACGTGCGCTCCGCCATCGGGGACCGCATCTCCATCATCGTGCAGAACTCGGCGCTTATGCTCGTCGCATGCACGGCCGGGTTCGTCCTGCAGTGGCGCCTCGCGCTCGTGCTCCTCGCCGTCTTCCCACTCGTCGTCGGCGCCACCGTCCTGCAGAAGATGTTCATGAAGGGTTTCTCGGGTGACCTGGAAGGCGCGCACGCCAAGGCGACGCAGATTGCCGGGGAGGCGGTGGCCAACGTGCGCACCGTGGCGGCGTTCAACTCGGAGGACAAGATCACGAGGCTCTTCGAGGCCAACCTGCAGAGGCCGCTCCGGCGCTGCTTCTGGAAGGGCCAGATCGCCGGCACCGGCTACGGTGTGGCGCAGTTCCTGCTGTACGCGTCGTACGCGCTGGGCCTGTGGTACGCTGCGTGGCTGGTGAAGCACGGCATCTCCGACTTCTCCAAGACCATCCGCGTCTTCATGGTGCTCATGGTCTCCGCCAACGGTGCCGCCGAGACGCTGACGCTGGCGCCGGACTTCATCAAGGGCGGGCGGGCCATGCAGTCGGTGTTCGAGACCATCGACCGCAAGACGGAGATCGAGCCCGACGAGGTGGACGCCGCAGCCGTCGTCCCCGAGCGGCCCAGGGGCGACGTGGAGTTGAAGCACGTCGACTTCTCGTACCCGTCGCGGCCGGACATTCAGGTGTTCCGGGACCTGAGCCTCCGCGCCCGCGCAGGCCGGACGCTGGCGCTGGTGGGGCCCAGCGGGTGCGGCAAGAGCTCCGTGCTGGCGCTCATCCAGCGCTTCTACGAGCCCAGCTCCGGGCGCGTGCTCCTGGACGGCAAGGACATCCGCAAGTACAACCTCAAGGCGCTGCGGCGAGTGGTGGCCATGGTGCCGCAGGAGCCGTTTCTTTTCGCCGGCACCATCCACGACAACATCGCCTACGGGCGCGAGGGCGCGACCGAGGCGGAGGTGGTGGAGGCGGCAACGCAGGCCAACGCGCACAAGTTCGTGTCGGCGCTGCCGGAAGGGTACAAGACGTGCGTCGGGGAGCGCGGGGTGCAGTTGTCGGGAGGGCAGCGGCAGCGGATTGCCATCGCGCGAGCGCTGGTGAAGCAGGCGGCCATCATGCTGCTGGACGAGGCGACGAGTGCGCTGGACGCCGAGTCGGAGCGGTGCGTGCAGGAGGCGCTGGACCGGGCCGGGTCAGGGTCAGGGCGAACGACCATCGTGGTGGCGCACCGGCTGGCCACGGTGCGGAACGCGCACACCATCGCGGTGATCGACGACGGCAAGGTGGTGGAGCAAGGGTCGCATTCGCATCTGCTCAACCATCACCCCGACGGATGCTACGCGCGGATGCTGCAGTTGCAGCGCCTCACGCCCCACACCCTTGCCGTGCCCGGACCCTCTGCATCCAACGTTTGATACATCTTCCCTTCCATGCACGGTTCCACTTTAGGATCTTCTTTTCTTCTAAAAAACAAATTTTGTTGCTGGCGGGAGGAGGAGGGTGGTCACAATTCACAAGCCGTATGTGCTGCCAATGCCATGATCCGTATTCATCCACTTGTCCGCGGACCGCATAGGCTCGGCCCCTCATGTGTCGGTCCACGTGACGGTGGCCCTATTTCTCAAACCCCCGCCCCATCAATACACATTTTTTTTCTCAAGGGGAAGCCTCTTGGCACTTTATTGCATAAATAGGTGACAATGTTACATCATTTAGAACATGCGGTAATAGAAAGCTAGGAGGATCGTATAAAACTTTTCGAGTCATAAGCATGTCTAGCATGAGTTATTATTGTTGACATCACCCTTGAGGTGAATACGCTGGGAGCCGAAATTATAAGCCCCTATCTTTCTATGTATCCGGTTGAAACGTTTTGCTCATGTGTATGCGGTGAGTGCTAGAAATCATAGAAGACTATATGATGGTTGAGTATGTGGAGCTCTTACTTAGACTCTGTTGAATAGGTTGAATTACAATTGCTTGGTGACTGAGAACATAGGTTGTTGAGTTTCAAGAGAATTCATTGTTTGAACCTTAACATGTGAATTGGTTGCTACTATAACATGAGAAGTTTTATAAGAAAGAATTGTTGTTATGATGTGTGACGCCCCAAGACCGGTCCTCCAGATGCCTTCCATGGATTTCGAGATTCGTCATGTGATTTGTTTTGTTCGTTGCATTCATCTTTGCATCATGTGCATTGCATCATGTCATCTTGCCCCCTTTTTAAAACTCAGCTAAATAAATTGCATGGATCTTCGATCCATTTAAAGCGAGGGAAGGGTGACTTCTCTTTATAACTTATCCTCCCAATATTAGGGAGCTATTATAAAATATTCCATTGATGTGGAATTACCTTTGACACACTTGCAAATAAATCCCAATGCCTTTGTTATCTCAATTCTTGGTCTCCGACTTGTCCTCATATTCTTTTATTGTTTTATCGAGGTCCTTCCTAAATGTTCAACATTTTTGAAAACTTTGGATTCCTACTCCTTGTTGAAACCAGTTGAATTAAATTCAAATGCATTTGAATTTATACCTTTCAATCGTGCCACTTCTATTTTTCCTGGGTCAAGCTCATTTTTATGAGTCCGGGAAAATCATCCGCATGCGCAAATTCTTTCCCTAACCCTCTCTTTCTTTTCTTCTCTCAAATTCTTTTTTGTTAAAGAAAAATTAGAGAGAGAGAGAAGAGAGCCAGCCCAATTAGACCTCCCAGCTACTGCAACTCGGCCTAGCCCACAGCGCCGGCCCACCAGGCCCAGCCACACCTAAACCCTAGCCCCGATCCCCTCCTCGTCTCTCGCTCGACCTCCTCTCTCTCGTTCCCCTGCTCGCGCCGCGAGAGAGGAGCAGAGCCCGGCTTCTCCCATGCCTCCCTGCCGATCTCCCGTGCGCCGCCACCCACAGAGAACCACCTCGCGCGCGACCCCGCTGCCACCGTCCCTCGCGTCCAGGCTCCTTCCATAGCCGCGCCTCGCCGTCCGAGCTGCTGCTCCCGTCGGCCCTGCCTTCACGCCTCCTCGCCGAGGCCACCTGGTTCATCCTCCACACCATGGCCAACCCGACCCCAAGCTCATGCTGCAGTTGCTTCTTCCCAGCTCTGCCCCTACTTCTCCGGCTTCGTCCTCGACCGGACAGCATCGACCGACCCCGCCTCCAGCGCCCGTAACTCCGGCCTCCCTCGCCTCCCCCCCTTGCTGAAGGGCCAAGCCGTTCGAGCCTCGTTGCCACTGCCTCTGCTTCACCTGAGCCGTGCCGGGAGCCCTCTGCTTTGCTCACATGCTCGTCCTGCATCGCCTGACCGCTTTTCGACCTGCCCGACGCCTCAAGCCACCGCAGGCTTCCCGCACCGCTGCCGGGAACGGGTTTGCCGTCCGCCCAACTCCGGCCTCTCTTGCAGCACTCTTACACGCAACCTTTGTTGGCCTTCTATCCCCTGCCCGACGCCAAGACCACAACTCCATGTCCCCGTGGACGCCAAGCTCTCTTTCGGGGACCTCCTCAAGACCAGGAACGCCCTGACCGAGACCGACAAGTACCACTACGCGAATTCGCCAAGTCCGACTACAAACTGAAGACCATGTACCACTACTGTTCCCGTGGATTTTGGCAAGTACTCATACGCACAGATACGCCCGATGATGTGACAAGTACCTCTACCGATGACTCGAACGTCTACGAACCATGTACGACTACCGTCGCCAAAATCGCGAGTACCTCTACCGTTGTCGTGTACCACTACTTCCTCTACATCGCGAGAACGTCTAATTCCCTCAACGAACTCGTTCCACCCCGAAAATGCAAGCTTCGAAGGTATAACCACCGAGATGACCTTCCGAGAACGAATGTTTGCGATGCATGTTGTATGAGATGCTCATGTTTGAACCGTGTCCGAGTTATCATTGCACGTTCCTCCTCGGTTGCCATGTCGTCGACACATGGGAACCCGATATCCGGGATCACCCCACCATTTTTTGCATGTTCTGCACATCCACATCTTCGTTTGCACCGGTCGCTCAATGAGTTATCGGAACCGGAATGTTGCCATGGCATCGTTTCCGTTTTCGTCGCCGTGGCACCTAATTCTTTCCGCCGTGGTGACCAAGTGCTCCTTATCATCTTCATGTCCACATTTTCATAAAAATTGCATAGAACTTGTATATGTCGTCCGCATCATGATAACAACATGTAAAATGTTTAAAATTGTTGTTTGCATTAAATTCAAAATGTACATATGGGGATTTTCCGGAATTGTTGTTTGTTATTTCCGGCCTCATTTAAATTGCCTAAAAATGTGTAGTTTACTTATGCTTTACCTCTTGCCATATTTAACAACATTTAATATTATTGGGTACATAAACGAGAAAGAACTAAATAATTGAATGTGGCGTTCCGTCAATATGCAACTCGTTGCATATTCAGCTCCACTTAAATTGTAGGGTTGTTTGTTTCACTTTGCCATGCTATGTACATTTGAACCGGACATGCATCATACTTATTTGTGCATCATGTCATGTTTATGCTTGGGTGTTTACCATGTTGTTTGCTTCTTTCCGGTTGTGCTTCTTCTCGATAGTTCCGGTTATGTTGCGATCGTGAGGATTCGTTCGACTACGCGCGTTCGTCTTCTTCATGGACTCGTTCTTCTTCCTAGCAGGATCTCAGGCAAGATGACCGTGACCCTGGATCTCACTACTATCATTGTTATGCTAGTTGTCTCGATGCTATCGCTATGTCGCGCTTCCTACCACTTGTTTATCAAGCCTCCCAAATTGCCCTGTCAGCCTCTAACCTTTTCACCCCTCCTAGCAACCGTTGTTTGGCTATGTTAGCGCTTTTGCTGAGCCCCTCTTATAGCGTTGTTAGTTGTAGGTGAAGTTGAAGATTGCTCCATGTTGGAACAGGATTATTTTGTGATATCACAATATCTCTTATTTAATTAATGCATCTATATACTTGGTAAAGGGTGGAAGGCTCGGCCTTATGCCTAGTGTTCTGTTCCACTCTTGCCGCCCTAGTTTCCGTCATACCGATGTTATGTTCCTTGATTTTGCATCCCTAACACGGTGAGGGGTATGGGACCCTCTTGACAGTTCGCTTTGAATAAAACTCTTCCAGCAAGGCCCAACAATGGTTTTTACATTTGCCATAATAATACTTGAACTAAATAATTAATTGGCATAGGGCGTCATGAACCCGAGGATTTTTCTACATACAGGGTGGGGCTAGCGCTGATGGTGTTGGTCCCAAACGGGCAGACTATGGGGCCACCATGGGGCAACCCGAGGATCTGGTTTTACTCATAGGCTTTCCCATCCGGATGTGTCCTGAGACTAGATACGCGGAGCTACTATCAGGGTGTCGACACGCCGGGAGACTTTGCTGGATTAGTTTTACCATTGTTGAAATGTCTTGTGCATCGGTATCCTGAGTCTAATTGGATGTCCCATGATGGAGGATTGTCTCTGCAGATCATGAGCTTATAATGGGCTAAGTTGGGACACCCCTGCAGGGTTTAAACTTTCGAGAGTCGTGCTCGCGGTTATGTGGTAGATGGGAATTTTTAATGTTCGGTTGTAGAAAACTTGACACCAGATTCGAATTAAAATACACCAACCGCGTGCGTAACCGTGATGGTCTCTTTTCGGGTGAGTTCGAGAAGAGAACACGGTGGGGTTATGTTTGAATGTAAGTAGTTCAGGATCACTTAGTGATCATTACTTGTTCGCGACCGTTTGTGTAGCTTCTCATCTTATTCTTGTACTCATAAGTTAGCCACCATACATTGCTTAGTCGCTTGCTGCAACCTCACCACTTATACATTCCTTACCCATTAAGTTTTGCTAGTCTTGATACCCATGGTAATGGAATTGCTGAGTCCTCGTGGCTCATAGATTACTACAACAACATTCAGTGCAGTAATGTCGATGATCATGACGTGAGAGCGATGCTTTCTTGTTTTGGAGTTCTTCTTCTGCTTCTTCTTTGATCAGGGGATATGTTCCAGGTCGGCAGCCTGGGCTAGCAGGGTGGATGTCGTTTGAGTTTCTGTTTGTGTTTCATCCGTAGACGGATGTTGCTCTTGTGTATGATGTTGTTGTATTCATGTGACATTGTATGCCTCTTGTATGTATCCCCAACTATTATGTAGTGGTACGATGTAATGATATCCACCTTGCAAAGCATCTCTAATATGCACTTCTATCCTTGGTGGGACCTTCGAGTTCCTTTAGGATAGGGTCGCATATTGGGCGTGACATGATGCTAGGAAAAGTGATTGAAATTTTCATTGATCAAACTTGTGCACTTTGCTAGCATTCACACTTCATAAATTATTTCTTTTATCATTTACCTACTCGAGGACGAGTAGGAATTAAGCTTAGATCTTGTTACGTCTCCAACGTATCTATAATGTATGAAGTATTCAAGCCATGTTTACAATAATTTTATATGGTTTTGGTATGATTTGCATGAAACTAACCTGGACTGACGCTGTTTTCAGCAGTACTACCGTGGTGTTGTTTTTTGTGCAGAAATGAAAGTTCTTCAAACACCGCGAAACTTTTTATGGACCAGAAGACTACTAATGGGCCAGAGCAGCACCTGGGGGGTGCCCCGAGGGGGGCACAACCCACCAGGGCGCGCCTGGGCCCCCAGGCACGCCCCGGTGAGTTGTGCCCACCTCGGTGCTCCCGCACCCCTCTTCGCCCTTCCAAAAACCCTCACGGAGACCCTAGATCAGAAGTTCTGCCGTCGCAAGCCTCTGTAGCTATCGAAAACCAATCGGGAGCCCGTTCCGGCACCCTGCCGAAGGGGGATATCATCACCGGTGGCCATCTTCATCATCCCGGCGGCCACCACAATGAGGAGGGAGTAGTCCACCCTCGGGGCTAAGGGTTTGTACCTCTAGCTATGTGTCTAATCTTTCTCTCTCTCCCGTGATCTTGAGATGTCATGATCTTGATATATCATGGGCTTTGTTCACATAGATGGATCATATGATGTATCTCCCCTCTCTACTCTTGTTGTGATAAACTGAATCTTTGCCCTTTGAAGTTTTGTCATGTTGGATTGAATGTTCAGATTTGAGAACACATGATGTATGTCTTGCGGTATGAATACTTGAGGTGGCAATGGGGTATCATATTGATTTACTTGCTGTATGTTATGGCACTCAACTTGCGGATTCCCGAGGTGACTTCGGGGTAATCTATGCGTAGGGGTTGATGCACGTTTTTATTATCTTTTTTCTGATAGAAACTTTGGGGTCTCCTTGTAGTTCTTTGTGTGGATTAAGTATTATGAATCTGAAATTGTTTGATAAATATCGTATAATTAACTCACGGGTACGCGTGGTGACATTGGGGTATCTTGGTGACATTAGAGTTGGTTGATATGTATCATATGGTGTTATTTTAGTATGAACTCTTGATTAGATCGATCGAAAAGAATAGCTTGCTGTTATTGTAGTACGAACTCTAGGATAGATTGATCGGAAAGAATAGCTTTGAGGTGGTTTCGTACCCTACAAACAATTTCTATCTTTTGTTCTCCGCTAACAGGAACTCGGGAGTGATTCTTTATTGCACTTTGAGGGATAATCATATGATCCAACTATGTTAGCATTGTTGAGAGATTACACTAGTGAAAGTATGCACCCTAGGCCTCATTTTACATCATTGCAATACCGTTTGTGCTCTATTTTACAATTTACTACCTTGCTTTTTTTATTTTCCGCACTACAAAAACTCATATCTACTATCCATACTACACTTATCACCATCTCTTCGCCGAACTAGTGCACATAAACAATTTGCCATTGTATTGGGTGTGTTGAGGACACAAGAGATTTCTTGTATTTGATTGCACGGTTGCTTGAGAGACACTAGCTTCATCCTACGCCTCCCACGGATTGATAAACCTTAGGTCATCCACTTGAGGGAAAATTGCTACTGTCCTAAAAAACTCTGCGCTTGGAGGCCCAACACGAGTCTACAAGAATAAAGTTGTGTAGTAGACATCATACTTCTGCCCCCTTCAAATTTGGTCGCTGTGGTAGCCCTTCCCGCCTAAAGACTTGGAGGAAGAGGACTGGGGCCAGTATAAATATAGGCTAGTCTCCGCCGTAGAGAGGGATTTGATCGATCCTTGGGCCCTCCCAAGGCAGTTTTCCCTTGTAATCTCATACTCATCCTCCTCGCGAGGCAATCCACCACAAAGCAGGAGTAGGGTTTTACACAGGTGGCCCGAACCTGGGTAAATCTCGATGTCCCATTCCTCTCCCTTCTTGCTCGAGCATGACGGAGCATCGCCGTGAGATAGTGAACAGCAAGCAGAGGCTTGGCGAAGTTCTTCATGCGCACCCCAGAGTTCGAACCATTCCCGGGGTCCGCGGAGCCCCGATTCTGACAAGCAACTCTCCAAATGTGCCCCTTCTCATAGCTTGAAGACTGGCAAAGATACTTTGCCAGGTAAAGAGGAACCTTCCTTGGACCTGCCTTTAAAATGTTTCCATCCAAAAAGTACATCACTCTCAGAACCGTACCACATAAAGTTTCCGAGTGAGTAATCATCATGTAGCTCGGTTTTGCTAACATTGCCAAATTAAAAGTGAAAGGGCTAGTTATCGAGTAGGGGACGGGTGAGTAGGCGATATTAATGATTGTCTTTGAAATAGACAATGTCTTCGAAGACACGGAAGCAAAACAGTAAGTAAACAGAATACAACAGAAGATAAACTACACTAGGCATGCTGGCATATCAACACAATTGAAGTGAGAGGCGAAGACAGACAGCAAACTGGGCAGTACAGAACAACTGAAGTAGATAGTGTGAATACAAAGATGTAATTAGAGGGATAGTCTTCACACAATGTCTTCAAACAGAATGAGCAAGCAAAGGCTTCACGAAACTAAATAGTAAGTAAGTGAGTGAAGTGATTTAACTAGTTGCTTGGAGGGGACACGTGATTTGTTTGACTAGTTCCAGCTACTGTGATAATTGTATGTCTGGTTAGGGAGGCTGAGACTGAACTCAAAATACCTGGTCTCCATCTTATTCCCCTTGAGCTAAGATTCACAAATCTTGCCCAATCACTCAGGTAAGTCTTCAAGGTAGACTTCCAAACCTTCACAGACTTTGTCCACAATTGCTCTTGGATGCTCAGAACACAACGCCTAACCGGCTGGTAGATCACAGTCTTCAAGTGTAACAAGTCTTTGGTTCACGCGGAATAGAAAGGCTTCAGTGATGCTCAATCACTTTGTGCTCTGGGTGTTTGGGTTTTTCCTCGCAGAAATTATCCCTCAAAGACTTCGAAGGTGGGTTGTTCTCAAATGACAAAAGTTGCGCAATAACTCATAGCAACCAACCACTTTATGGTGGAGGGGGTGGGCTATTTATAGGAGGCAACCGACATGATATGACCGAAATGACCCTGGTCAGTGGCCAGCTGACACGTGTCCAACGGTTGGATTTCAAACACACACGACAAGTTTACATGAGCTGCAAATAAAGCTAACTCAACCAACTCTCGAAGAGATTTGCTCTCATTGTCTTCACTAGAAGACATAGGATTTTAGGTTGAGCATCACATCAGTTTTTGACTTTGTTTACCTCGACCCCACTTAACAGTACGGTGGTTCCTATGAATCAATAAAGAAGAAAATGAAACTACCTAAATAGTTGTCTTCGAGCTCAATTGTTTTCAAGCGAATGTCTTCGCGTACCACCATTATCTTCAATGTCTTCATACATTGTTAGGGGCCATCTTTGATGGGCAAAATGGAATCTCCAGGGACTTCTACCTGTGTTCTCCTGTGAATATCACACACACATTAGTCTGTTAACCAAGTTTGTCGTCAATACTCCAAAACCAACAAAGGGTGACACTAGATGCACTTAAAATCTCCCCCTCTTGGTGATTGATGAAAAACTGGTTAAAGTTTTAAATTGGGATAATAGTATGTGAAAGTTAAGGAACAAGGTGTTTGTCTCCATGAAGTTGAAGGGGCTCCCCCTGAAGATGTGCATACAAGTAATTTGCTATGGAATGCAAATGCACATGGCAGGTTTCACTTTGTGGTGATCTCCCTCTTTCTCATGAAGTCAAAGCATAGTGCATACAAGGAATACTCTGAAGATAATGTATGTGACGCCCCCGATTCAATCGTACACTAATCATGCACGCAAACGTGTACGATCAAGATCAGGGACTCACGGGAAGATATCACAACACAACTCTAAAAACATAAATAAGTCATACAAGCATCATAATACAAGCCAGGGGCCTCGAGGGCTCGAATACAAGTGCTCGATCATAGGCGAGTCGTGAAGCAACAATATCTGAGTACGACATAAGTTAAACAAGTTTGCCTTAAGAAGGCTAGCACAAACTGGGATCTGATCGAAGAGGCGCAGCCTCCCGCAGGATCCTCCTAAACTACTCCCGGTCGCCGCCGCCAGCCGCACGTAGTAGTATGCACCTCCGGTGTAGTAGTCGTCATCGGCGGTGGCGTCGCTCTGGACTCCAAAGATCTGGTTGCGACAACTAGAAAGAAAGGAAAGGGGGAAAAGGGGAGAAAGCAACCGTGAGTATTCATCCAAAGTACTACTTAAGCAAGGAGCTACACTACATATGCATGGGTATATGTGTAAAGGGCCGTGTCGGTGGGTGAACTGCGAAATGCCGAATAAGAGGGGATAGCTAATCACGTCGAAGACTACGCTTCGCAGCCTCCGTCTTCAAACATGTAGAAGAGAGTAGACCAAGTCCTCCAAGTAGCATCGCCAAGTAGCATCTCCAAGTAGCATCTCGGTAGCATCGCATAGCATAATCCTACCCGCGATCCTCTCCTCGTCGCCTGTTAGAGAGCGATCACCGGGTTGTATCCGCACTTGGAAGGTGTGTTTTATTAAGTATCCGGTTCTAGTTGTCATAAGGTCAAGGTACAACTCCAAGTCGCCCTGCTATCAAGATCACGGCTATTCGAATAGATTAACTTCCTGCGGGTGCACCACATAACCCAACACGCTTGATCCCATTTGGCGGACACACTTTTCGGGTCATGCCCGCCGTGGAAGATCAACACGCCGCAGCCCCACCTAGGCACAACAAAGAGGTCAAGACGCGGTCTAAACCTAAGCGCCACAGAAGTGCAGGGCCCATCGCCCAATGCACACCACGACGCGTTGCGCGGGCGGAAGCGTAACTAGCCCCTTAATACAAGAGCAACTTACGTTCCAATCCGTGCGCGTCGCTCGATCCGACGTCACGAAGGCTTCGGTGATACCACGACGCCGGATACCCATAACTACTCCCACGTAGATGGTTAGTGCGTATAGACCAAATGGCGGACTCGGATCAAATACCAAGATCTCGTTAAGTGTGTTAAGTATCCATGAACCCCGAGCAGGCCAGCCCACTGTCTCCTAGGTGGTCTCAACCTGCCTGCCGCCCGCCACAAAGTAATAGTCGGGGCCGTCGGGAACCCAGCCCACCTCTACCGGGATGGAGCCACTGTCCTTTCGGCCCCTCATCGTAATCACTTGCGGGTACTCAATGAGTGACCCGACTTTAGTCACCATCTCATAGTATGTATGTATGTATAGTATATACCGTGATCACCTCCCAAGTGATCACGGTCCGATAATATAGCAAAGCGGTGACAAGAATGTAGGGCCAATGATGATAAACTAGCATCCTATACTAAGCATTTAGGATGCGGGTAAGGTATCAATGATTGTAGCAACAATGACGGGCTATGCAATGAATATGAGTAATCAAGCGGTAACATGCTACACTACTCTAATGCAAGCAGCATAGAGAAGAATATCACGATATCCGGTGATCAAAGGGGGCTTGCCTGGTTGCTCGAGACAAGAAGGAGGGGTCGTCGGTGGCGTAGTCGCCCACAGGGCATCGGCATCGCCACGGGACTACCGGAGAGAAGAGGGGGGAGAAACATAAATACATAGCAAGCAAGTGCATAACAGACAATGCATGAGCTAGACGTGTTCTAACGCGGTATGAGGTGATACCGGTGAAGGGGGGAAACATCCGGGAAAGTATCCCCAGTGTTTCACGTTTTCGGGCAGAGGAGCCGGAGGGGGAAAGTTGCGAGTTCGATAGGTTAGGGATGCGTGGCGGACAAACGGGCTGCGTTTCCGATTCGTCTCTTCGTTCTGAGCAACTTTCATGGACAAAGTTTTTCCATCCGAGCTACGGTTTATTTTATATTTATTTTAAAAGATTTAATTCATTTTTAGGATTTATTTAATTATTTAAATTCAACATTATCGAGCGATTACCGCACGCTGACGTCAGCATGACATCAGCATGACGTCAGCAGTCAACAAAGGCGTTGACTGGTCAACGGACATGTGGGTCCCACTGGTCATTGACTGTTTAGCCTAGTCAATGTTTAACTAATCTAACTACTGTTTAATTAAACTAATTAGTTAATTAGGTTAATCTAATAATGATTAATTAACTTCATTAATTTCTTAATTAATTAATTTAATTATTATTATTTAATTAATTATTATTATTATTTAACTCTTTTTTTTAAAACGTTCTGTGGGGTGGGACCCCACGTCATAGGCCCAGGGGGCCTATCGGGCGTGGTTATCGGGCATAGCTTGAGCAGTTCTTCTTGAGCATGACCGCAGCCCCGAGCAACGACCAAGCGAGGGCAACCGCACGGTTGCTTTCGCCGGAGGGGACGCCGGCGGGATGGCAGCGGCGGCGCGGGCAACGCCAGATGGCGGCGGGCGACGGAGGCAAGCGAAGAAGAACACGATTTGGCGCCACGCCGCCGTGGCCGCAGCCGGAGCGAGGCTTGCCGGATCTGCCGGCAGAGGCGCCGGTCGAACGGGCAAGTATCTGGCGGTCTGTGGGGCGGCGAGCCCGTCGTCCGGCGCAGGCGCAGGGCAGAGCGCCAACACAGAGGGTGGCAGCAGCAAGAGATTGGGGCGGCGGCAAGGCGGAGGAACGCCAGAGCTGCGGGCGCTGGTGCAGCTAGCAGCGGGTGGCGCGATAGAGCGAGGCTCGGCCGACTGGCAAGGCGGGCGCGAAGCGAGAGGCCAGAGGCGCGGCGACAATAGTAGCGTCTGATGGTATGCAGCCATGTATGGCAGTCGCGTCGCGTAGAGAGGGAGGGGCGAGGGAGAGAGAGGTCGGGGCCTCACCGGGAGTGTAGGGTCAGGAAATGGGCGCGGCGAGGTTCGGGGAGGCCGACGGGGGATGACGGCGGAGTGGAGCAGTCCGCGAGGGAGGGCGAGGCGATCCGTGAGGAAGCTCCGGCGCCGGCGATCTGGACGCGGCGAAGCGCGATGTCGAGGTCCTCCTCCTCTCGATCCCGATCAATCGGGGAGAGGGAGGTGAGATATTTTGAAGTGTCGATGGCGGTGGGTTGGACCGAGGGGGAGTGGGGGGTTAAGGGAGTGGGGTGTGGGGTGGGCCGGCCGGGGCCTGGTGGTGGCCCAGTTGGGCGTGTGGTCAGCTGGGCCGAAGCCCGGGGGGTTTCTCTCTTTTTTTCTAGTTTTAGTTTTAGTTTTTATTTTTTAGCATTTTCCTTTCTTTTATTTCTTTTCCTTTTCTGTTTTACTTATTTTAAAATACTTAGGCATTTTATAAAATTGTGTTCATTACACCATATTGACTTATGTAAAATACGGTATCTCCCGAACATTTTTGTTTTAAATTTTGAAAAACTTTTATTGTTTGACTTTATTTCAATTTTGAATTTTGAGCAGGATTTGAATCATCGCAAGACTATCAGCGATGTCGTTGTGGCGTGGCATCATTAGCGGAGGGTTCTTGTGGCGTAACTACCCTAAGTCACAATTCTCCTCCATTACAAGAAATCTCGTCCCGAGATTTAAGAGGCAGAGTAAGGGGGAAAGGTCTGGTTACGATATTTCTAACGGATCTTCTCGGTCTTGGCAGCCCTTATCAAAGAGGTCGATCCATTAAGTTGATGCCTTCATTCTGCTGTTTCAGTCATCATGATGAAGTTGTCGTCTTTTCTTGGGAACTCCATCGTATTTCACGAATAGGTAAGGGCAGCTCTACAATGATAGGAGGTTATAAGGAAATTCATCCGGGGTATCCCAAGAATGAACATATGAGTATCTCTCGAGTTGATCAAATGACACACATCGAGAGCAAAGTAAGACGGTGCAATAAGAAGTTTCAAGCGGATAGGCAATCGTTCATTGCACGATGCAGAGTGTGAAAGGGTTGAGCAGCGGAATAAGTATTGCATCCGCAACAGATTTGATGATCCTCGGAAGATGGATCGTGAATTATCTGAGGCCACATGCGAGGAACAACCTTGGGAGCAGGGGTGCGGGAGAGTCGGTCTCGATCCTATGGAACTGTGGGTTATGGGCCCACCATGTGGGTTAAACGTTGAAAGAGCGGTGACATCTTGCACGGTTATGATAGCAAGGCATGCCAGAGAATAACCTGTTAGTTATGTCGGTAACAACGTCGGTACCTGTAGGCGAGGACGAAGAGAACCATCTTCTTGCTCGTTGAGCGAGGCGGACCAATAGGCAAAGTTCTCGTCCATCGGTGGTTACCGGAATGTCATCACCAAAAATAACGAGGTCTTTCGCGATGAATTGTACACCGAGGTGTTTACAAAAGCGAGAGAATATTCTTGCTTAGATCTTATAGATCACAAGAAAGGGTCGACCAAACAATGGAAAGGAAGATATGATTATCGATTTAACGGATCAATGGAAAGGAAAAATGTGTTGAAACACATATTTCAAGGGTATATCCTTCCCAAGGACAAGCAGAGCATGATATCCACGATAGGATCTAATGTAGAAAACTCCTTAGGTAAGGGGAGAGAAATTTCATGACATTACCCATACAGTGGTGTTTGGATAATTGAGAAGGAAACATTTAGCATTGGGCTTCAAATGTTCTTGTTGAAAATCGGGGTACCACAGACATGCTTAGAGATAGCATTGGCATGGTCTTCAAGCAAAGATCAGACTTTGGATACAAAGGATCCATCAAAAACAACTTATAGAACAAGTCTTACAGTTTCCTCATGGAAGAATGGATAACCTTGTTGGAAAGGAATCTATAACAATAGGGCCTTGACCAGTGTGCTAAAACACGACAAAGACCTTACCGGGTCACATAAAGACCATTCTTATAACTCTTGGAAATATGTTCCAACCATCATATCTGACCGAGGTTTAGATCCGACTGGTGTCAGGATACCTCTGACTTAGGATGCCAGAGAAGAAAAGGTGCAACACAAATTGATGAGATGACAATGTAAGATTCTCAAGAAATGAACTATGGGAGCGAGTTTCAACACAAGAGTTCATCATTTAAACCAAAGAGAGGATGACGGGGTAGCTGATGGAGCCAGTGACAATCCTCGAGATTTCAAAAAAAAGGTGGATTTCCACAATTATGTGAACAAGGAGATAGCATTTGTCAGATCAAATGGTATAATGACATATGCTCGAGGAAAACATACACAATTAACATTGGTTGAAAGGTGCACCCGAAATATGGGCTGGGTTGCACGACCAACATTGAAATGGTGATTCAATAATCAACAGTCTAAGAATGAACGGCCGACCATTAACTTCAAAGCAAGAGGCTTGCTAGAAGGGCATAATCCAAGCAGCACCGCTCCTTGTTGGTACCCCGGTTGGAATCAACACGAGGACCCAGAAAGAATGGTGATGGTGAGAAGTATCAATATACCAAGAATTCTTAAGAGGTGGTGAAATTCCCACGGCATTCTTGACATAAAAGGTGGTAATACTCCAAGGTAAAGAAGAACAATGCTGGGTAGCAAGGAACTCAAGGTATAACACGAAACATGAACAAGTTTGTGTTGGGGAAAGGCAAGAATGTCGTTGATGATAACACAATCATCGAGGGGCAAGGATGGTATTTTCCATCAAGAATTCAATAGATATTTTGGAAGAGCTCGGAATGTTGATGATCACGACACCTTTGTCGAGAGATTTCACGAAGATGTAATCGATCGACGATGACATCAAGTCAAACGAATGATGAAGCGAAAGGTTATTGGAACCATGGCTGGACACAAACTCGAAATCAAGTTTGTTGTTCAAGGTGAAATGATATGACGATGAAAATCGACGCAAGCTTAGCTCATCGTCGAAAGTTGTGCTCTGGGAATAAGGTCCAGGTAGCACAGTTAAAATCAGCACGACAAGGATATCGCCAAATAGGCTAGGAATGATGTGATGGAGTTCAAACTCGTAAGTAATGAAGGTTACCAAGAGTAGCTTAATCGCGATGCGGACTCGAGTCAGTTATCGGTGTCTTTGAGTGATTAACAACTCAGAGCCCATGAAAAATTGGAATCACTGAGAATGTAGCACTTGATGATGATCTCATAGGTAGTTATGCAGTTCCAAGATAATCTCGAGATACTAGGGGTAATATTCGATGATGATCAAAGTAGAGGTTATGCCGGGTATTGATCCACGAAGACAAGTGCTTACACTTGCATCGAAAATGGTATTCTGAGGAGAACATGGTGGAACCATAATTGAAAATGCGGATCCCGATATAAGATAAACTTATACCAAGGAATATATCATTGAAGAGAAGCTTTAATGATCGATCTACATCGTGTCCATGGGCATGAGCATAAGGTTCAAGGTCGACTCCACTTCTCCAATGCATAACCTTTCATTCACTTCTCACTTTTGAGGAAGTTGTAGTGTTGAAATATTATCTGGCAGAATACCAGGAGTGTATGGCTCGTGAAAACATTCAAGTTCACACATATTAAAGAAGGCATAGGTTCAACCCATCAGGGTCTATTAGGAACATATACCACAAACTTCAATAGTAAATATCACCACTCGAAGCGAGCCTGGTTGGTCAATCAAAGGATAGGATTTACCAATGGAGAAAGAACTTCCAAAGTGATTGAATATGGAGGACGTTATCGGATGAAACCCAACAAAGGATCCGGTGGTCCTCAAGGGATCTCATGTGAGCATCGGTACTCAACCAGAGGAAGAAACAATGCAAGGAGATCTGATTATAGAAACATCTGACTAATCCAAAGTTCAATTGCAAAAGAATTATGATTTCCAAATCAGGGGATCAGAAGCAACGCTCTGATCAAGGATGGATAAGTTGAGTAGGCTTAGGGGTACAATCGATGGCAATTTGATTGGTCGAGATCCAGCTCATGTTTAAAATGACGCCTCGAGCCGGAAAGATAATTTAGAAGGGTCAATTGATGATTTTGTGCATTCGCACATCTTGAATCAATAGGATCAAAAAGATAGTGTCGAAAGATACTAATGAATATTACTAGTGATATGGGAGCATCCATAATGTAAGCATACCAAGTATTTGCGAGCAATAGTTCAAAGAGGATGCTCGGAAGGTCGAATAGCATTTGGAAGACTTTTATGAAACACATGAACAATCGGGGATGGCGGATACTCGACAAGTGCGAGGATTTATTTGAAGGGGTATTCATGTGGCAAAGAACTGCTAGGCAGTAGGCACAAAGTATTCTCGGAATAATAGAGAAAACTTTGGGGTATCTTGTAATACAAGATCAATGGGGGATGATCGTATGAATGGCAAGTGTAAGTAGTTATCCATAAGGATTTATCGGTGGTCGGGAATAGCAAAAGTGATGGGCACAAAGTCTCGAGAGAATATCAAAGAGTATCTTTGGAATCTTCTGGTGAAGCAGGCCATCATCTGGAATGAGGCGCTCTCCGGGTGAAAGTGATAACGAGATCCTAATGTTAGATTTAGCAAAATTCATTTAACCCGAATAGAAGAGAGATAAGAGTCCCAGAGTATAGGTCGAGGAATAAAAGATCCTAATATCACCCAATGGCGATGTGGGCCTGTAAGGCACACAACCATGTTAGTAAAAGTTTTTGCAATGTCTAGACTCGACTTCGGCCAAGGAGTTGGAAAGGGATTCTCTGAGCGATCGGCTCGATACCAACTTGTGACACCCCGATTCAATCGTACACTAATCATGCACGCAAAGCGTGTGCGATCAAGATCGAGGACTCACGGAAGATATCACAACACAACTCTAAAAACATAAATAAGTCATACAAGCATCATAATACAAGCCAGGGGCCTCGAGGGCTCGAATACAAGTGCTCGATCATAGGCGAGTCGTGGAAGCAACAATATCTGAGTACGACATAAGTTAAACAAGTTTGCCTTAAGAAGGCTAGCACAAACCGGGATCTGATCGAAGAGGCGCAGCCTCTGCAGGATCCTCCTAAACTACTCCCAGTGTCGTCGTCGACCTTTGCATGTAGTAGTAGGCACCTCCAGTGTAGTAGTCGTCATCGACGGTGGCGTCGCCTCTGGACTCCAGATCCGGTTGCGACAACCGAGAAAGAAAGGAAAGGGGGAAAAGGGGAGAAAGCAACCGTGAGTACTCATCCAAAGTACTCGCAAGCAAGGAGCTACACTACATATGCATGGGTATATGTGTAAAGGGCCGTGTCGGTGGATGAATGCGAGAATGCGAGTAATAAGAGGGGATATCTAATCACGTCAAGACTACGCTCGCAGCCTCCGTCTTGCAAAGATGTAGAAGAGAGTAGACTGAAGTCCTCCAAGTAGCATCGCCAAGTAGCATCTCCAAGTAGCATCTCCAGAGCATCGCATAGCATAATCCTACCGCGATCCTCTCCTCGTCGCCTGTTAGAGAGCGATCACCGGGTTGTATCCGCACTTGGAAGGGTGTGTTTTATTAAGTATCCGGTTCTAGTTGTCATAAGGTCAAGGTACAACTCCAAGTCGTCCTGTTATCAAGATCACGGCTATTCAATAGATTAACTTCCTGCGGGGTGCACCACATAACCCAACACGCTTGATCCCATTTGGCGGACACACTTTTGAGGTCATGCCCGCCGTGGAAGATCAACACGTCACAGCCCCACCTAGGCACAACAGAGAGTCGAGACGCCGGTCTAAACCTAAGCGCCAGGGTGCAGGCCCATCGCCCAATGCACACCTGCATGTTGCGTGGGCGGCGGAGCGAACTAGCCCCTTAATACAAGAGCGAAGCTTACGTTCCAATCCGTGCGCAGCGTCGCTCGATCGACGTCCACGAAGGCTTCGGTGATACCACGACGCCGGATACCCATAACTACTCCCACGATATGGTTAGTGCGTATAGACCAAATGGCGGACTCGGATCAAATACCAAGATCTCGTTAAGCATGTTAAGTATCCATGAGCGCCGAGCAGGCCAGCCCACTGTCTCCTAGGTGGTCTCAACCTGCCTGCCGCTCCGCCACAAAGTAACGATCGGGGCCGTCGGGAACCCAGGCCCACCTCTACCGGATGGAGCCACTGTCCTTCAAATTTCTCATCGTAATCACTTGCGGGTACTCAATGAGTGACCCGACTTTAGTCACCATCTGTATAGTATGTATGTATGTATAGTATATACCGTGATCACCTCCCAAGTGATCATGGCCCGATAGTATAGCAAGGCGGTCGACAAGAATGTAGGGCCAATGATGATAAACTAGCATCCTATACTAAGCATTTAGGACTGCGGGTAAGGTATCAATGATTGTAGCAACAATGACAAAGCTATGCAATGTAATAGGAGTAATCAAACGGTAACATGCTACACTACTCTAATGCAAGCGGTATAGAGAAGAATAGGCGATATCCGGTGATCAAAGGGGCTTGCACAGTTGCTCGAGACAAGAAGGAGGGTCGTCGGTGGCGTAGTCGTCCACAGGGCATCGGCATCGCCACGGGGCTACCGGAGAAGAGAGGGGTAGAAACAGTAAATACATAGCAAGCAAGTGCATAACAGGACAACAGACAGAGCTAGACGTGTTCTAACGCGGTATGAGGTGATACCGGTGAAGGGGGGAAACATCCGGGAAAGTATCCCCAGTGTTTCACGTTTTCGGGCAGAGGAACCGGAGGGGGAAAGTTGCGAGTTCGATAGGTTAGGGATGCGTGGCGGACAAACGGGCTGCGTTTCCGGATTCGTCTCTTCGTTCCGAGCAACTTTCATGTACAAAGTTTTTCCATCCGAGCTACGGTTTATTTTATATTAATTTTAAAAGATTTAATTCATTTTTAGGATTTATTTAATTATTTAAATTCAACATTATCGAGCATTACACGCCGACGTCAAGATGACGTCGATCAGTCAACAAAGGCGTTGACTGGTCAACTGACATGTGGGTCCCACTGGTCATTGACTGTTTAGCCTAGTCAATGTTTAACTAATCTAACTACTGTTTAATTAAACTAATTAGTTAATTAGGTTAATCTAATAATGATTAATTAACTTAATTAATTTCTTAATTAATTAATTTAATTATTATTATTTAATTAATCATTATTATTATTTAACTCTTTTTTTTAAACGTTCTGTGGGGTGGGGCCCCCACGTCATAGGCCCAGGGGGCCTATCGGGCGTGGTTATCGGGCATAGCCCGAATGGTTGCTGCGGGCATGACCGCAGCCCCGAGAAATGACCAAGGCGAGGATGGCACGCACGATTGCTTTCGAGGGGGACGCCGCGGATGGCGGCGGGCGCGCCAACGCCCAGCGGCAAAGCGGCGACGGAGGCAAGCGGGAAGGGCACGCATTTAGCGCCAGTCGCCGTGGCCGCAGCCGGGCGCTGAGCTTGCCGGATCTGCCGGCGAGGCGCCGAGCGAACGGGCAAAATCTGGCGGTGTCTGTGGGGCGGCTAGCTCTGGTCGTCGGGCGGGCGCAGGGCAGAGCGCCAACACAGGAGGGTGGCGCAGCAGCAAGAGATTGGGGCGGCGGCAAGGGCGAGGAACGCCAGAGGCTGCGGGCGCTGCAGCTGCCTAGCAGCTGGTGGCGCGATAGAGCTGAGGCTCGGCCGACTGAGGCAAGGCGGCGCGAAGCGAGAGCTGAGGCACGGCGACGAGTAGCGTCGGATGGCGGCAGCCGCCTTGTGCAAGTGTCGTGTCGTGTCTTGCAGAGAGGAGCGGGCGAGGAGAGAGAGGAGGTCGGGGCCTCACCGGGAGTGTAGGGTCTGGGAAATGGGCGGCGAGGTTCGGGAGGCCGACGGGATGACACGGCGGAGTGGAGCGATCCGGCGAGGAGGCGAGGCAGTCCGCGGGGAAGCTCGGGCGCCGCGCTGTCTGACAGTGACAGACGCGATGTCGGGGTCCTCCTCCTCTCGATCCCGATCAATCGGGGAGAGAGGAGAGGTGAGATATTTTGAAGTGTCGATGGCGGTGGGTTGGACCGAGGGGAGTGGGGGTTAAGGGAGTGGGGTGTGGGGTGGGCCGGTCGGGGCCTGGTGGTGGCCCAGTTGGGCCTGTGGTCAGCTGGGCCGAAGCCCGGGGGGTTTCTCTCTTTTTTTTCTAGTTTTAGTTTTAGTTTTTCTTTTTTAGCATTTTCCTTTCTTTTATTTCTTTTCCTTTTCTGTTTTTACTTATTTTGAAATACTTAGGCATTTTATAAAATTGTGTTCATTACACCATATTGACTTATGTAAAATATGGTATCTCCCGAACATTTTTGTTT
Source organism: Aegilops speltoides (assembly GCA_021437245.1). Taxonomy (NCBI): domain Eukaryota; kingdom Viridiplantae; phylum Streptophyta; class Magnoliopsida; order Poales; family Poaceae; genus Aegilops; species Aegilops speltoides. The sequence goes on from CM038147.1 coordinate 266,606,282, forward strand.
TAAATTTTGAAAAACTTTTATTGTTTGACTTTATTTCAATTTTGAATTTTGAACGGGATTTGAATCATCGCAAGACTATCAACAGTAATCGTTGTGACGTGGCATCATTAGCGGAGGGTTACTGTAGCGTAACTACCCGGGCGTCACAATGTAATGCACAATGGAAAATGGGCGTCTACAGAATGACTTCATGCGCATAAGATCAAATTAAAACAGAGCACAAAAGAGCCAATGTAGCGAATGTAGCAGACATCCATCATGACTTAAGTTTACAACCCAAAACATCAAATGCATATAACAAGATTTACAAACTTAACAAAATGTAGCAATCCCAGCCCAATATGCTCGCTTGAATACTATCAACCCATACGCTTCTCCTCCTTTGTCATCCAATGACCAAAAAGGTTTGAAGACACAGAGTGTCTAAACGTGCCCGAGAGGTGGTGAAGATATTGTTGCAGCCAGGTCGACGTTGGTGTTGGGTGGAGAAGAAGGGCCTGAAGCGGAAATCTTGACGCAGTAGGACTTAAGTTTAGAACCCCAAACATCAAATGAACAGAACAAGAGTTGCAAACTTAAACAAAATTTAGCAAGCCCAGCCCAATATGCTCACTTGAAGACTATCAACCCATATGCTTCTCCTCCTTTGTCATTAAATGACCAAAAAGGTTTGAAGACATAGAGTGTCTAAACATTCTCGGGAGGTGGTAAAGATATTGTTGCAGCCGGGTCAACGTTGGTGTTGGGCAGAGAAGAAGGGCCTGACGTAGAATCTTGACGGAGTATATGTGAAACTGGTGAAGTCACATCCTCTTCATCATCAATAACATGAGCATGAAGAGTTGGAGCGGAACAGGAGTAGTCAGAAGCTTCAATGGAGGGCATCTCACGTAGTTTAGCATTCACAGGTGGTGTGGAGCAAAACTACTTCTCAGAGAGAGCATCGGCTTCAAGATCATATTTAGAAGCCAAGAGTGTCAATGTCTTCCAGGAACACTTGCAAATCTTATGAGTAACAAACACATTCTTGGTAGCCAAGTTGCGAATGTGATTGATATCAGCAATAACACTCTTGACCATTCATGATGCCTATCTTGCTTTTGATGAAGAGAAACTAGAAGTTCTCTATCTGTCATAGTGCACGTGTGCTTCTGACGCCTTTGAGGCATAGTGCTCGTAGTAGCTTCAGTTGTAGTATCACGAGGCAGGAAAAACTGACCAGGCAGACGATCTTGAGTGGCAGCATTTGGAATGTGAATAGCTTCAACATGGTTCGAAAAACTTTGGTGTGCAGCAGAATCATCAGTAGCTGAAGCTTTGGCAGGATCAGGGTAAATGACTTCATGAATGACTTCAACTTCGGGAAGATAAACATTGTGGTCTATGCATGAAGGCTTGAAGTTGATGTTTGAGCGGTGCTTGATGAGATGCATAATCCATGGAGCATATTCCTTTTGCTAAACAAGATCCATGCTAGAAGCAGGAATTGATGCACGAAGAAGTCTTGAAGATTAAACTTGATGCCATTCACAACATTGTAGAACATAGTCTTCTGTGCACCAAGAAGCTTGTATGTCGAAGCATGCCCTTTGAGTGTCCATAGAGTATGACAAAGAATATGATAGACCGTCTTTGGCAAGTACTCAAGATCATCAATAAAGAAGTCTGTGGGGCAATCAGCTTCAGGAGGCATTGGCTTCATCATTGTGAGCATTTTAGTCATATTTGGCTCTTGTACATGGAAAATGATCTTTGTGGCTTCATCATATGCTACAGAATTGGGATGAAAATCACCACTGGTGCAAGCAAAGGTGTTACATCCAGAATCTCATGAAGCGGCACTTTGAGATGCATGTCGTCAGTCATCCACTCGAGAACCCATGTCTTTGGGTCTCTGCAATAACAAAGATATGGAGAGTTGCAAATAATTGGATTATTAGCTCCTCGTTCCGGTGTTCCTTGTCAACGACAAAGGGCAATAGTCCTACATCTCGAAGAAATTCAATGGCCTGATCAAAACAAGGAATCCCTTCCATGGCTTCAAGGCTGAGACACATTTGAGGAAAAGACTGGTCTTGTCCATATAGCACACTAATGTAATAGGTGTGCTAAAGCTGACTCCAGAAGCAATCAGAGGTGATGCGAGGCTTGTTGTATGGATTCTTGTCAGAGTTGAAGAACGTGTTATGATCCTTGAAGCCAAGCACACTAAATTGAAGCTGATCAACCGGACTAGCTCCACGAAGACGAGGTAGACATGATTCAGGCTTGAGGATAATCTGCCTATTGTTGACGTTGCACTCGAACTGAGGACTAGGGAACTCGGGCGTGCAAAGCCTTGGCCATCTGACGTGAATTTGTTGAACAACGGGGCCAGTTCGATCATCAGCCAACACAATGCTATCATTTGCTTGATCTTCAGCTGGGACTAATGCACTGACTAGGGCTCCATCAGGTGACATGGCAGGAATGGTATTAGCGTCAGCTCCATGAGCTTCAGCAGCAGTGGATTTAGTCTTCGCAACCTGTCTATCTTTGGCTGTTGCAGCCGAGATGTCTTTAGCTTGTTTAGCTTCAAGCTCTTTCGTGGCTTGGGGAGTGACTTCACGAGTGACCTCAGGAGCAACATAGGTATCAACATGTGTTTCCTCTTCAGGAATACTTGTCATGGAGGTGGAGGGCCTTGGGCCTCTTTGAAGCCTATGAAGAGGCTACGATTGTGGAGTTGTTGTATCAACCTCCATGGTCTCCAATGGCGATTCATGAGACTCAAGCACGGGTGTTGTGAATTGTGCTAGAGGAGTAGTGGGAATCACTTCATGAAGTGGTGACTGTGGGTGCTACTCATCCCATAAATCGTCCTAAATGATTGGCGTCGGAGGATTGCTAATGCTAACTTGCTAACTGTTCTCTTGAACAGGCGAAGATACCACATTGGATTCAAGCTGAGGAAGGTCTACGTCATCTGTACAAGCGCCAATGTCTTTAGGAGCAAAGTCGTCATCTTGAATGTCATTAGCTGCATTGATGTCAATGAAGGAAATATGCCCAAGAGGAAATAATAAAGTTGTTATTTTATATTTCCTTATATCATGATAAATGTTAATTATTCATGCTAGAATTGCATTAACCGGAAACTTAGTACATGTGTGAATACATAGACAAAACAAAGTGTCCCTAGTACGCCTCTACTTGACTAGCTCGTTAATCAAAGATGGTTATGTTTCTTGACCATAGACATGTGTTGTCATTTGATGAACGAGATCACATCATTAGATAATGATGTGATGGACAAGACCCATTCGTTAGCTTAGCATAATGATCATTAAGTTTTATTGCTATTGCTTTCTTCGTGACTTATACATGTTCCTCTAACTATGAGATTATGCAACTCCCGAATACCAGAGGAACACCTTGTGTGCTATCAAACGTCACAACGTAACTGGGTGATTATAAAGATGCTCTATAGGTGTCTCCAAAGGTGTTTGTTGGGTTGGCATAGATCGAGATTAGGATTTGTCACTGTGTATCAGAGAGGTATCTCTGGGCCCTCTTGGTAATGCTCATCACTATAAGCCTTGCAAGCAATGTGAATAATGAGTTAGCTGCGGTATGAAGCATTACAGGACGAGTAAAGAGACTTGCCGGTAACGAGATTGAACTAGGTATGATGATACCGATGATCGAATCTCGGGCAAGTAACATACCGATGACAAAGGGAACAATGTATGTTGTTGTGTGGTTTGACCGATAAAGATCTTCGTAGAATATGTAGGAGCCAATATGAGCATCCAGGTTCCGCTATTGGCTATTGATCGGAGATGTGTCTCGATCATGTCTACATAGTTCTCGAACTCGTAGGGTCCACACGCTTAACATTCGATGACGATTTGTATTATGAGTTATGTGCTTTGGTGACCGAAGTTTGTTCGGAGTCCCGGATGAGATCACGGACATGACGAGGAGTCTTGAAATGGTCAAGAGGTAAAGATTGATATATTGGAAGGTTAAATTCGGACACCGGAATGGTTTCAGGAAGTTTTGGATAAATTTTGGAGTACCGGGAGGTTACCGGACCCCCCGGGATATTGTTGGGCCTACATGGGCCTTAGTGGAGTGAGGAGGCAGGAGGCCAAGAGGTGGAACGCGCCCCCCTAGACAAACCTAATTGGACTAGGGGCGGGGGGCGCGACCCCCCCTTTTCTTCTCCCTCTCCCTCTCTCCCTTCCCCCTTGTCCTACTCCGGAAAGGAAAGGGGAGTCCTCCTAGGACTTGAAGTCCTAGTGGGACTCCCCCCACTTGGCACGCCCCCTAGGCCGGCCGCCTCCTCCCCTCCTCCCTTATATACGGGGGCAGGGGGGCACCCCCAAGATATATCAACATTGTCTTAGCCGTGTGCAGTGCCCCCCTCCACCATTTACTCCTCCGATAGTATCATCGTAGTGCTTAGGCGAAGCCTGCGCAGATCACATCATCAACACCGTCATCACACCATTGTGTTGACGAAACTCTCCTTCGACCCTCTGCGGGATCAAGAGTTCGAGGGACATCTTTGAGCTGAACGTGTGCTGAACTCAGAGGTGCCATATGTTTGGTGCTAGATCGGTTGGATTGTGAAGACGTTCGACTACATCAACCGCGTTAACATAACGCATCCGCTTTTGGTCTACTAGGGTATGTGGACACACTCTCCCCCTCTCGTTGCTATGCATCTCCTAGATAGATCTTGCGTGATCATAGGAATTTTTTTAAATTGCATGCTACGTTCCCCAACAGTGGCATCCGAGCCAGGTCTATGCGTAGATGATTTGCGCGAGTAGAACACAAAGAGTTGTGGGCGACAATAGGCATACTACTTACCACCAATGTCTTACTTTGATTCGGCGATATTGTTAGATGAAGCGTCCCGGCCTGACATTACATGACCGTGTTCATGAGACTGGTTCTACCGACGTGCTTTGCACATAGGTGGCTGGCGGGTGTCTGTTTCTCCAACTTTAGTTGAATCATGTTTGATTACGGCCGGTCCTTGTTGAAGGTTAAAACAGCACGCTTGACAAAAAATCGTTGTGGTTTTGATACGTAGGTAAGAACGGTTCTTGCTAGAAGCCCGTAGAAGCCACATAAAACTTGCAACAACAAAGTAGAGGACGTCTAACTTGTTTTTGCAGGGCATGTTGTGATGTGATATGGTCAAGACATGATGTGATATAAATTGTTGTATGAGATGATCATGTTTTGTAACAAAGTTATCGGCAACTAGCTGGAGCCATATGGTTGTCGCTTTATTGTATGAAATGCAATCGCCATGTAATTGCTTTTCTTTATCACTAAGCAGTACTGAAAGTCGTAGAGGCAATAGTTGGCAAGATGACAATGATGCTACGATGGAGATCAAGGTGTCAAGCCGGTGACAATGGAGATCATGACGGTGCTTTGGAGATGGAGATCAAAGGCACAAGATGTCGGCGTTTGGATACGGGGGTACCCAGACTTGCTTTCCTGCGGCCCGCCACGTGGCTCCACCAACGGCCTGGTACGGCCCAGTTTCGACATCGGCAACCCAAGACCCTCGCGAGGCGGACGGCATCAAGACCTCCAAAGGGATTGGCCTCCTCAGGCTGGCTCCTGAGGAGCGGAGATTGCTATGCAAGGCTCACCTCGCGAGGTTCGGATGATGTGAGCCATGACGACCAAGGCTAGGCGGGCGCTAGGCGGGTGCTAGCGGGCGCAGAGTACCAGTTTCCTCTTTCGTGCAAAGGAGGCAAGCAGCAAGCGCGGAGTCCCGAGGAAGTAGTCAAAGGTTTCCATTCTCGTGCAACAAGACCGAGACCGCCAGGATAGCAGGACGGAGGTCATCGCCGAGCCCACCACAGCTTCATGACAGGAGGCTTTTGCAGGTGAGGACCACTTTAGTCAGGATAAGATGTACTTGTTGTCTCCCTTGAAATTTGGCCATTGTGGGATCCCTTCCCCCCTCCATTCGGGTAGAGGACCAAGGCCACTAAATAGGACCTAGCCACCACCAAGGAGAGGAGATCGGATCCATTCCACCTCCATCAGCTCACCAGCTCACTTGAGCCCAAGAACACGCCTCCTGAGGCTGCTCTCCACTGTACTAGTTCTTCCCTAGCCCCTCGAGGCAAATCCACCACAAAGCAGGAGTAGGTTTTACACCGCAAGGTGGCCCGAACCTGGGTAAACTGTTGTGTCCCATTTCCTTCGAGCTCGACGCGTTAGGCTGTGAGATTAGTGAGTCGGCAGACTGGGGATAGAGAGATCTTTGCACGCACCCCAGAGTTCGAACCTCTAAAGGGTTTGCGGAACCCGTAATCCGACATTTGGTGCGCTAGGTAGGGGTGCGACGGAGCTTCCTTTCCGTCGATCGACTCGCATCTGCTCCTCCGCTTCCATGGCTAATGCGCGCCAATCTCGTGCCAGCGCCAGTCCCGCCCTCCTTGCCGTGTTGCTCGAGGACAGCGCCCGGGCGGCGACGATCGCCTCACCGACCCCGTCACGATTCTGAAACGCCGCCACGGGCCCTGATACGTCTCCAACGTATCCACTTTTCCGAACACTTTTGCCCTTGTTTTGGACTCTAACTTGCATGATTTGAATGAAACTAACCCGGACTGACGCTGTTTTCAGCAGAACTGCCATGATCTTGTTTTATGTGTAGAAAAGAAAAATTCTCGAAATGTCCTGGAAATCCACGGAGGCACTTTTTGGAATTAATAAGAATTTCTGGGCGAAAGAAATACATCAGGGGGCCCAGGGCCTGTCCAAGAGACAGGGGGCCCCCCTGTAGGCGCGCCCCCTATCTCGTGGGCCCCCTGGACCTCCACTGACCTCAACTCCAACTGCATATATTCCCGTTCGGGGAGAAAAATAATCAGAGAGAAAGTTTCATCGCGCTTTACGACACGGAGCCGCCGCCAAGCCCTAATCTCTCTCGGGAGGGCTGATCTGGAGTCCGTTCAGGGCTCCGGAGAGGGGGATTCGTAGCCGTCGTCATCATCAACCATCCTCCATCACCAATTTCATGATGCTCACTGCCGTGCGTGAGTAATTCCATCGCAGGCTTCTTTGGGCGGTGATGGGTTGGATGAGATTTACCATGTAATCAAGTTAGTTTTGTTAGGGTTTGATCCCTAGTATCCACTATGTTCTGAGATTGATGTTGCTATGAATTTGCTATGCTTCATGCTTGTCACTAGGGCCCGAGTGCCATGATTTCAGATCTGAACCTATTATGTTTTCATGAATATATGTGTGTTCTTGATCCTATCTTGCAAGTCTATAGTCACCTATTATGTGTTATGATCCGACAACCTCGAAGTGACAATAATCGGGATACTTCTCGGTGATGACCGTAGTTTGAGGAGTTCATGTATTCACTATGTGCTAATGCTTTGTTCCGGTTCTCTATTAAAAGGAGTCCTTAATATCCCTTAGTTTCCGCTAGGACCCCGCTGCCACGGGAGGGTAGGACAAAAGATGTCATGCAAGTTCTTTTCCATAAGCAAGTATGACTATTTACGGAATACATGCCTACATTACATTGATGAACTGGAGCTAGTTCTGTGTCACCCTATATTATAGCTATTACATGCGGAATCGCATCCGGCATAATTATCCATCACTGTTCCATTGCCTCCGAGCTTTTCATATATTGTTCTTTGCTTATTTACTTTTCTGTTGCCACTATTACAACTACTACAAAACCCACAAAACAATTATCTTTACTTTTGCTACTGTTACCTTTATTATCATACTACTTTGCTACTAAACACTTTGCTGCAGATACTAAGTTATCTAGGTGTGGTTGAATTGACAACTCAACTGCTAATACTCAAGAATATTCTTTGGCTCCCCTTGTGTCGAATCAATAAATTTGAGTTGAATACTTTACCCTCGAAAGCTATTGCGATCCCCTACACTTGTGGGTTATCAAGACTAATTTAAAGGCGCCGTTGTTGGGAGCATAGATCTATTCTCCGAGTCACTTGGGATTTATATCTGTTGATCACTATGAAGAACTTGAAAGACGACCGAACTACTATTTTGCCCTCAACTACGAGGGGAGGTAAGGAACTACCATCTAGCTCTGTGATACGTCTCCAACGTATCTATAATTTTTGATTGCTCCATGCTACTTTATCTACTGTTTTGGACTATATTGGGCTTTATTTCCCACTTTTATATTATTTTTGGGACTAACCTATTAACCGGAGGCCCGGCCCAGAATTGCTGTTTTTTGCCTTTTTCAGTATTTCGAAGAAACAAAATATCAAACGGAGTCCAAACGGAATGAAACCTTCGGGATCGTGATTTTCCAACTGAACGTGACCCAGGAGACTTGGACCCTATTCCAAGAAGCGCCAGAGGCGGTCACAAGGGTGTAGGGCGCCCCCCTGGGCGCGCCCCCTACCTCGTGGGCCCCTCGGAGCTCCACCGTCGTACTCCTTCCTCCTATATATACCTACATATCCCCGTATGATCAGAACAGGAGCCAAAAACCTAATTCCACCGCCGCAACCTTTTGTATCCACGAGATCCCATCTTGGGGCCTGTTCTGGAGCTCCGCTGGAGGGGGCATCCACCACGCAGGGCTTCTACATCAACACCATAGCCCCTCCGATGAAGTGTGAGTAGTTTACTTCAGACCTTCGGGTCCATAGCTAGTAGCTAGATGGCTTCTTCTCTCTTTTTGGATCTCAATACAATGTTCTCCCCCTCTCTCGTGGAGATCTATTCGACGTAATCTTCTTTTTGCGGTGTGTTTGTTGAGACCGATGAATTGTGGGTTTATGATCCAGTATTATCTATGGAAAATATTTGATTCTTCTCTGAATTCTTTTATGTATGATTGAGTTATGTTTGCAAGTCTCTTCGAATTATCCGTTTGGTTTGGCCAACTAGATTGGTAGTTCTTGCAATGGGAGAAATGCATGGCTTTGGGTTCAATCTTGCGGTGTCCTTACTCAGTGACAGAAAGAGTTGCAAGGCACGTATTGTATTGTTGCCATCGAGGATAACAAGATGTTTTTTTTATCATATTGCATGAATTTTATCCCTCTACATCATGTCATCTTGCTTAAGGCATTACTCTGTTTTTAACTTAATACTCTAGATGCATGCCGGATAGCGGTCAATGAGTGGAGTAATAGTAGTAGATGCAGAATCGTTTCGATCTACTTGTCACGGACGTGATGCCTATGTACATGATCATTGCCTAGATATACTCATAACTATGCTCAATTCTGTCAATTAGTAATTTGTCAATTTGCCATTTGCCTCTCGTTTGCCTCTCCCCCACTTCACCCTTGCCGTTTTATTCGCCCTCTCTTTCCCAATCTCCTCCTCTCTTTCCCGTTTGCCTTTTCTCGTTGCCTTTTTGTTTGCTCGTGTGTTAGTTTGCTTGCTTGTCATCATGACTAGTCTTATATGTTCTCCGTTATCCCCCGAGAATGAAGTGCTAAATTTTAAACAAAGGGAGGGAGAAAATCTAAAAGATGCTTGGTACAGAATTTGCAATGCTCAGAATAGATCTACCAGGAAGCAATCTACTTCAGTTCTTCTTCGTAATTTTTATGTAGGTGCTAATCCTTGGTATAGATATATCCTTGATACCATTACCGGAGGTAATTTCTTGGGTAGCCATACTTTTGATTCCTATAATGCTTTAATAGATTTATTTGGCTCACCTCCTCTTTTGGTTAATGGAACTATGTTAACTTTGGAGCATGTTATGCAAAGGCTTGAAATTATTGAAAACAAAGTTGCTACCATTGAATCCATTGAAAATCTAGATAAAAAGATTCATAATCAAATTACTCAATATGGATCTATGGTAGCAATGACTTTGAAAAATATTAAGGAGAAGGAACCCATGGTTAATGAAAAAATAAATCTAGACTCTACGCGTATCGATAAACTTGAGGGTATCATTACCAATTTGGGAACCGCTTTTTCTTCCGTAAAGAATACTCCTAGTCCTCCTACTAAAATTGCCAAGCTTATGTATGTTCCTAAAAATAAGGGTGAATCATCTAGTAAGGAAAATGCGGATCTTAAATCTATAAGTATTCATCCCGATCTTTTTACTATCATTAAGGAACCATTTGCTACGAATGAATTTTTCGATCTTATGCCTAAAGGTTTGATAATTTCTAGAAAGAAAGAAAACTCTAAGGGAGGTAGATGCCTCATTGAAGAATTGCCTACCAAAGACGGCACGACCTAGATTTATCTTTGCTTTTATGCCTAGCTAAGGGCGTTAAACGATAGCGCTTGTTGGGAGGCAACCCAATTTTATTTTGTGTTTTTTGTTTTTTCTTCTGTTTAGGAATAAATAATCCATATACCTTCTGTTTGGATGTGGTTTTATGTTTTAATTAGTGTTTGTGCCAAGTAGGACCTATAGGATAACCTACGATGATAGTTGATTTGATTCTGCTGAAAAACAGAAACTTTAGCGCTCACGAGATTAGCTGCCATTTTTTACTGGAGAGTGATTTTGCGTTGATTCTTTTTGCTGCTGATCAACAAACAAATGTTCCAGAACTTCCTAGTTTGGTAGAATTTTTAGAGTTCCAGAAGTTTGCGTTAGTTACAGATTACTACAGACTGTTCTGTTTTTGACAGATTCTGTTTTTCGTGTGTTGTTTGCTTATTTTGATGAATCTATGGCTAGTAAATTAGTTTATAAACCATAGAAAAGTTGGAATACAGTAGGTTTAACACCAATATAAATAAATAATGAGTTCATTACAGTACCTTGAAGTAGTCTTTGTTTTCTTTCTCTAACGGAGCTCACGAGATTTCTGTTGAGTTTTGTGTTGTGAAGTTTTCAAGTTTTGGGTGAATTCTTTTGATGGATTATGGAACAAGGAGTGGCAAGAGCCTAAGCTTGGGGATGCCCATGGCACCCCCAAGATAATCCAAGGACACCAAAAAGTCAAAGCTTGGGGATGCCCCGGAAGGCATCCCCTCTTTCGTCCACTTCCATCGGTAATTTACTTGGAGCTATATTTTTATTCACCAACTTGATATGTGTTTTGGTTGGAGAGTCTTGTATTATTTGTGTCTTTGCTTGTTAGTTTACCACAATCATCTTTGCTGTACACACCTTTTGAGAGAACCATACATGAATTGGAATTTGTTAGAATACTCTATGTTCTTCACTTATATCTTTTGAGCTTGATAGTTTTGCTCATAGTGCTTCACTTATATCTTTTGAGCGTGATAATTTTTGCTCTAGTGCTTCACTTAGATCCTTTTGAGCATGGTGGTGGATTTGTTTTAAAGAAACTTGATCTCTCATGCTTCACTTAGATTATTTTGAGAGTCGTTAATAGCATGGTAAATTGCTTAATGTTAATATACTTGGTATTCAAGATATCTGAAACTTTCTTTTGAGTGCGTTGAATACTAAGATAAGTTTGATGCTTGATAATTATTTTGAGACATGAAGGTGATAATATTAGAGTCATGCTAGTTGAGTAGTTGTGAATTTAAGGAATACTTGTGTTGAAATTTGTGATTCCCGTAGCATGCACGTATGGTGAACCGTTATGTGATGAACTCGGAGCATGATTTATTTATTGATTGTCTTCCTTATGAGTGGCGATCGGGGACGAGCGATGGTCTTTTCCTACCAATCTATCCCCCTAGGAGCATGCGCTTAATACTTTGCTTTGATAACTTCTAGATTTTTGCAATAAGTATATGAGTTCTTTATGACTAACGTTGAGTCCATGGATTATACGCACTTTTTCCCATCCTTCCATCATTGCTAGCCTCTCTAATACCGCACACTTTTCGCCGGTATCATACACCCACCATATACCTTCCTCAAAACAGCCACCATACCTACCTATCATGGAACTTCCATAGCCATTCCGAGATATATTGCCATGCAACTTTCCACCGTTACGTTTATTATGACACGCTCCATCATTGTCATATTGCTAGCATGATCATGTAGTTGACATCGTATTTGTGGCAAAAGCCACCTTTCATAATTATTTCATACATGTCACTCATGTTTCATTGCATATCCCGGTACACCGCCAGAGGCATTCATATAGAGTCATATTTTGTTCTAAGTATCGAGTTGTAATTGTTGAGTTGTAAAGAAAATAAAAGTGTGATGATCATCATTATTAGAGCATTGTCCCAGTGAGGAAAGGATGATGGAGTCTATGATTCCCCCACAAGTCGGGATAACACTCCGGACGAAAATAAAAAAAAGAGGCCATAAAAAAAGGGAGAAAAGGCCCAAATAAAAAAATGAGAGAAAAAGAGAGAAGGGACAATGCTACTATCCTTTTACCACACTTGTGCTTCAAAATAGCACCATGATCTTCATGATAGAGAGTCTCTCATTTCGTCACTTCCATATACTAGTGGGAATTTTTCATCATAGAACTTGGCTTGTATATTCCAATGATGGGCTTCCTCAAAATTCCCTAGGTCTTCGTGAGCAAGCGAGTTGGATGCACACCCACTTAGTTTCTTTTGTTGTGCTTTCATATACTTATAGCTCTAGAGCATCCGTTGCATGGCAATCCCTACTCACTCACATTGATATCTATTGATGGGCATCTCCATAGCCCGTTGATACGTCTAGTTGATGTGAGACTATCTTCCCTCTTTTTGTCTTCTCCACAACCACCGTTCTATTCCACCTATAGTGCTATATCCATGGCTCACGCTCATGTATTGCGTGAAGATTGAAAAAGTTTTGAGAATGTCATAAGTATGAAACAATTGCTTGGCTTGTCATCGGGGTTGTGCATGATTTAAATACTTTGTGTGGGGAAGATGGAGCATAGCCAGACTATATGATTTTGTAGGGATAACTTTCATTGGCCATGTTATTTTGAGAAGACATAATTCCTTTGTTAGTATGCTTGAAGTATTATTATTTTTATGTTAATATGAACTTTTGTCTTGAATCTTTCGGATCTGAATATTCATACCATGATTAAGAAGATTTACATTGAAATTATGCCAAAGTATCACTCCGCATCAAAAATTCTTTTTTATCATTTACCTACTCAAGGAAGAGCAGGAATTAAGCTTGGGGATGCTTGATACGTCTCCAACGTATCTATAATTTTTGATTGCTCCATGCTACTTTATCTACTGTTTTGGACATCTTGGGCTTTATTTTCCACTTTTATATTATTTTGGGACTAACCTATTAACCGGAGGCCCAGCCGAAATTGCTTTTTTTTGCCTTTTTCAAGATTTGAAGAAATGAATATCCAACGAGTCCAAACGGAATGAAACCTTGGGATCGTGATTTTCCAACCGAGCGTGACCTAGGAGACTTGGACCCTACTCCAAGAAGCGCGAGAGGCGGTCACGAGGGTGGAGGGCGCCTGGTGCGCCCCTACCTCGTGGGCCCCTCGGAGCTCCACCGACGTACTCCTTCCTCCTATATATACCTCGTATCCCGTATGATCGTAACAGGAGCAAAAACCTAATTCCACCGCCGCAACCTTCAGATCCACGAGATCCCATCTTGGGGCCTGTTCGAGCTCTGGGAGGGGCATCCACCACGGAGGGCTTCTACATCAACACCATAGCCCCTCTGATGAAGTGTGAGTAGTTTACTTCAGACCTTCGGGTCCATAGCTAGTAGCTAGATGGCTTCTTCTCTCTTTTTGGATCTCAATACTGTGTTCTCCCCCTCTCTCTCGTGGAGATCTATTCGATGTAATCTTCTTTTTGCGGTGCATTTGTTGAGACCGATGAGTTGTGGGTTTATGATCCAGTATTATCTATGGAAATATTTGATTCTTCTCTGAATTCTTTTATTTATGATTGAGTTATCTTTGCAAGTCTCTTTGAATTATCCTTTGGTTTGGCCAACTAGATTGGTAGTTCTTGCAATGGGAGAAGTGCATGGCTTTGGGTTTAATCTTGCGGTGTCCTTACTCAGTGACAGAAAGAGTTGCAAGGCACGTATTGTATTGTTGCCATAGAGGATAACAAGATGGGGTTTTTATCATATTGCATGAATTTATCCCTCTACATCATGTCATCTTGCTTAAGGCGTTACTCTGTTTTTAACTTAATACTCTAGATGCATGCTGGATAGCGGTCGATGAGTGGAGTAATAGTAGTAGATCTTGCGAATCGTTTGATCTACTTGTCACGGACGTGATGCCTATATACATGATCATTGCCTAGATATACTCATAACTATGCTCAATTCTATCAATTGCTCAACAGTAATTTATTCACCCACCGTAGAATACTTATGCTCTTGAGAGAAGCCACTAGTGAAACCTATGGCCCCCGGGTCTATTCTCATCGTATCAATCTATATCACTTTATTTACTTGCTTTGTTTTTACTTTTCCTTTACTTTTACTTTGCATCTATCTACCAAAAATACCAAAAGTATTATGTCTATCAGATCTCACTCTCGTAAGTGACCGTGAAGGGATTGACAACCCCTAAGCGTTGGTTGTGAGTTGCTATCGTGTTGTGCAGTTACGAGGGACTTGCACGTGACCTCCTACTGGATTGATACCTTGGTTCTCAAAAACTGAGGGAAATACTTACGCTACTGTGTTGCATCATCCTCTCCTCTTCGGGGAAAACCAACGCAAGCTCGAGACGTAGCACTCTGCACTAGATTCTTCTTCCATTATTAGTAAGCTTGCGACACCTAAACCTGCTACTGCTATGAATTCTGATATGTCGCATGTTATTGATGATGCCACTTCTGCTATGAATGATGAAACTACTTTTGTGCGTGATACTACTTTGCCATTAGGTGAATTTCTTGATGAACAACTTGCTAGAGTTAGGGGGAATGAAAATATTAAAGATGCTATTATTGATGATAGTGATGATGAAGGTTCTCCCAATGATTATGTATTGCCTGTTGCTCCTAAGGGTTATGTTATGAATGAAGAAGCTGCTAGGGAAATCTTTGCTTGCAATGATAGATATGATCTTAAGAAATTATTACCTAAATGGAAGCAGCAGTCTCTTAATGCTAGAATGAAACCTAACCCTGCTTTTGTTACTTCACCTATCTGTGTTACTGATAAGGATTATGAATTCTCTGTTGATCCTGAGTTTATTACTTTAGTTGAATCTGATCCTTTTTATGGCCTTGAATCTGAAACTGTTGTGGCACATCTTACCAAGTTGAATGATATAGCTACCCTGTTTACCAATGATGAGAAGTCTCGCTACTTTTATATCCTTACGATATTTCCGTTCTCATTAAAGGGTGATGCTAAGACTTGGTACAATTCTCTTGCTCCTGGTCGTGTGCGTAGTCCCCAGGATATGATTTATTACTTCTCTGCTAAATATTTCCCTGCTCATAAGAAACCAGCTGCCTTGCGGGAAATATATAATTTTGTGCAAACCAAAGAAGAGAGTCTTCCACAAGCTTGGGGGAGGCTTCTCCGGTTACTTAATGCTTTGCCTGATCATCCTCTTAAGAAAAATGAAATACTTGATATCTTTTATAATGGACTAACCGATGCTTCCAAGGACAACTTGGATAGTTGTGCTGGTTGTGTTTTCGAGGAAAGAACAATCGTGAAGCTGAAATATTATTGAATAATATGTTGACTAATGAAAATAATTGGACTCTTCCCGAGCCAATTCTGAAGTAATTCTGAACCAATTGAGCCAACTCCACGAGCCTATTCCTAAACCCACTCCAAGAAGAGAGGTGTTTTATTTCTCACTCTGAAGATATGCAAGAGGCAAAGAAATCAATGAAAGAAAAAGGTATTAAAGCTGAAGATGTTAAGAATTTACCTCCTATTGAAGAAATACATGGTCTTAATATTCCGCCTGTTGAAGAACCACATTGTCTTGATAACCCGACACAGGTAGTAAAGGTAAATTCTCTCTATAGATATGATAAAGTTGAAATCCCCACTACTAAATTCCATAGCCCTTGCTTAGATGAATTGGATGACTTTATGGCTAGACAAGAAAGTTTTAATGCTTATGTTGGTAGAGAGTTAAAGAATAATAATTCCGAGATAGGACGCATGAGCGATAATATGGCTAGAGTTAAAGGTGAACTAGAACTCGTTAGCAAATATGCTTCTATGGTTGCTACTCAAGCTGAGCAAGTACTTAAAGCTCAAAATGAATTGCTTGAGGAATTAAATAATAAAAATGACTTTGCTGTTAGAGTGGCTACTAGAACTGGTAGAATGACTCAGGAACCTTTGTATCCTGAAGGCCACCCAAAGAAAATCGAGCAAGATTCTCAGAGAAATAATTTAGAGGCACCTAGTTCTTCTAAAAAGAAGAAAAAGAAAAACGATAGAACTTTGCATGCTTCTAGTGAACCTACTGTAGACACACCTGAGAATCCCAATGATATTTCTATCTCGATCTCAAAAGCAGAATCGGTGATGAACATGAACCTAGTGATAATGTTAATGATAATGATCATGTTGATGCTCAACCTAGCAAAGACAATGATGTAGAGATAGAACCTGCTATTGATCTTGATAACCCACAATCAAAGAATCAACGTTATGATAAGAGAGATTTTGTTGCTAGGAAGCACGGTAAAGAAAGAGAACCATGGGTTCAAAAACCCATGCCCTTTCCTCCTAAACCATCCAAGTCAAAGGATGATGAGGATTTTGAGCGCTTTGCTGAAATGATTAGACCTATCTTCTTACGTGTGCGCTTAACTGATATGCTTAAAGTAAATCCTTATGCTAAATATATGAAGGATATCATTACAAATAAAAGAATTATACCGGAAGCTGAAATTTCGACCATGCTTGCTAATTACACTTTTAAGGGTGGAGTACTAAAGAAACTTGGAGATCCGGGGGTACCAACTATACCATGCTCCATTAAAAGAAATTATGTTAGAACTGCTTTATGTGATCTTGGAGCCGTTGTTAGTGTTATGCCTCTCTCTTTATATCGTAGACTAGAATTGAATAAGTTGACACCTACTGAAATATCTTTGCAAATGGCTGATAAATCAACTGCTATACCTGTTGGTATTTGTGAGGATGCGCCCATTGTGGTTGCAAATGTCACTATCTTAACGGACTTTGTTATTCTTGATATTCCCGAGGATGATAGTATGTCTATTGTCCTTGGTAGACCTTTTCTTTATACTGCAGGGGCTGTTATTGATTGCAACAAAGGCAATGTCACTTTTCATGTTAATGATAATGAGCATACGGTACACTTTCCGAGGAAACAATCTCAAGTTCATAGCATCAATTCTATTGGAAAAGTTCCAACTATTATTATTGGAGGTTTTGAATTTCCTCTCCCTACTGTCAAGAAAAAGTATGATATTCTTATTCTTGGGGATTTTCATATCCCCGTTGAGGTAACTTAGTGTTATTTGAAATTTCACCGGTTCCGTGTTATTTGGAATGAGTTTGTTAACAAGACTTGATCAACCTTGTTAGTGGATTCATTTTGATGATCACGACATGGATAAAACTAGAAGGCACAACCTTCTGTACCCTCTTTTTACTTTCTGTTATTTAGAATAAATAAAGCAAAAATAGTATTATCTGTCTGTTTTCTGAATTATCCATGCATTAAAAAATAGTCTGAAAATAAAAGTGCTCCGAATGCCCTGCAAATTTAGTATGATTTTTCTGGAATATTTGAGGATTTTAGGCACTGAAAACACTACAGGAGGGGCAAGCACCAGGCCACGAGAGTGGAGGGCGCGCGCCCCCTATAGGGTGCGCCCCTGTCTCGTGTGCCCCTGGTGGCCCCCCTCCACTTATGCCAGCACCCACACACTTCATCTTGTACCCAAAAAAAATCCCCATCCAGCTCAAGCACGAGTTCTAGCTCATTTTGCTGCGATTTTCGATCTCCTTGCTCAAAGCTCCATTCAAAAAACTGCTTCGGGAGATTGTTGCTTGGTATGTGACTCATCCATTGGTCCAATTAGTTTTTGTTCTAGTGCTTTATTCATTGCAAATTTTTGCTGCATAGGTGACCATGTTCTTGAGCTTGCACGTTAAATTTATGAGGTCCCAAGCAATTCCAATGCATGATATAGGCTCTAGGCACTTGTAGGAGTAGTTGCTATCAATTTTGTTTAGTTTTATTCACTTTTATTTTAAAGTTACTAAAATTTCAGAAATTTTCAGAAAATGTTGAGGAAACTTTTGAGGGGCTCTTCTAGCCAAAGCTCTCAGGAAAAACAAGCCAAAGAGAAGGAAAAAGCCAAGTATAATCTCCCTCGCTTAGCGGAAGTACAATCGTGTGAATGGCCATGTGAGGATTTCTTGAAAGAAGCTGGAATTCATGAAGATTTTTATTCTTTGATCGAGACTGCAGGCCTCACCGGTTTCATCAACGACCGAATCGATCAGTATCTCTTACTCACCAATACTTTCGTGCAAAACTTTTACTATTATCCTAAGAAGTCACCGCCTACAGTATCATTTCATTTATATGATGAATTCAAAGAAATGTCTTTACGTAATTTTTGCGCGGTGTGTAGGATACCTTATGAGGGAGAATTAGAGGAACCCCATCGTGAAGATGTGGGTGGCTTTGTTAATACTATAGCTGTAGAGGAGCCAAAGAAGGGCTCTGAGGCAAAAGTCTCTAGCATACACTATCCTGTTTTACGCTAATTTGCCATATTTGCTAGTAGATGCTTGATTGGTCATGGAAATAGTGGAAACCTTAGTGTTCCTGATATTATCATCCTTCAACATGCCTTGCTTGGAGACAATACTTTTATTATGGGTGCCGTTGTTGCTAAACGGCTAGCCCTGAATCGTACAAAAGGCCCCATATTTAGAGGTATCTATGCTGCACGTCCTGCTAGACATTTTCAGATACCCATTAGACACCATGAGAAGGAGGAGATAAAATTGCCTCCTCACATTTTAGATTACAGGAGCATGGTAGCACACAAGTTTATTGTTGACAACGAGGAGAAGATGCTCTTGTATAAACTTAGATTTAATAAGAAACACATTGAGATTATTATTTTGCCTGCGCCTCTGTTGTTTGATTTGCTTGCAGAAAATTTTTTTGTCACACTGGAATTGGTGAACAATCATCGAGCCCAAGCTTTTACTCCAGAACCTGAACCTGAGCCGGAACCTGAACTGGACCCTTATCGTGCATCATCTGTCCAGTGGGATCCGGAGATGACCAGCCAGTGGTATCCTGATTACACCTCCCAGTACACCGGGGAGAGTAGCGGCAGTCCTTGGTACTAGACCAACTTAGGCCAAAAGCCTAAGCTTGGGGGAGTATGTATTTCACACCGACTTTAAATTCATGTTCACACACTAGTCGTCAGTGCTCATACTCTTTCATTGTACTATCCATGCTAGTTTAAATTTCTTTTTCTAGTTTTCTTCTTGTGTGTTTGTTAAAGAAAAACCAAAAAAATTAGTTAGTTTAATATCCATGCTTGTAGTAGAAATTAAAATGAAAACCCAAAAAGATTTCTAGTTCTTCTTTTTTTACTTGTTGGGAGCTTTCCCGTGTAAATAGTTTTATTTTTTCTTTTCTTTCCTTTGAGAGTAGAAGACCTTATTGAAAATGTTTAGTGGCTCTCATATGCATGATTGTTTATTTAATTTAGAGCCCATATTACTTGTCTTCTCTCTTGAGTTGAATGCTCGCAGATTCCATCTTAGTCCAATGCACGTGCACTCTTATTATTATACACATCGTTCGGTCGTGCAAGTGAAAGGCAATGATGATGATATATGATGGACTTATTGGGATGAGAAAAGCTGGTATGAACTCGACCTATCTTGTTTTTGTAAATATGATGAGTTCATCGTTTCTGAGTCAGCTTATTATTAAGTAAACATATTTGCAATGACATTTAGAGATTATAGTTGCTTATGCCATGCCTGATTAGCTATGAGTTATAATGGTTTACCTTGCGTGCCAACATGCTATTAGAATGATTATGATGTGATATGATGGGATGGTATCCTCCTTTGAATGAATTGAGTGACTCGACTTGACACATGTTCACGCATGTAGTTGAATCAAATCAACATAGCCTTCATGATATTTATATTCATGGTGGATTATATCCTACTCATGCTTGTACTCGGTGTGAATTAATTTTAATGCATGTTTATGACTGTTGTCGCTCTCTCTCGGTTGGTCGCTTCCCGGTCTTTTGCTAGTCTTCACATGTACTAAGCGGAATACTGCTTGTGCATCAAACTCCTTAAACCCCAAAGTTATTCCATATGAGTCCACTATATCTTCTGTGTATATGTGTTTACTGCCGTTCCAAGTAAATATGTATGTGCCAAACTCCAAACCTTCAAATGAAATTCTGTTTTGTATGCTCGAGCAGCTCATGTTACAACTAGGGCTGCCTATATCTTCCATGCTAGGTGGGTTATTCTCAAGAGGAGTGGACTCCGCTCCTCATTCACGAGAAAGGGCGTGAACCGGATGCCCAATCCCATGATCCAAAAGATCAAAGCAAATCAAAATAATTAAACAAAACTCCCCCAGGGCTGTTGTTAGTTGGAGGCACTCGTCGTTTTGAGCAAGCCATGGATTGATGCTTGTTGGTGGTTGGGGGAGTATAAACCTTTACCATTCTGTTTGGGAACTGCCTATAATGCATGTAGTATGGAAGATACAGCCATCTCATAGTTGTTGCGTTGACAGCAAAAGTATGCCGCTCAAAATGTTATTCAATCTCTATTTTAAAATCGAGCTCTGGCACCTCTACAAATCCCTGCTTCCCTCTGCGAAGGGCCTATCTATTTACTTTTATGTTGAGTCATCACCCTTCTTATTAAAAGCACCCGCTGGAGAGCACACTGTCATTTGCATTCGTTTCTATTGGTTTATATTGGGTATGACTTGACTGGATCTCTTTTACCATGAATTACAATGTTTAGTCAGTCCTTAATCTTTAAAGGTGCTCTGCATTTATGTTTTGCGGTCCCAGAAAGGGCTAGCGAGATACCATTTTGTTATATCATGTTATGATTATTTTGAGAAAGTGTTGTCATCCGAGTTTTATTATTATGGTTCGCTAGCTAATTGTGCTATTGATATGAGTAATTGTGAGACCTAAGTGTTATTGTGAGTATGGTTAGTTCATAATATTTGCTGAAACTTCAATGCTGACTTTTCATGTTACAACAACAAGAGCAAACAAAGTTTGTAAAAGTTTTTCTTTATCACTTTCAGTTTATCAACTGAATTGCTTGAGGACAAGCAAAGGTTTAAGCTTGGGGGAGTTGATACGTCTCCAACGTATCTACTTTTCCAAACACTTTTGCCCTTGTTTTGGACTCTAACTTGCATGATTTGAATAAAACTAACCCGGACTGACGCTGTTTATAGCAGAACTGCCATGATGTTGTTTTATGTGTAGAAAAGAAAAGTTCTTGGAATGTCCTGGAAATCCACGGAGGCACTTTTTGGAATTAATAAGAATTTCTGGGCGAAAGAAATACATCAGGGGGCCCAGGGCCTATCCACGAGACAGGAAGGCGCCCCCCCTGTAGGGCGCGCCCCCTATCTCGTGGGCCCCCTGGAACTCCACCGACCTCAACTCCAACTCCATATATTCACGTTCGGGGAGAAAAAAATCAGAGAGAAAGTTGCATCTCGTTTTACGACACGGAGCTGCCGCCAAGCCCTAATCTCTCTCGGGAGGGCTGATTTGGAGTCCGTCCGGGGCTCCGGTGTCGGGGTCGCTCTCTTCTGCGGCCTCGAGCACCTATGGGGCACTGGGGGCCCCTTCTGGTTCGGCAAGGGAGCAGGGGTCGCGCGCAGAGCAGATCGAGGTCAGGCGCACGCGGGGAGACAGTCGATCTTTACCCAGCTTCGGGGCTCTCCGGAGAGATAACACCCCTACTGCTGCTCTGTGTTGTTATAGAATCTAGCTCGAGCGTGCGAGCATATGGTGGTGCTGCGGGTGTCGAATGAACCGAACCCCTTCTACGTGCGCATGGGCCTCCCTTTTATAGTCCGAAGGGGGTACCCACAGGTGGCAGCGTAGGAAGAGGGGGTAGAAACGTAAAAGCGCAGGTTGGTACAGCGATTACTGTGAGGCCCTACCTAACTCTGACGACAGGGGACAAGGGCATTAAATGCCCGTCCGGTCGCCCAACAGTGCAGGTGGAGTGACCGTTAAGTGAGCCTCCGGGTGCCACGATGGCGTCTCTGTCGGCTCCGTTTGCCACCTCGCTCTGCATGGTTGCATAGCATCTCGCCACGTGCTCTTGGGATGGCCTGGTGATGACACGTCACTGGGTGCGCAGGAGTTGGGTCGCAGCCTCGCCGCGGCAAGTGCCTTGCCGCGGTCCTTTTGTTGTGCTGGCAAGCTTGCCGGCCACTGGACCTTGCCGGGGCGCGCGGGGCGCCGCAGCAAGTTTTCTGGTGATGCCATGGTTAGCCCTCCCGGCAAGCTCTTCTTGCCGGGGCCTTCGTGTTCTTGGCTGGTACTTTGTTCTTGAATGGCAGTGATAAGGAGTGGTGGGGAGCCTTGCCGGACGTCAGGCGAGCCTCGCCGCGGGGTGCTGCGACTGCCCGTGCACAAGTTCGGGGTACTAAGGTGCCCCCCTACTTTAGTACACCGACAGGAGCCCCCGGGCCTGGGCCATACACGGTGCCGAGCGTTGTTGGGCCAGGCCCAAGACAGTGCTCGGGCACACGTGGCCTGGGTCTGCACAGCAACGGGCTCCGCACCCACCGCGCTCTCCCACAACGGCACGCGTCGATTGCGGCGTCGTGGGGGACGTGGGTGGCGGATGCGCCCTTTAAGGCATCCATACCCGTGATCGTGGTGCAGGGCGAGGTCTTTTCACCCGTCGCTCCGGCCCCGCTTTTTCGCCACGCGGCCCTCATGCATGGGGGTCGTGGGCGGCGAAGGTGGGAGGCCGAGCCGTCACGGGCGAAGATGGTGGGTCGGCCCCGCTCCTCTACCCCTCTCGCTTTCCGATTGGCTGGGCGGGGCGGCTGAGCCCCCACCTCGTCCTTTAAAAGGGGCGGAAGGGGAGCACAATAGTCTTGCACCTCCTCTCTTCCCTTCGTCTTCAACTTCCGTTACTCCTCCTCCCATCTGCTATGGAGGGAGGGAATCCTGGTTCTTCTACGGTGGCAGCAAGGGTCGCCTCTAGGCAGCGCGCCTCTCCCTATCCTGCACCCGTGGCGGCGGAGCCGGCCACGAGGGGGAGAGGTAGGGGCGGGCCGCGACGGGCCGAGGACGTGGTCGAGGCGGTCGGGGAGAGGCGGCCGGGCGATCGCCTCCCGTCTCCGCCGGCGGCTTTTCTCGAGGCGGTCCACACCGAGACGATCCTGGGAGTTCTTCATCAAGCTGCGCCGAGCCTCGTCGCCGCCTCCGGCTGCCAGCCCGTTCGCGAAAAGCGATGGAACCGGATCCGCCCGAGGTGATGGAGTTGCGCATGAGGGGCTGCGGGATCAGCGGCACTCGAGTGAGTGTCGTGTCCCCAGCCCCGGCGTGATGTACTTCGACCGAGGGTGGAAGGCGTTCGCCCGCATCCACAGCTTGACGGCGGGGTTTACCCCCCATTTCAAACTAATGGAGGGCGACCTTCTCGCCGTCAAGGTCTTCGGGGACTACGGGACCCGGGCGAGATGCTGCGTGGACAGCTCCTCCGATAGCGAAGGTCCCTCCTCGAGCGAGAGTGACGAGGAGGTGAGCGACAGCGACGACGACGAGGATGGCGGGTCCGACTAGGCGTCGGACGCTGCCACGTGCGCCACCGGCGACCCCATCATCCGGGTCGCCGGCCTTCTGAACTCCCGGGGCCGTCTCCTTGGGCGGCTGACGTAGGGAGGCTGCGGAAGAGGAAGAGGGGTGGCGGCAAGGCCGTCAAATCGGAGTACGAGGGCGAGGAGCCCTCGTCAGCGTGCTGACGTCCCACCACCCCGTCTTCAAGCTCTGCCTCCGGCACCTCCGTCTCCGCCAAGCCTGGGCGTCCCCGAAGTTCTCTTGGTGTCTTCGCGCCAGTAGCTCTCCTAGGCGCCCCTTTCGCCCTCCCCGGCAAGCTTCTCTTGCCGGGGACTCCTTGACCTACCTCCTGAACAGAGAAACAGGAGGGGGATTATGGGCACCTTATCTTTTAACTTGTAAGCCTTTGGGCCTTAGTTGCATTTAAAATATGTAATCCTCTCTATCATGTTTTTCATCCTCGTATGGACTTGTACTAAACCGGGATGTTTTTAATGAAAAAGAAGAGGGGAACGCTTGTCGGGCCAAGTCCTCGACTTTGTGCTTTGTACATTCCCACCCTACGCTTCTAGGGGACTCGTCGGCTTAACACACGTCTTGAGTCTTGGGACGTCGGAGTTCACCGGGCGGTGTTGCTTCCGCAAGGAGACCTTGCGGGCGATTCTGGCAGCGCTTGTGTTCTTGGCGGACTCGAAACAACCCAAGGGCGCAACTTAGCCGCGACTCGGCCCCTCCTCGCGCGGGTTTCTTTTTACAAAGCACACTCGTTCAAGGACGCGGCCCCGCCTTCCCCGGTCCACAAGAGGATGCATGACGAGGGATGAGAAACTTATCTGACTCCATAGCTTCCCGGCGACCTTGGTTTGCCGGGAGAGGAACCTTGGCACTCGCAGCCCCAATGGCTAACTAGTCGAGAACTTTGCCAACACGTCCTTCTGGCTTCTCCTTGCCACTGTAATCATAGTCATGAAAATAACTGAGACAGCGCTGAAAATAAGCTATTCTTTCATGATGCGATTCTACCATGCGATGCCATTCTTTGTCCTTCGTATGTTCGCACTCTACGCTTCTGGGGAACTTGCCGGGGCGAACACACTTGCTGAGCGCGGGATATCAGAAGCCCGCTGGCGGTGTTGTTCCCGGCAAGAAACCTTCTCGGGCCGGTTGCAGCGCACCTGTATTGCCGAGCGGACTCGGGAACAAAGCAAGGTGCAACCTAGCCGCGAGTAGGTTCCTCTGCGCACAAGTTTCTCATACGAAGGCTGCCCTATGGCAAGGCTTCCTATGTTATGCCCTCCGTTTCGTCGTGTCCCTTGTACGTTTTTAACCCTACGCTTCTAGGGAACTTGCCGGGCTAACACACTTGCTGAGTCTGGGACGCGTCGGCAGACTTCTTTGGCGGTGTTGTATCCGCAAGAAACCTTCTCGGGCGATTCTGAGATTCTGCATTGTTGAGCGGACTCGAAACAAAGCAAGAACGCAACTTAATCCCGAGTCGGCTCCTCTGCGCACAGGTTTTTTTTACAAGGGATAAACGCTCGAGGGGTATAACACAGGGCTATGGGACTGAGAAGTGCTCTTGCACAAAAGCTCGGGTGACTTAGCTTTTCTGTCTTCGGTGGGCTGATGGGGTCGTACTTCTTCCTTGGTTTCCACCACCCCTTTGTATGTGTTTTTTACGCTTTTCGGGGAACCCTTTGGTGCAAACACACTTGCTGAGTGCAGGGCACTAGCAGCCCGCTGGCGGTGTTACCTCCGGCGGGAAGAACTTGGCGGGCTGGTTGCGGCGCGCTTCTACCGCCGAATGAATTCAAAGCGGATTGACGGCGCAACCTAACCACGACCCGACCCCTCTGCGCTCGGGTTCTTCATACAAGGGGTGGACTTCTAGAAAACACGATCTCAAAAGCTTGCAGTTCGGTAGCTTTCTTTGCTTCCTCAGCCGGCAGAGCTCGATGGCGTGTCCTCGACGGCAGCGCAGCGCTCTGGGGAGG
Source organism: Aegilops speltoides (assembly GCA_021437245.1). NCBI lineage: Eukaryota > Viridiplantae > Streptophyta > Magnoliopsida > Poales > Poaceae > Aegilops > Aegilops speltoides. Next base: position 266,631,988 of record CM038147.1, read on the forward strand.
GGTGCGTGCCGGAGTCGGCACCAGAGCTACTTTCGCCGGACTTGGCCTTCTTCTTCTCCCGGGGAGCTTCAGCGGCAAGTGGCTCGTGCTCTACTGCAGCTGATGCTTCCTGGTATATCTTGTCGGCGCAGATGAGCGCATCCCTCTTGTCGCCTTGGACGGAGATGACACTCATCGGACCGGGCATCTTGAGCACATTGTACGCATAGTGAGAGGCCGCCGTGAACTTAGCGAGTGCGGGTCGGCCGAGTATCCCGTTGTAGGGCAAGGGGATATCAGCCACATCGAACGTGACCCTCTCAGTCCTGAAGTTCAGTTTGCTGCCAAACGTCACTGGCAATGTGATCTTCCCCTTAGGCTTGCTCCTTCCCGGATTTATTCCTTGAAAGGCACCAGTTTCTTCGAGCTCGCTGTTGGGGATCTGGAGTTTCTTGAGCACTGCGGAGGAAATCAAATTCAGGTCGGCCCCGCCATCTACCAGCATCTTCGTGACCTTGAGGTTGCGGATGGTTGGTGAAACCAGCGTCGGCAAGCACCCGATCGCGGTGACACGATCAGGGTGGTCCTCAACGTCGAAGACGATGGGCGTGCCGGACCACTTCAAAGGCCTGCGTGCCTCGACGGACGGCTCCGCTGCATTCACTTCTCGCACCCATTGTTTGAGTTGGCGGTGCGAGGAGTGCAGGGAGGCGCCGCCGTCGATGCACAACACTTCTATCGCCTTCTGAAATTCCTGATCATCGGTCTCATCTTCCTCCATCTCTTCGTCCTCATCTTCACCTTCGTCCTTGTCGCGGCCGCGGGGAGGCCTGTCACCTTGCCGCGTCTTGGCCTGGCCGCGGTTCCCTCCCCGGGCGGGAAGCTTCTTGCCGGATCCTCCGCCACCTCCCTGGGCTCTCTCCTTATCACGGCGCCGTATTCGCTTTTGCAGCTCCGCCATCTGCTCTACTTTTTGCAGGTTTGGAGGTCGTGGCCCTTAGTGCGGTGGATCTTGCGATGCGCTGCGGAGCCGTCCTGCTTGTCGGCGGCCGCTACAGCCTCGCCGGAATCGTCGGTCTTGGCCTTGTCAGAGCCGCCTCCATTGCCGGAATGCTCAACAACTAGCACATCCTTAGTTTTCCTCTTCATATTGTTCCGCCTCCGGTTCTTCCTTGTCGGGGCGGCATCCTCGCTGTCGGATCCTTCTGCTCCGACAATCTCTCCGGGGATTTTCCTTCCCTCCTCAGCTCGTGCACACTTGTCGGCGGGCGTAAAGCTCGTGACATCTCGATTTTGCACATCGCCATCTCCTCCTCATCCTGCGGTTACGCACGCTTCGATGAAACGCACTAATAACCGCGCAGGGTGAGCGTCTCGGATGTTGCGTTGCACCGGCTGAATCTTTGTATATACTTGCGCGAGGGCTCCCCTCATACGGGCGAGCAAGTGGAGGTCACTTTCTGGCGGGAGGCTTGTGGCTACTGTGAAGGCACCGACAAACCGATGGCACAGTCCGCCCATGAGGAGATGGAGCCGTCCGGCGAGTGCATGAGCCAAGATCGGCGTTGGGCTTGAGTACCGCGGGAAGTAGTTGGCGAGGATCTTCTCGTCGCGCCCTCGAGCTGCACCGCGATGGTGTAGATCTTGAGGAACTCCGACGGATGTATCCTGCCGTCATACTTCTCGCACGCGTCGGCTTGAAATTCTTGGTTTTGGGCCATCGGACTGCCGCAACTCACGGGTGAGCGCAGGGCAACCTGCCGTCTGACGCAAGTCGCCTGTTCTCCGGCTGCGTCGCGTCGGCAATGAGCCCGCGCGATGGTCAGATTGACGTCGCGCTTCTCGCCGGCGCTCGATGCGGGTACGAGCGTCTTCGTGTTGCCGTTCTTGAAGGACGTGGCGTTGATCGCGGCGAGTTCGCGGGTCCGATGACGCGGTGGAGTCGGCGTCAAGGTTGGTCCGGCGAGCTGGCGATCTCGGCCCTTGGGGTTGGGAGCGCACAGAAGCGGCACCCCCAGCGGTCCTGTCGGCACCGGCCTGCGCCGGGGCGTCCTGCCGGGCCCTCGACGCGCTTGGTCGCCGGGGCTTGTCGCCGTTGGCGAAGCCGATGAGGCTGTGTATGGCCATCCTCCAGTCGTCGATCTTGTGCGGCGCCGGAGGGAAGTCTAGGAGGAGCTGGGCCCGGGCCAGCGCTTCCTCTGCTGTCTTGGGTGGCGGTGGTGACAAACGGCGCGATGAGCGGGAGGTGCTTGGACTCCCAACTGGGTTGGGAGGCACCACACCCCGTCGAGGCGATCAGATTCGCTTCGCGCCAAAGATGCGGCGTGCATGTTGACCTCGGGCGTCCGCGACCCACCATGTTGGCCTTGTTCGGTCTTGTACGGTGCTAGGAGCACCGGGCGTTGTCGACCTTACACCTCCTGGAGAGGTGCGGCGTCTGCTCGATCGCCCGGCGCTGCGGGGCCTTGTTTTGGATCTAGTGACGATCGAGACCCACCGGCGGTGCCGCTCCTCCGCCGGCGTCCGTCCCGCCGCCCGCTTGCTCGGCGGTGGTGGCGAAACCGATGTAGACGGCGCGGCCACCTCGAAGGCTTCTTCTTCGGTGGCATGTTGGCGATGGCGTTGATGCGGCGTGCGTGGAGACCGGATCGGATGCTCACGACATCGACGCGCACCCTACCGGCGCGCCAAAGATGTCGGGTCGCTCTCTTCTGCGACCTCGAGCACCTATGGGAACAATCGGGGCCCCAACTGGTTCGGCAAGGAGCGGGGTCGCCTTGAGCGAGATCGAGGTCAGCGCGCGCGAGACAGCGATCTTTACCCAGCCGGGGCTCTCCGGAGAGATAACACCCTCTCTGCTGCTCTGTGTTGTTATAGAATCTAGCTCGGCGTGCGAGCATATGGTGGTGCTGCGGGTGTCGAATGAATCGAACCCCTTCTCGTGCGCATGGGCCTCCCTTTTATAGTCGAAGGGGTACCCACAGTGGCAGCGTAGGAAGAGGGGTAAAGCGTAAAAGCGCAGGTTGGTACAACAGTGCACAACAATGCCCCTACCTAACTCTGACGGCAGGGGACAAGGGCATTAAATGCCCGTCCGGTCGCCCAACAGTGCAGGTGGAGTGACCGTTAAGTGAGCCTCCGGGTGCCACGATGGCGTCTCTGTCGGCTCCGTTTGCCACCTCGCTCTGCATGGTTGCGTAGCATCTCGCCACGTGCTCTTGGGATGGCCTGGTGATGACGCGTCACTGGGTGCGCAGGAGTTGGGTGGCAGCCTCGCCGCGGCAAGTGCCTTGCCGCGTCCTTTTTGTCTTTGGCCGCAAGCTTGCGGCCACTGGACCTTGCCGGGCGCGCGGGGCGCCGCGGCAAGTTTTCTGGTGATGCCATGGTTAGCCCTCCCGGCAAGCTCTTCTTGCCGGGGCCTTCGTGTTCTTGGCTGGTACTTTGTTCTTGAATGGCAGTGATAAGGAGTGGTGGGGAGCCTTGCCGGACGTCAGGCGAGCCTCGCCGCGGGGTGTTGCGACTGCCCGTGCACAAGTTCGGGGTACTAAGGTGCCCCCCTACTTTAGTACACCGACATCCGGAGAGGGGGATTCGTCGCCGTCGTCATCATCAACCATCCTCCATCACCAATTTCATGATGCTCACCGCCATGCGTGAGTAATTCCATCGTAGGCTTGCTGGACGGTGATGGGTTGGATGAGATTTACCATGTAATCAAGTTAGTTTCATTAGGGTTTGATCCCTAGTATCCACTATGTTCTGAGATTGATGTTGCTATGACTTTGCTATGGTTAATGCTTGTCACTAGGGCCCGAGTGCCATGATTTCAGATCTAAACCTATTATGTTTTCATGAATATATGTGTGTTCTTGATCCTATCTTGCAAGTCTATAGTCACCTATTATGTGTTATGATCCGACAACCCCGAAGTGACAATAATCGGGATACTTCTCGGTGATGACCATAGTTTGAGGAGTTCATGTATTCACTATGTGCTAATGCTTTGTTCCGGTTCTCTATTAAAAGGAGGCCTTAATATCCCTGAGTTTCCGCTAGGACCCCGCTGCCATGGGAGGGTAGGAAAAAAGATGTCGTGCAAGTTCTTTTCCGTAAGCACGTATGACTATTTACGGAATACATGCCTACATTACATTGATGAACTGGAGCTAGTTCTCTGTCACCCTATGTTATAGCTATTACATGAGGAATCGCATCCGGCATAATTATCCATCACTGATCCATTGCCTACGAGCTTTTCATATATTGTTCTTCGCTTATTTACTTTTCTGTTGCTACTGTTACAACTACTACAGAAACCCCAAAACAATTATCTTTACTTTTGCTACCGTTTCCTTTATTATCATACTACTTTGCTACTAAAACCTTTGCTGCAGATACTAAGTTATCCAGGTGTGGTTGAATTGACAACTCAACTGCTAATACTCAAGAATATTCTTTGGCTCCCCTTGTGTCGAATCAATAAATTTGGGTTGAATACTTTACCTTCGAAAGCTGTTGCGATCCCCTACACTTGTGGGTTATCAGGCCCTGCAAGCCATGAGCAACAAGCCTCTTCACAGCATCCGACTGTGCACCATGACAGGCACACTGCCGCTCCGTCGCTGACTCCAGCCGTTTCATCCTTGTCGGATTTAGGGATCCAACAACCCTTGAGAGGTTCGAACTCTAGGGTGCGTGCGGAGATCTCAACTTGCCCAACCTGCCTACTCGCGATCCTCCCTAGCCTAGCACGTCGAGCTCACAGAGACACAAAGACACAGAGGTTTATACTGGTTCGGGCTACCGTTGTGGTGTAATACCCTAATCCAGTGTGGTGTGGTGGATTGCCTCGAGGGGCTATGGATGAACTAGTACAAAGGATGAACAAGCCTCAGGAGGTGAGGTGTTCTTGAGCTGGTGTGGTGTTCTATTTGTTCTGGGTTTTCTCCCCCTTCTATGGTGGTGGCTAATGTTGGGGAACGTAGCAGAAATTCAAAATTTTCCTACGTGTCACCAAGATCTATCTATGGAGAAACCAGCAACGAGGGGAAGGAGAGTGCATCTACATACCCTTGTAGATCGCTAGGCGGAAGCGTTCAAGAGAACGGGGTTGAAGGAGTCGCACTCGTCGTGATCCAAATCACCGAGATCCTAGTGCCGAGCGGACGACACCTCCGCGTTCAACACACGTACAGCCCGTGGCGTCTCCCATGCCTTGATCCAGCAAGGAGAGAGGGAGAGGTTGAGAAGACTCCATCCAGCAGCAGCACGACGGCGTGGTGGTGGTGGAGGCGTGGCAATCTGCGCAGGCTTCACCAAGCACCAGCGGGAGAGGAGGAGGACTTGGGAGGGGGGAGGGCTGCGCCCGACCGTGTGAAGCTCCCATGCGCCTCCCACTATATATAGGGGTGGAGGGGCTGGTTTCTTGCCCTCAAGTCCATTGGGGCGTTGGCCAAGGTGGGAGGAAAGAAATCCCATCATTTCCTTGCCCATCGATTGTTATCCCCCTTTTAGGGATCTTGATCTTATCCTTGACATATGATCTTATTCCTTCTAAGGGGGATCTTGGTCGCTTGACCAAGGGTGTGGGGCCTTTGCCCCCACTACCCACGTTCATGTGGGTCCCCATGCAGGTGGGCCCCACTCCGAACCTTCTAGAACCTTCCTGGTACAATACCGAAAAATCCCGAACATTTTCCGGTGGCGAAATAGGACTTCCCATATATAAACCTTTACCTCCGGACCATTCCGGAACTCCTCGTGACGTCCGCGATCTCATCCGGGACTCCGAACAACATTCAGTAACCACATACAAACTTCCTTTATAACCCTAGCGTCATCGAACCTTAAGTGTGTAGACCCTACGGGTTCGGAGACATGTAGACATGACCGAGGCGTTCTCCGTCAATAACCAACAGCGGGATCTGGATACCCATGTTGGCTCCCACATGTTCCACGATGATCTCATCGGATGAACCACGATGTCAAGGACTCAATCCATCCCGTATACAATTCCCTTTGTCTAGCGGTATTATACTTGCCCGAGATTCGATCGTCGGTATACCGATACCTTGTTCAATCTCGTTACCGGCAAGTCTCTTTACTCGTTCCGTAACACATCATCCCGTGATCAACCCCTTGGTCACATTGTGCACATTATGATGATGTCCTACCGAGTGGGCCCAGAGATACCTCTCCGTTTACGGAGTGACAAATCGATCTCGATCCATGTCAACCCAATGAGACACTTTCGGAGATACCTGTAGTGCACCTTTATAGTCACCCAGTTACGTTGTGATGTTTGATACACCCAAAGCACTCCTACGGTATCCGGGAGTTACACGCTCCCATGCGCCTCCCCACTATATATAGGGGTGGAGGGGCTGGTTTCTTGCCCTCCAAGTCCATTGGGGCGTTGGCCAAGGTGGGAGGAAAGAAATCCCATCATTTCCTTGCCCACCGATTGTTATCCCCCCTTTTTAGGGATCTTGATCTTATCCTTTGACATATGATCTTATTCCTTCTAAGGGGGATCTTGGTCGCTTGACCAAGGGTGTGGGGCCTTTGCCCCACTACCCACGTTCATGTGGGTCCCCCATGCAGGTGGGCCCCACTCCGAACCTTCTAGAACCTTCCGGTACAATACCGAAAAATCCCTAACATTTTCCGGTGGCCAAAATAGGACTTCCATATATAAACCTTTACCTCCGGACCATTCCGAACTCCTCGTGACGTCCGCGATCTCATCCGGGACTCGAACAACATTCGGTAACCACATACAAACTTCCTTTATAACCCTAGCGTCATCGAACCTTAAGTGTGTAGACCCTACGGGTTCGGAGACATGTAGACATGACCGAGGGCGTTCTCGGTCAATAACCAACAGCGGGATCTGGATACCCATGTTGGCTCCCACATGTTCCACGATGATCTCATCGGATGAACCACGATGTCAAGGACTCAATCCATCCGTATACAATTCCCTTTGTCTAGCGGTATTATACTTGCCCGAGATTCGATCGTCGGTATACCGATACCTTGTTCAATCTCGTTACCGCAAGTCTCTTTACTCGTTCCGTAACACATCATCCGTGATCAACCCCTTGGTCACATTGTGCACATTATGATGATGTCCTACCGAGTGGGCCCAGAGATACCTCTCCGTTTACGGAGTGACAAATCCCGCCTCGATCCATGTCAACCCAATGACACTTTCGGAGATACCAGTAGTGCACCTTTATAGTCACCCGATTCGTTGTGATGTTTGATACACCCAAAGCACTCCTACGGTATCCGGGAGTTACACGATCTCATGGTCTAAGGAAGAGATACTTGACATTGGAAAAGCTCTAGCAAACAAACTACACGATCTTTGTGCTATGCTTAGGATTGGGTCTTGTCCATCACATCATTCTCCTAATGATGTGATCCCGTTATCAACGACATCCAATGTCCATAGCAGAAACCATGACTATCTGTTGATCTGTGAGCTAGTCAACTAGAGGCTCACTAGGGACATATTGTGGTCTATGTATTCACACGTGTATTACGATTTCCGGATAATACAATTATAGCATGAATAAAAGACAATTATCATGAACAAGGAAATATAATAATACTTTTATTATTGCCTCTAGGGCATATTTCCAACAGTCTCCCACTTGCACTAGAGTCAATAATCTAGTTCACATCGCCATGTGATTAACACTCACAGGTCACATCACCATGTGACCAACATCCAAAGAGTTTACTAGTGTCATTAAACCAGTTCACATCATCATGTGATTAAGACTCAATGAGTTCTGGGGTTTTGATCATGTTTTGCTTGTGAGAGAGGTTTTAGTCAACGGGTCTGCAACATTCAGATCCGTATGTACTTCGCAAATCTCTAGCTCATATTGTAAACGCTTCTTCCACGCTCCACTTGGAGCTATTCCAAATGGTTGCTCCACTATACGTATCCGGTTTGCTACTCAGAGTCATTCGCATAGGTGTTAAAGCTTGCATCAACGTAACCCTTTACGCCGAACTCTTTATCACCTGCATAATCGAGAAACATGTCCTTATTTACTCCAAGGACAATTTTACGCTGTCCAATGATCCATTCTGGATCATTCTTGTACCCTATGATGACTCATGGCAAGGCACACTTCCGTCGCGGTACACAAAGATAGCATACTATAGAGCCTACGTCTGAAGTATAGGGATGACCTTCGTCCTTTCTCTCTATTCTGCCGTGGTCGAGCTTTTAAGTCTTAACTTCATACCTTACATCTCGGCAAGAACTCCTTCTTTGGTGATCCATCTTGAACACCTTCAAGATCATGTCAAAATGCGTGCTCATTTGAAAGTACTATTAAGCATTTTGATCTATCTTATAGATCTTGATGCTTATTATTCAAGTAGCCTAATCCAGGTTTTCCATTGAAAACACTTTTCAAATAACCCTATATGCTTTCGGAAATTCTACATCATTTACGATCAACAATATGTCAACAACATATACTCATCAGAAATTCTATAGTGCTCCCACTCACTTCTTTGGAAATACAAGTTTCTCATAAACTTTGTATAAATTCAAAATCTTTGATCATCTCATCAAAGCGTACATTCCAACTCCGAGATGCTTACTCCAGTCCTTAGAAGGATCGCTGGAGCCAGCATACCTTTTAGCATCCTTAGGACCGAAAAAAAACTTTCTGATTGTATCACATACAACCTTTCCTTGCGAAGACTGGTAAGGAAACTCGTTTTGACATCCATCTTCCAGATTTCATAAATGCAGCTAATGCTAACATGATTCCGACGGACTTAAGCATCGTTACGGATGAGAAAATCTCATCGTAGTCAACTCCTTGAACTTGTGAAAAACTCTTCGCCACAAGTCGAGCTTCATAGACGGTGACATCACCGTCCACGTCCGTCTTCTTCTTAAACATGCATTTATCTCAATGGCTTGCCGATCATCGGGCAAGTCCACCAAAGTCCATGCTTTGTTCTGATACATGGATCCTATCTCGGATTTCATGGCTTCTAACCATTTGTCGGAATTTGGGCCCACCATTGCTTCTCCATAGCTCGTAGGTTCATTGTTGTCTAGCAAGATGACCTTCAAGACAAGATTCTTGTACTACTCAAGCGACGCATCCTTGTCACCCTCGAGGTACGGTAGTGACTTGATCCAAGTTTCATGATCACCATCATAAGCTTCTACTTCAATTGGTGTAGGTGCCACAGGAACAACTTCCTGTGCCCTGCTACACACTAGTTGTAGTGACGGTTCAATAACCATATCAAGTCTCCACCATCCTCCCACTCAACTTTTCGATACAAACTTTTCCTCGACAAATGACCCGATTCAAGAAACAATCCCTATTTCTTTCGGATCTGAATTAGGAGGTATACCCAACTGTTTTGGGTGTCCTATGAAGATGCATTTTATCCGCTTTGGGTTCGAGCTTATCAACCTGAAACTTTTCCACATAAGCGTCGCAGCCCCAAACCTTTAAGAAATGACACTTAGGTTTCTCTAAACCATAGTTCATACGGTGTCATCTCAGCGGAATTACGTGGTGCCCTATTTAAAGTGAATGTGGTTGTCTCTAATGCCTAAACCATAAGCGATAGTGGTAATTCGATAAGAGACATCATGGTACGCACCATATCCAATAGGGTGCAACTATGATGTTCGGACACACCATCAAACTATGGTGTTCCAGGCGGTATTAATTGTGAAACAATTTCCACAATGTCTTAATTGTGTGCCAAAGCTCGTAACTCAGATACTCATCTCTATGATCATATCATAGACATTTCATCCTCTTGTCACGATGATCTTCAAGTTCACTCTGAAATTACTTGAACCATTCAATAATTCAGACTTGTGTTTCATCAAGTAAATATACTCTACATCTACTCGAATCATCGTGAAGTAAGAACATAACGATATTCATTTGCATGCCTCGGCACTCATTGGACTGCACACATCAAAATGTGTTACTTCCAACAAATTGCTATCTTGTTCCATCTTCTTTGAAAGCGAGGCTTTTAGGTCATCTTGCCCATGTGGTATGATTTGCATATCTCAAGTGATTCAAAATCAAGTGAGTCCAAACGATCCATCTGCATGGAGTTTCTTCATGCATATACACCAATAGACATGGTTCGCATGTCTCAAACCCTTTTCAAAAACGAGTGAGTCCAAAGATCCATCAATATGGAGCTTCTTCATGCGTTTTACAATAATATGACTTACATGGCAGTGCCACAAGTAAGTGGTACTATCATTACTATCTTATATCTTTTTGGCATGAAAATGTGTATCACTACGATCGAGATTCAATAAACCATTTCTTTAGGTGCAAGACCATTGAAGGTATTATTCAAATAAATAGAGTAACCATTATTCTCCTTAAATGAATAACCGTATTGCGATATACATAATCCAATCATGTCTATGCTCAATGCAAACACCAAATATCGATGGTAGAGGGAGCGTGCGATGCTTGATCACATCAACCTTGGAAACACTTCCAACACATATCGTCAGCTCACCTTTAGCTAGTCTCCGTTTATTCCGTAGCTTTTATTTGAGTTACTAACACTTAGCAACCGAACGGTATCTAATACCTGGTGCTACTAGGAGTACTAGTAAAGTACACATTAACATAATGTATATCAATATACTTCTATCGACCTTGCCGACCTTCTCATCTACCAAGTATCTAGGGTAATTCCGCTCTAGTGACTATTCCCTTATCACGAAGCACTTAGTCTCGGGTTTGGGTTCAACCTTGGGTTTCTTCACTCTGGAGCAGCAGCTGATTTGCCGTTTCATGAAGTATCCCTTCTTGCCCTTGCCCTTCTTGAAACTAGTGGTTTCACCAACCATCAACAATTGATGCTTCTTCTTGATTTCTACTTTCGCGGTGTCAAACATCATGAATACCTCAAGGATCATCATATCTATCCGTGATATGTTATAGTTCATCACGAAGCTATAGCAGCTTGGTGGCAATGACTTTGGAGAAACATCACTATCTCATCTGGAAGATCAACTCCCACTCGATTCAAGTGATTGTTGCACTCAGACAATCTGAGCACAAGCTCAACGATTGAGCTTTTCTCCCTTAGTTTGCAGGCTAAGAAAATTGTCGGAGGTCTTATACCTCTTGACGTGGGCACGAGCCTGAAACCCCAATTTCAGCCCTCGAAAACATCTCATATGTTCCACGACGTTTCGAAAACGTCTTTGGTGCCTCAACTCTAAACCGTTTAACTGAACTATCACGTAGTTATCAAAAGCGTGTATGTCGATGTTCGCAACATCCACAAACGACGTTTGGGGTTCAAAGACACCGAGCGGTGCATTAAGGACATAAGCTTTCTCTTTGTTAGCCTAATCGTTCTTGTCAACTTTCAACTATATTTTCTCTAGGAACATATCTAAGCAAGGAACTAAAGCGAGCTTCGACATAATTTGCAAAGATCTTTTGACTATGTTCGGGATAATTAAGTTCATCTTATGAACTCCCACTCGAGATAGACATCCCTCTGGTCATCTAAGTGATTACATGATCCGAGTCAACTAGGCGTGTCCGATCATCACGTGAGACGGACTAGTCATCATCGGTGAACATCTTCATGTTGATCGTATCTACTATCGACTCATGCTCGACCTTTCGGTCTCTGTGTTCGAGGCCATGTCGTACATGGTAGGCTCGTCAAGTTAACCCTAAGTGTTTCGCGTGTGTAAATCTGTCTTACACCCGTTGTATGTGAGCGTAAGAATCCATCACACCCGATCATCACGTGGTGCTTAGAAGCGACGAACTTTAGCAACGGTGCACGCTTAGGGAGAACACTTCTTGAAATTGTTGTAAGGATCATCTTATTTACTACCGTCGTTCTAAGTAAACAAGATGCATAAACATGATAAACATCACATGCAATTAAATAGTGACATGATATGGCCAATATCATTTTGCTCCTTTTGATCTCCATCTTTGGGGCTCCATGATCATCATCGTCACCGGCATGACACCATGATCTCCATCATCATGATCTCCATCATCGTGTCTCCATGAAGTTGTCTCACCAACTTATTACTTCTACTACTATGGCTACCGGTTAGCAATAAAGTAAAGTAATTACATGGCGTTGTTCAATGACACGCAGGTCATACAATAAATAAAGACAACTCCTATGGCTCCTGCCGGTTGTCATACTCATCGACATGCAAGTCATGGTTCCTATTACAAGAACATGATCAATTTCATACATCACATATCATTCATCACATTCTTCTTGGCCATATCACATCACATAGCATACCCTGCAAAAACAAGTTAGACGTCCTCTAATTGTTGTTGCATGTTTTACGTGGCTGCTATGGGTTTCTAGCAAAACGTTTCTTACCTCGCAAAACCACAGCGTGATATGCCAATTTCTATTTACCCTTCATAAGGACCCTTTTCATCGAATCCGTTCCGACTAAAGTGGGAGTGATCGCACCGCTAGCCACCTTATGCACCAAGTGCATGTCAATCGTGGAACTGTCTCACGTGAGAAATGCGTGTAAGGTCGGTCCGGCCGCTTCATCCCACAATACCATCGAAACAAGATTGGACTAGTAACGGTAAGCATATTGAACAAAATCAACGCCCACAACTACTTTGTGTTCTACTCGTGCAAAGAATCTACGCAATAGACCTAGCTTTGATACCCTTTGTTGGGGAGCGTGCGAAATTCAAAATTTTCCTCGTGTCACCAAGATCTATCTATGGAGAAACCAGCAACGAGGGAAGGAGAGTGCATCTACATACCCTTGTAGATCGCTAAGCGGAAGCGTTCAAGAGAACGGGGTTGAAGGAGTCGTACTCGTCGTGATCCAAATCACCGGAGATCCTAGTGCCGAACGGACGACACCTCCGCGTTCAACACACGTACAGCCCGGTGACGTCTCCCATGCCTTGATCCAGCAAGGAGAGAGGGAGAGGTTGAGGAAGACTCCATCCACCAGCAGCACGACGGCGTGGTGGTGGTGGAGGAGCGTGGCAATCCTGCAGGGCTTCGCCAAGCACCGCGGGAGAGGAGGAGGACTTGGGAGAGGGGGAGGGCTGCGCCAGAACTTCGTGTGAAGCTCCCATGCGCCTCTCCACTATATATAGGGGTGGAGGGGCTGGTTTCTTGCCCTCCAAGTCCATTGGGGCGTTGGCCAAGGTGGGAGGAAAGAAATCCCATCATTTCCTTGCCCACCGATTGTTATCCCCCCTTTTTAATGATCTTGATCTTATCCCTTCGGGATATGATCTTATTCCTTCTAAGGGGGGATCTTGGTGCGCCTGGGGTGTGGGGCCTTGCCCCCACTACCCACATTCATGTGGGTCCCCCCATGCAGGTGGGCCCCACTCCGGAACCTTCTAGAACCTTCCCGGTACAATACCAAAAAATCCCGAACATTTTCCGGTGGCCAAAATAGGACTTCCCATATATAAACCTTTACCTCCAGACCATTCCAGAACTCCTCGTGACGTCCACGATCTCATCCGGGACTCCGACAACATTCGGTAACCACATACAAACTTCCTTTATAACCCTAGCGTCATCGAACCTTAAGTGTGTAGACCCTACGGGTTCGGGAGAGATGTAGACATGACCGAGACGTTCTCCGGTCAATAACCAACAGCGGGATCTGGATACCCATGTTGGCTCCCACATGTTCCACGATGATCTCATCGGATGAACCACGATGTCAAGGACTCAATCGATCCCGTATACAATTCCCTTTGTCTAGCGGTATTATACTTGCCCGAGATTCGATCGTCGGTATACCGATACCTTGTTCAATCTCGTTACGGCAAGTCTCTTTACTCGTTCCGTAACACATCATCCGTGATCAACCCCTTGGTCACATTGTGCACATTATGATGATGTCCTACCGAGTGGGCCCAGAGATACCTCTCCGTTTACGGAGTGACAAATCCAGCCTCGATCCGTGTCAACCCAATGACACTTTCGGAGATACCTATAGTGCACCTTTATAGTCACCCGATTCGTTGTGACGTTTGATACACCCAAAGCACTCCTACGGTATCCGGGAGTTACACGATCTCATGTTCTAAGGAAGAGATACTTGACATTGGAAAAGCTCTAGCAAACGAACTACACGATCTTTGTGCTATGCTTAGGATTGGGTCTTGTCCATCACATCATTCTCCTAATGATGTGATCCCGTTATCAATGACATCCAATGTCCATAGCCAGGAAACCATGACTATCTTGATCACAACGAGCTAGTCAACTAGAGGCTCACTAGGGACATATTGTGGTCTATGTATTCACATGTGTATTACGATTTCCGGATAATACAATTATAGCATGAATAAAAGAAAATTATCATGAACAAGGAAATACAATAATACTTTTATTATTGCCTCTAGGGCAAATTTCCAACAGCTAAGTCCTATATATAGTGGCCTTGGTGCTCTTCCCAAATATGAGTGGGAAGTGATTCCACAACGGCAGGATTTGAAAGGGGACAAGCAGTACAGTCTATCCTGACAAAAGTAGTCTTCGCCTGCGAAAAGCCTCTGGTCGTGACGTTGCGGTGGGCTTGGTGATGACCTCCGTCTTGCCGTCATGGTGGTCTTGGTCTCGTTGCACTAGAGTGGAAACCTTTGGCTGATTCCTCAGGACTCCGCGCCTGTGGCTTGCCTCCCTTGCACTAAAGAGGAAACTTGCGCTCTGCGCCTGCCTGGCGCCTGCCTGGCCTTGGTCGTCATGGCTCACATCAGCTGAGCCTCATGAGGTAGCTGCATAGAACTCTCCGCCCCTCAGGAGCCCTCATGAGGAGGCCAACTCCTTCGGGGGTCTTGGCACTATCCGCCTCGCGAGGCTTGGCCCCTCGTGAGTGTCTTGTTGTGTTGGTGTTGAAGATGGGCCGTACCAGGCCGTCGATGAAGCCACGCGGTGGACCTCAGGCGTGCAGGACTAGATACCCCCAAGTCCAAGACGCTGAAAGTAGCCCTCGGGCCCAACGCACGCTCGGACTCGACTTCCAGGCAAAGCCAAAGGGCAAGTGCGGAGCGCCGCAGGCCCTAACCGCCTATGGCCTTGATGACGCGTGACGATTGATTGGACGTGGGCGACTCTGTTTCCCCATGCTGCCTTGGCAACTGCTCCTGTCTGACAAAAGGGGTGCCGCTTGCCACCAGGCTTTCATTGCTCCTTCTTCGTATTGCTCTAGATCCCCTTCTTCCCACAGCAGAAGAGCTCGCCAGATCTGCCGATTTCCACCAAATCTCCTGCTTGATGGCCGCCGAGAATACCATAGCTTTTCCTCGGTCGCCGACTCCGCTTGGTACAAGCTAGGAATGCCGGCACCCTGCATGACTGGGGAGAAGCTCCAGACCATGCTCCTCCCGACGGTGAGCGACAACAATGAGTGGAAGAAGACCATGCTCCGGGTTGCCACCGCTGCACCAGAGCCCAAGGGCAGCAACTTCTTCCCCTTCTTCATGCACAATGTCTTCTCGGGGCTGGTACCTCCATTCTCCCCCTTCTTCTTCGCCATCCTTCACCACTATGGTCCCCACGTGCTCCACATCCACGCCAACTCCATCCTCCTTCTGTCCCTTTTTGCCTTCTACTTTGAGGCGTTCATGGGGGTGATGCCCTCTGTTGCCCTGTTTCATCATTTCTTCTATCTCCGCAAGACCGGCGACAATCCGGTTGGGTGCATCGGCTTTGTCGCGGCGCGGGGCGGCAACGCAATCTCCCACGCTGGGAAGAAGGTGGAGGATGCTGTGAAGAGGTGGGTCCTGATGGATGCCAAGAGCTCCCAGAGCTCGCTGGCGCTGCTGACCGCATTCCCCGTCTCCGATAAGTGGTGGCATTCTGAGAAGATCACCGACCCTTCGTCTGTGAGGAACATGGACAAGGGGCGAAAGAGCGCGAAGCTGACGGGGGCCATGCTCATCAGGGAGTTCCTGAAGCAGCGCATCGTGCCACTTCAAGCCCGCCCCCACCCATTGTGGAAGCTTGGTGGTGATGACGACAAGACCCGCCTGCGCCGAGATCCACTTCCCGAGGAGGAGCTGAACAAGGTGCTGCTCTACCTGACGGGGAAGGACCCGAGCGACCCTTCGGAGGACTGGCTTCTGCTGTACTGCCGTGATGATGCCAAGGAGGTTGTCGCGTCCATGCCTGTCTTCGACGAGCTCGGGTTCGTGCGGTCGGGGTCTTCCTTGCCGCCTACTACCTCGGTGCACCTATCCTCCGACGACCAATCCTCCAAGGCCACCGAGGATGAGGTTGTGGAAGAATTCTCTGCCCCGGAGCAGAGGGAGCTCCTGCGCGACCTTCCTGATGATGATGATGACAACGAGCCCCCGGTGGTGGAGGTGTCGCGCCCTCCAGGAGTCACCACGAGGTCCGGGGTGGCCTCCTCGAAGTAGCCCAAGCGAGCAGTCGTGAAGAAAAGCAGGTCCGTGCTGATCCCTTCGGGCAGCAGCCCACCTTCGCCGACACCGTCCCGGGCGGCGCCAACCGCAAGCTCTCCTGCTCCCAAGAGCTCGGCACCGGCTGCTCCACCCCAGCGCCCGCTGCTGAGTATGAAGAGGAGCTATGCCTTCTTTGAATAGTAAGTTTCTCCCTTAACTTTGCTTGTTGGTTCTTGCGGTGGTACTGAGAATCTTCTCCTGTCATTAGACAGCAGCCGTTGAAGAAGCAGAAGGAGGGTACGGAGGTTGCCGCGGCCACAATCGATGAAGCGGCCACTGTGGCCCTGGTGAAGAAGAGTGTCGCTGCCTCCGCAGCCCCAGAGGTGACGCCATCTCCGGAGGACGTGGAAGCCCGTTCTCAGGAGGTGCCGGTGCCCTCGGCAGGCCTGACTCCTCCGGCACCCAGCCTTGCCGCGGCTGCCGAGGACAACCAGCCTCTGGAGCCCCCGGTCCTTCCTGAGGCTGAGGTTTCTTCTGCCTTGGCGCCGAGGGCATCTCCTCCCTTACCCAGTGCGTGGCCGAGTCATGGTTATCTTGCTCCCTCCGGGACCCTGGAAGAGGCAAGGGCGGCACTGGACCTCCTCTAGGGTGAGCTTCAGGACCCGGATCGTCGTTCGACACAGGGACGCCTGGGGCTGATCTCTGGCTGGCTCAAGGCTGATGCGTCTGTTCACATGGCCTAGGGTTCCGCGGAGGAGGCCCATAAGATGCTTGGGGTAGCTGCCACGGCGCGCGACCTGGCGTGGCAGGAGGGCACAGAAGCTGAGGGCCAGTGCCGTGCGGTGGAGGCTGATCCGAAGGCTCTCCAGGACCGGCAGGTCGCCCAGGCCAGCCAGCTCCAGGAGCGCGAGGAGAAGCTGAATGCCCAGGAAGCTGCCGTTGTCAAACGTGACGCCGAGGTGAAGAAGATGGCCTTAGAGCAGGCTAGAGAGCGCGACCGCCTGATGAAGCTGAAGGAGGAGGCGGAGGCAACCCACGCGGCCCTAACCGAGGCCAAGAAGGTGGCCGCCATGGAGCGCGACACCCTTTCTTACCTCGAGGCACGCTTCCACAAGGCCCAGAAGGCGCTCTTTGGATATGATCCCTCGAGAAAGGCGGTGGTGACAACCTTGAGGGAGAGCCCTGCTGCTCTGCTTCCTGAAGTTGTGGCGGTTCTCGAAGATGCTGTCGACGGGTTTGCATCCTTGGTAGAAAGCGAGGTGCGCTTGATTTCTTCCTCGGCTCTGACGTGTGTCTTCATCCATCTTTATCTCTAGGATGCCAGCTTCAACCTCTCCTCCTTCCTTACTCCAGTGGACGCCGACTCCCAGGGTGTTGCCGCTGCCGCCGTGAAGAGCTTCATGGATGCCATGCTGAGCAAGTACATGGTTGTTGGTCCTCCGACTGAAGCCGGTGGGACGAGCGACGTGCCTGGCGATGAGGCTCTGCTGGCGGGCAGTGGTGACGCCCAAGTCTGAAGAGGTGGCCAGGCAATTCTGGTTTTGCTCGTTTATCATGCATCATGCGACATGCCTCGGGGAGGCGTTTTAAAACTATCTGTTTGGAACAATATGTCTTGTAATAACTAGATTATGCTCCTTCAACTTTTCCCTTTGCTTTGTTGTTCTGCGTCGGCAGAGCCTGGCCCCGCGCATACCTCCACTACAAAAAAAGACACATCCGTGACATTTTGGGCCGAACGAATTTTTTTCTGTCATAAATATGACACTTCTATGACGATAATTCTGACAAAACCCGGTATCATCATAGATGTGGTGGGCTCCTACTTCTATGAAAAAAATCCTGACAGAAAATGGGCTTTTCGTCCTGGGCGGGCCGGAGACACAGCCGCATGACATTCTTTGGGCCGTCCATGATGAAAAAAGGCGTGGTAGAAGCGAGGGGGAGGAAAATTTCAGGGAGTTCCCGGTTACGGTGGGAGGTCGGGGGCCGAGCGATGTGCGTTTCTCTCGTACACGTACGCACGTGTGTGCGAGGCATTAGCTCTAACTAAACCCGAGCAAGGCGTTGGGCTCTAACTGAACCTGAGCGATTGCACTATAGGCTACGCGTTACTGAACCCGAGCGATCGATCGATGGCTATTAACTCAACCCGATCGAGCGATTCCTTCGCTACTGCTGCTAACTAAAGCCGATCGATTGGATGAACAGTGAGCGTTGCCGGGGGGGGGGAGGTTGGATGAATAGTGAGTGGTGGCTTAACCTCTGGATGAAAAGGACCCCGTGGTGTGGAGGGCTGGATGAACAGTAGACGGCGGAGGGGTTCCCGTGGAGGGGTGGTTGAACATGACCCCGTGGTGTGGAGGGCTGGATGAACAATAGACGGTGGAGGGTGCCCGTGGAGGGTGGTTGAGCGATGGCCGGTGGAGTAGCGCGTGGTGGAGGCTGGATGAACAGGAGCCCGTGGAGGCTGGAGGAGGTCGACGGTAGCCCGTGGAGGCTGGAGGAGGTCGACAGTGGAGATGAACAGTATCCTGTGAAGTCCCGTTTTGCGGTACGCCACACCCCTCCCGATGAACAGGACCCCCGTTTCGACCGTAATGCTCCAACACAAGTCCGTTTCGTCCGTTTTGCGGTACGCCACACCCTCCCGATCAACAGGACCCCCCTTTCGACCGTAGGAGGTCCGTTTCCTCCGTTTTGCGGTACGCCACACCCCTCCCGATCAACAGGACCCCTGTTTCGACCGTAGGAGGTCGTTTCCTCCGTTTTGCGGTATGCCACACTCCTCCCGATCAACAGGACCCTGTTCCGAACGTAGGAGGTCCGTTTCCTCCGTTCTGCGGTACGTGAGGCCTCATTTCCATCGCATGTTCCGTCCAAGCCCTCCCGATGAACACGACCACGCATTCCGTTCTGACCCAGCCGGTTGGCTCCCACGCGTTCCGTTGCCTCTCGATGAACATGACGCATTTCGTTGCCTCCCCATGAACACGACGCATTTCGTTGCCTCCCCATGAACATGACACATTCTGTTGCCTCCCCATGAACACGACACATTCCGTTGCCTCCCCATGAACACGATCATTCCGTTGCCTCCCCATGAACACGACACATTCCATTGCCTCCCCATGAACACGACGACGATGCTGTTTCTCCGTTGGACCCAGCCATATACACAAGCCCTAGCCATACGTATGCGCGAGTAGGCGTTCGAGACCCCGCCCATATGTACATACGTGGCCGTATTTTCTTTCTTGCACCTTGGCCGCTGTACGTACGTGTACATGCTACGTGCGCGCCTCTACTATGACACGTACGCGCCTCTACTACGACACGTGCGCGCCTCTACATCGACCAGTATACATGTACGTACACATTCGCGACCAGAATGACAACGCTACGTACGCTTCGACTAGGTGGGTCCCGATCGATCACTTCCTTGCGTCGCGAAGATGTAGCTGGTGGGTCCCAGCAATCGGGGCGAATCATTTTTTTGCCGGACGACTTCCTTGCGTGCGAAGATGTAGCTAGTGGGTCCCAGCGATGGGCGAATCATTTTTTTTGCGGGCGCACTTCCTTCGTCGCGAAGATGTAGTAGTGGGTCCCAGCAATCGAGAAGCGAATCGTTTTTTTTCGGACGCACTTCCTTGTGTGCGAAGATGTAGCTAGTGGGTCCCAGCGATCGGGGAAGCGTTTTTCACGAAATCGGTGGCCCGTTCGGTGGGTCCCATTGTCGGTGGAGGAATCATTATCTTGCAGCGTAATAAGGAGGCACTTCCTTCTGCGGCCGTGGACCCGGTATCGGCCTCTCCACGTCTGATCCACGTCCGATGGAAGTCGTTCCTTGACCACGTTGACCACGTCGCACCGAGAGCACCACGACGGTGGACGACGGCGAGACTAGGAAGGGGCGACTTCGAGCCGGGAAGACGCAGCGATGGATGCCCACGCGAGGAGGAGTACGAGGTTCACCGTTCGGCTCTTTGTGTGAGGCTCTTTGTTGCCATAGAATAACAGGGGTGTGGGTGAGTAGAGGATGGCACGCCAGCGGTGGGAGTAGTAAGGGCGGTGAGGCCTCCACGGCATCACAACCGCCCACGGGAGGCGGGAGCACACGCACGACGACCGGCGCTGATTTGGGCGGCCGGAGCAAGAAGACCGATGGTTGAAGAAGCTCTCACGGCTGTTGGATGAACATCGTCGGATAGCAGGAGCTAGAATCGTTCATGTTGACTAAGTTGACAAAGCCCTCCGTCCCGTCAACTTGGTAGGCCCATAAGTCGGCCTCCGCTATCTTTGGGTTCCACCGCGGGGAGTATTCATTTTTGTGCGTAATAAGGAGGCACTTCCTTGCGTGCGAAGATAACTGGTGGGTCCTACATGTCAGTGGGGGGCACGTTTTTTTGCGAAATACAGAGGCCCTTCCGGTGGGTCCAAGATGTCAGGTGGAGGAATCATTATTTTGCACGTAATAAGGAGGCATTTCCTTGTGTGTGTCCGTGGACCCAGCTGTCAGCCTCTCCACGTACAGTCTACTTCCGATGGTGTCGTTCGTTCACCACGTTGACCACGCTGCGCCGAGCGCATCCAAGGTGGTGGAGGACGGCGAGGCCCCGGACAGCAACGAGCCAGAGATGGGAAGACGCGGGAGTAGAGTCGCAGATGGAGAGGTGTACGAGGGTTAACTGGTTCTAGTGCGGTGTGGTTCGACAGTCGGTGGAGAAGAACAGGAGGTATGGAGGGGTGGAGGGACGGCCTGGCCAACTGTGGAATAGCGCTTCATAGCGAAGCGTGCTAAGCAGAGCTGCTAGCAGCAGGAGGCGGGAGGTGGTCCCGACGGCGCTGGAGGAGGAAGACGAGAGATTGAAGATGGATGCCGGTCGTTGGATGTAAATCCAACGGCTAACATGGCAGAATCATTTGTTGACTAAATTGACAACGACTTGCGTTGGCTTCGACCTATTGGCCCACATTTCAGCCTCCAAAAATGTGGCACGTATTCAACCCATTTTTTCCAGAATTTACAGTCTTTTTTTGTGCGGTAGAATTTTCAATAAATTTGATCTTTTTTTGAATTACAGCCATTAGCTGGGCTGGGTGAACAAATAATGTAGCGTCCATGCGGCCCATTTATTTTATTTCCTAAAAAATTACGGGATTTGCACTTTCTCGAAATACACAATTTTGCTGGGCTGATTCTAATTATAATGTTGGGTTGGGCCAGCAATGTTATAAAAAATTAAAAAGGGGCTGAGCATTTTGTTATAAATATATTTAAATAATAAGTGATATTATTACATTCGTCCTTAAATCTTACCAAGCTTTTGTACACAATCACTAGGATTTTCGTGCCAAAACAATCCAGGATTTTATTTGTTAAGAAATTATTTTTATAATTTAATAAGATGTGGAATATTGTTTTCTTACATATGTAAGTATCTGTTAAATATATGATGACAATCAAAATAATATATAATAACATATAAAATAATTTAAATATATATAATATAGTTAAAAGGGAAACATAAGTTGGACCTGGCGTTCCTATTCTTATAGAGAAAAATAGAACAGACCTCGGCGTTTTCTTCAAAAAAATACATAAATTGGGCTGCCAAAAATAAAACCTCGGATGGGAGGTCCATAGGCCGGTCGATACATGACGGCCCTAAGAAAATACAAACATGCCTATGGACCTCCCATCCGAGGTCGTGGGCCGCGCATGATAAAAATGAAAGCCTAGACGGGGCAGCCCAAAACCACGTCCAACACTTGCCAAAACTTCGTCCCTCGTTTTCTCTGTGTTTCGCACACTCGACATTGTGTGGGCATTTTGACTGTGCATCATATGAAGATGTGCTATTCATGAATGTTGATCAGCATGATGTTAACTGGCTGGTAGTTCCATTTTCGACCATCAATAAAACTTCCAACATGATGTTAACCCTATTTGAAAAGGTCGTGTTAATATAAATGCTCGCCTCAAAAGTTGATTTCTTATCTGGCCCGAACTTGCGATTTCTTATCTGAAACTAAAACTTGCAGTTTCTTCTCTCGAGAATCACATTATGCACTTTTATACTCCTATGAAACTACATTTTTAAGTGCTAAAATAGATCTCTATAATTCATAAAATACTTCATATGCTCAATCTTGCAAATCAGAAATTCAAAAGACATTCATATCTGAAAGTACTCTCAAAATACACAACACAAAACACAATTCACAACCTGCAAATCTTGACAACCCTAAGCTCCTCGACAATTCACAACCTGCCCGACTATTGGGCTTGGGGGCAACCCCTCCTATTCCTCGGCGGCAGCCGCCCGTGAGACGATGTGAACGGTGAGGGAGACGATGGCGTGGAAGCGTCGTCAGGCCAACTGCTTTTCTCCTCTTGCAGTTGGGTTCGGTCGACGAAGACTCCACCGGCTCGCTCTGGCAGGACACCCTCACAAACGGCACCCTGTAGATGCTCGATCCTTCAATCTCTGGTGGATGCTCCATCTGGGATCGATACTCCCACCATCGCTCCCTCACGATTGGATTCGGTGAATCTTTTTGCTCCATGGCCCAGAGGAGCAGCTCTATGTACTCCGGCGCGACTCCCTCCGGGAGTATCGCCGCCTTTTCGCTCTGTTGTAGATATTTGGCCATGGATGTCGCCGCTGCCGCTAGTTGGTCCTTGTTGTTAAACCAAGACTGTATCTCCAACATCCTAGCTAGCTTCACAGGGTCGCCGTCTGCGATCCTCACGTATCGGTTGTACTCCTCCATCGATCTACTTCTCCACAGCACCTTCACTCACCGGCGGTGGTTTTTGAATGGAAGAGGAGAGGAGCAGTGCTGGTTTTGGATTAGAACGGGAGAGGAGCGACGCTGGTTTTGGACTGGAACAGGAGAGGAGGGGCGGTGGTTTTGAAATGGAAGAGGAGAGGAGCGGCGCTGGATTTAGATTGGAACAGGAGAGGAGTGGCGGTGGTTTAAGAGGAGAAGAGCGGAAGAGCGGCGCTGGTCTTGGAAGTATTTTTTTATTGTTTTGCGTATTTTGGGTCAAAGTTTGACCACGTACTGTATTTGACAAGCAAAATGTGACTGCTTGTCATCAAAAATGGTATCGTTTGGTTCGTATCCGAATGTACTTTCAAATTTTATTTATTTTGCAATGTATAACATATATTTTATGAGCAAAAATCATGGTCAATTATGACCCAGAATAAAAGGGAGACTAGTTAATGTGGGGTCGCTTTCTTAATTGAAGGGTAAATTGATTTTGATTTTGATCCAGTCACAGCGCGTCGGCCCTCTCGTCCAATCCTAAATCACTGCCGCACGCTCCTCTCCCTCTTCTCCATTGCAAAACCACCTCCTCTCCTCTCCATCATCTCCATTCCAAAACCACCGTCTCGCCTCTCCCTCTTCTAATCTTCTCCATTGCAAAACCACCTCCTCTCCTCTCCATCATCTCCATTCCAAAACCATCGTCTCGCCTCTCCCTCTTTTGATCTTCTCCATTGCAAAACCACCTCCTCTCCTCTCCATCTTCTCCATTCCAAAACCACTGTCTCGCCTCTCCCTCTTCTCTATTGCAAGACCACCGTCTCTCCTCCCATCTTCCAAAGCTAGCACCGCACCACTCGAAGGACATCTATGGAGAGGATGCAAGAATGAATCAGCAGATCGCCAAGGCGACTGTGCAAAGTTAGCCAGGTTGAACGAGATCCTTAGTTGGTTTGACAATGAGTGGGAGATTTCGAGGACGGTGTGGGCCATGTGGCAATGTATGCGAAAGAGCGAGACGACAGCGATGAGGGCGGCGATGTACATGTACTCCTCGATGGCAGTCACGTTGTAGTCCTCCGATTTCATCGAGTATCTCCTCTGGGCGATGAAGTAGACAGATTCCCCCGAGGCGACAGTCAGGCGGAGGTGGTGGGTGTACAGGTCGAAGGTCGAGCACCCAGAGGATAGCGAATCGATCGAGTGTGGTGTGCCGTTCGTGAGGGTGCAGAGCCAGCCGGAGCCACAGGAGTATTCGTTCTCCCACCAGCAAGAGGAGGCCGGATGGCGCGATGTCGCTTCCCCGCCGTTCTCCACGGTTCCCTCGATGCTCGCCTCGTTTCAACGGCGGTGGTAGGGTTTAAGGTAAGCTTCGCACTAACCTAATCTTCCACCTTCTCATGCTTACAATCAGTGTGACAGCTAATGAAAATCATGCTTACAATCAGTCTCCAAGTACTACGCCAATCACCCTAAAATAGCTCTAGACCTTTGGGTCAAAGTTGTGACACAAAGGTACAAATAAAGAAAAATAGATTGGTGCTTCTTTCAGAAAAGAGTACTCCCTAGAAAACTGCCAGTACAAGCTACTAGTATTTGGTTAGAGGATTTGCTGCCGAGAAAGATCCGTCCACAGAGAGCGCCACACATCCCACTGGTGGTGGTGGATGCCAATGCATGCATGCAGCATGGTTGGTGTCGGTAATTTTTACTTGGCACACCTCGCACTCTACATATATGCTGGTTCCATACGTACATTTGTGTAGTTCCACCAAAATGCAGCTGAATAACCCTGTTTGCACAGATAATGAAAAGGCGTGATTACATTATAGTGGCACTAGTTGATGAAACACACAAAATAAATTGAAGAAAATATTGCGATAGTATCATAGTATGCCATGCTGCGAGGGCGAGATGGGCCCTGCGATGCCTCATACGGTATGCCTCATACTGGACATCGTCCCAAGTCTCCCAGATATACCTTCTGCCAATGATGAACATCAGTGTACAGCGGTAGTACAAGGAGGCACCTTGAGACATTCAAATCTCTATTTTTGTACATATCAACTAAAATTAAGCACCCCAGTTTGCAGAAACGCTTAAACATTAACAATGCGACTAGTTGATGAAACATACATTAACAAAGAGAAGCACTTTCTTTATCTACATTGGAAATGAAATGATAGAGATGACACTCGCCTATTTTAATCAGATTATTACTTCATTTTATCAAGGACACTAGGGTCGAGCAGTGGCAAACGAGGTGTACCGTGCGTCGCAAGGATGGAGGCCGGGGTGCTTAGATCGATGTCAAGCTGGCTCTTTCACCACCAACATGGATGATTCAATTCATGGGACCTTTTGGTGCAGCTTCACCTAAAATGAAGCAATGTCCCGTGAGCTAGCAGCTTCTTCTTCAATTTTTTAAGAAAAGGGCTCCAGCCCGGTTCCATTTCCATCGAAAACGAAACCCACAGAGCTTCTTCTTCATTAGTTGCAATAAAATTGAGCAACATCAAGGTTGGTTGTGAAGCTCCGGAATGCTCAACTATAATTTGATATCATTTGTGCAGTTCAACTAAGATCGAGCGTGAAATGTATATCTCTGTTTGCACAAAAAGGTGGAAAGGAGGGTGACTAACAAGTGATGAAACATGCATCAAATGAAAAGAAGCATGTTCCTTATCCGAATGGCAATCCTACAAG
The DNA here is from genome assembly GCA_021437245.1 of Aegilops speltoides. Classification (NCBI taxonomy): domain Eukaryota; kingdom Viridiplantae; phylum Streptophyta; class Magnoliopsida; order Poales; family Poaceae; genus Aegilops; species Aegilops speltoides. The sequence goes on from CM038147.1 coordinate 266,657,895, forward strand.
GACAAGAGCAATTTCTAAAGCAAAGGCATTGCTAGATATTAGTGTGGGCATTAGGATTAACTATGACAACCGTTAAATACGACATTACTTTGGGCACGAGAGAGTAGGCGGACCAGACAGCTTGCATTTCTAACTAAAAGAACCAACTTATCTTAATGGGAAATTTTAGCAGACATGTAAAGAAGTGCCATTGATTCATATTATCGAGGCATTACATTGAAAACAACATTGGTTTAACATGTCCTTACTTTTAACAAAGGCGATCGCTACATTTTACCAAAGGGCATTACATAAGAGTGGCTCGGGCAACAAACATCGTAACAGGATATCCGGTTGGTCCCATTTTTGTTCGGTATAGCCACCTTATACTGTGTGAGGCTAGCAAATCTAGTGCTGGACTTACTCTGTTGACTTGTCCCCCAGTCCCCACTTTCTTTCCTTTTTCAACCAATAGATCGGGTTTATATTGAGTTTGTATTGCATTTCCCTTTATTTCCTATTAGACCTAGAGACCAGCTTGGATAGCCGCCTCTGCTACTTTTCGCCCCATTATTTCCTCTTTCACCAAGTCCTAGATTCAAGTAACAAATCCTCCCCACCCCCACCCCCTTTCTTCCTTGTTTGAACCAAGTAGTACTAGATTCGAGTGCATGAACTAGTTTTACCTCTTAAACGTAAAAAATTAGGTGGTTTTTGAACAGCCGGTCGATCCTATCTATGAGGGGGCCTGAGAAATAGTAAAAGATACAAATGCAGCGACGTCAGGAGCTCGAGAAATAGAGCACGACCGGCTTCGAAGGAAGTTATACCTGATGGTCGCCGAGATGTCGCTAGGTGGGCGGCGGGAGGCCGGATCTGCCACACTACGGCAACGAGGAAGAAGGGGTCGGAGGCCCTCCCTCGCCAGCGGTGCTTGGGAGAGAACGACAAGGCAGGCTGATCGGGACACGCCAAAGAAGGGTAAGAGCCGTCGCCGAGGACGACCGCGTGAATCTTGCACCTTCTCACCTTCCCCGGCGGAGAGGATCCGGCTGGATCTGTGACCAGCGGTGATCAGAGAGAGAGAGAGAGTGTGTAGCCACCACTGTCGTGTTTAGATCTGGAGAGGCCGAGACAGTGTGAAGAGAGCAACACTAACAAGGAAGCGCGGAGGCTCCTGCCTATATAGTGGAGTAGTACTAGTTTTCTTTTGTCTACCGGAGCCGGCTTGACCTCGTCAATGACTGTCGAGAAGTCTTCATGCACGTGGTCTGAGGCGCAGCTTGTCGCATTTTGATCTCGCGCCGGATTATAACATATAATACGAAAAAATGCCACATGACAAGAAATCATAACCTCACTGCCCAAAGGAGACAACATGAATCCCAACGGACAAACTAGACGAGGAACAAAGCTCAAATTAAAGATAAACTCGTAGAAAAGGGGTCCGCCGACAGATGTCCTAAATAACATAGCCAGCTTGACCTAGATGGCAGCCGAGTAGTCACTGTTCGTGCATGTGCCCACAATGACTAGCCCAACCCAGTTGTCGCTGTTTAACCCTCGCAGTGATCCGAAGCACATGACACCTAATTTTGCGAGATGACAAGAAACCTTTTTTTAGATTTCTCACCACAACTTCAACCATGTACAACACAACCTACACGATATGTAAACGATAGCCAATCCATGCGTGTCTGCTGGAGTCTGGTCACATGCATGGACGAACTGATCTTCCATGTCTTGCAGGGATCGTCCAGGCACCAACATAGTACAACACTTCTAGTACTATCGCCGCCTCCTCTTCTATTAAGTCACCCGACTTGCGGGCCGGGAGTGTGCCTATGGTTGGTTCTCAATTGCCGCCCCACATGTGTGTGCAAACGCAATATGACGCTGCTCCATTCGGAGAGCAGCGTGCGCACTCGACCGACCGTCTGGGGTGCGACGTGAACGCGACGGGCGTGTTGTATACTCCGTACATGTGTACCGCCATTTTCTAGACGCTTTGCTCCATGGCGCGGGCGCAATCCATGGATACAAAATTAGTATACTGTATACTATTTAAAAGTCGAGGGTGGGGCTTTTCCTGCGCGGTAGGCGGCGCGGCAGTTCCGCCTAGTCGGTTCGACAGAGACGCGAGAAGACGAGGGAGTAGGCTGCTGCAAACATAGGGTTGTGTGATTTGACAGCGAGTTACTGCTAGACAGGTGGGGCCCCGTGATTTGACTTGCCATTATCATTTTAACTGCGGCGCTACGACCGGCATGAGTCTCCCGATTCCTGACCACCTCCATACAGGTGCCTCTCCCAATGCTCCACCATGTAGTAGAGGCTGACTCTTGCATGAGAGCCCACTTCTCCACTTTTTCTTGCCTCTCTTTCCTCCACATATGCAAAAATGCAATGTAAAGCGCACTAGTGTACTTACTTGATCCTACAGGTGCTTAAGCTTGCCACATAGGCATAAAGTCTGATGTGGCAAGTTAATCAAGAAGAGAGAGACTAGTTTGGTGACCCGAGGAAGAAACGGTGCTAAGCGCGTGTACCTAGGTGAAAAGGCAATTTTGAATCTATAGCTAATTAAATGAAGCAAACTTAGCAACACCATTTCATTGGAAGAGGTCACTCCTTGGCAAATGCAATAAATACTAGTATTCCTGTGTCCCATAATATAAGAACGCCTTTGGCACTACACTAGTGTCAAAAATGTTCTGATATTATGGGACGGAGGGAGTACGAAGAAAGAGACAGAGAGAAGTAAAAAAAACACTTATAGCCAACCTTATAGCCAAAACCTTGTTGTAGTATGAGTGACTAAGTGATGACTATGTATGACATGCCAACATCAGATAGCCTAACGCACCGTGTTAAATCTCCAAGGGCGCGAGCGACGCGACAGGCGCGATCGAGGAGTCTTGGACGAACTCAAGACTATGACGCGACGTCGTGGGCGAACGCACGACCATGATACGGTCCGTGGCAGCCTAGGTTGGATCTCGAGATCAAACGATCATGCTAAGTTGCTGAAAATTTGCGTAATAACCTTCCAGCCCTTGATCCGAGATAGGATATTCACCCATAGGTCTAGAATCACGCCATGCAACCGCTCGATCTCAGATCCAAGGGCTCTCGAAGCCCGTGATCATGGGAGAATGGAAAGCCACTACCCTGCCATTCGCACGCCGGTAGTTCGCTTCCTACTCGCCCCTGCACGCCCTTAATACTACGGCGGTTCGCTCCTAGTCGTCTCGCCCATTCACATTACGGCAGTTCCACTAATCCTAACCTCCTCCCAAATCCATGGCGCCCCAAATCTCCCCGATCGGGCGGTGAGTACAAGGTTAGAACCATCACCGGCGATGAGTTCGACGTCATCTACACCCGCTTCTTCCGCGACGGTGAAAGGATGCCTTTCGCTTCGCACGCATGTTCAAGACTCGATGATGAGTGGGTCACGGGCTAGATGTTGAGTACACCACAGTCCGGGACGAGAGAAGGATCTAAAGGACGAAGAGAGGAAGAAGCCCGCCGTGATCCAGTTTGCGGCATGACTTATGCTTGGTCTACCACATATGCCATGCCGACGTTGAGTGCCGGATTTTAAGGACTTCCTCGAGAGCAACCTAGTCAAATTCACATCAGAGACTTTGGTAATGACAAAGAAGTCCTGCGTCGGATAGGCCTCGTTGTAGGCAACACCTTCGACCTCCGTAAGAATCGGCCGGTGTCCTCTCGTCAGCCTTCACGCCGACCGGCAGAGCCATGGTTCATCCTTCGACGGTAAACTAGAGAAACCTCCATACACGCTTTCATCGTCATGCATGGCAGCGAATGTACTAGATATAGACCACATCCACTATGCTGCAATGGATGGCTACCTTTGCTTCAATATCTACAAGGGTTGGATGAAGAGCAACAGCCAAGTTGGCGGTTCAAGCAAAGAAGTATCGCCAAGAGGAAGAGGGACAAGGACGAAGTCGAGGACGTGGACAAGGACTCCGAGTAAGGTGGCGGTGTTGTTGCTCATGGTGGTTCTAATGCAGTGTCACCGAATAGTTGCAAAGTTTAATTTCGGTGTGCTTAATTTAATTTGAGGGTGTGTTGTGCTGAGCCCCCAGCAGAACTATGTTATGTTTCTTCTCGTTACTTTAACTCTTCAGTACGTACATACTAGTATTTCTTACATTTCATCTTTTAGTTGGTATAGTACTACCACTCGTTTCTTCACATTATATATGTACAATATATATGGCCAACATCATATAGCCAGCAGTTTAGTTGTCAAAGAATTTTAGGGTGCTTAGTTTTGTCAAAGAATTCCAGGATGCTTAGTTTTATTTGAGGGGTGGGTTGTGTTGGACACCATTATTGTGACTAGCCTTTTTAATAGTACTATATGCATAATTTGGCATTTAGCGCTCTATATATGTACCACCTTTTTTAATTTCAAGTTTTGCTCCATGGCGCAATCCATCGATACTACTACTGTACAAAAGTATACATTTTTAAAAGGCTAGAGGGCGGGGCAGTCTAGCTTGGTCGGTTTCACGAGAGGCGAGGGCCTTTGTGATTTGACGGCTCATTATTGCTGGAAGGCGGGCCTTGTGATTTGATTGCTCAGATAAATGCATCGACGACCGATCGAGGAGGAGCAAAGAACCGTGCGTTATACTCAAGTTTTCCATCGAGTAGTATCACGACGGAGGAGCACTAAACACGGCAGCCCAAAGGCCATATGGCGATAAAAAATGATCTAATTTGCTAGTCATCTCATTGTTAGCATTGTTCTATTCATTCCCTAAAAAACCATTGTTCTATTCATGCCTCGCAGAGAACGTGACACGTGCGGCGAAACACCCGAAGCAAAAGATGAAACACAGAGCAAAAGAAGAAGGAAGATTATCACCCCAAATGATCTAATTCGCCATGAGTCGTGAATCGCTTCTTCATCGCCTCCACGACCTCCATCTCCTTGCGCGCCTCCTCCGCCATCTTCTTCATTCTGTCCATGACGGGATTTCTCGATGCGATCCTTCATCATCTGCTCCACGGCCGCATTACGCACCTTTGACAAAGAGCCGGTGCTTGATGCGGAGCTTCGCCAACTCCTCCTTCTATTCCATGACGAGGGCCTGCAGATCTTCATCGAGGAACTACTATTCTCATGCAGCTTCTTCCACCGGGCGTTCTTCTCCTTCAACAAGTCGATCTCGTGGCAGAGCTTCGCTTTGTCCTCCCGGGTCGCAGGATTTCGCCGGTCGCCTTCTTCTCCGAGGCAATGCTCTTCTTCAAAGAGATCACCAAGCCGGCGGTCAACTCCCCGCTATTGAGCTCAACGGGCATGTCGTCGAGGCTCTCCTTCAAGAACTCCATCAAGCCTTGGATGAACTCCTTCGCTTATTGAGGTGCTTATTGAGCTGATCGGGCATGCCGCCGAGGATAACGACTCAGCTCCGCCAGCTCGGCATGTTCGCCTCCGCTAGGGCGCCTCGGGAGCCATCGCCGCCTGTGAGAGATCTTTCGAGGTCTCTCGTGTGGCGGCGAGCCCTCTTTTTTTTTCCTGCAGCCTTGGTTGCCGCTCCTTGTTACGAGTAGTTCTCGACCTAGAGCTCGCTCACCGCCATGGCAATGACGGACGAAGAAGAAGCACTTATGAGGAGGAAAGGTAGAGTAATTTTGGTTAGGTAGTTCCCTTTTATAACCTAGTACTAGCACTAGTACTAATACCTGCATAGTGGGAACACGCTCAGGTTTGGTACGTATTAGTAGGTGTGAGCAGGCTTTCAATGTGATGGGAACAAGGTAAAGATTAATTGATGGTTTTGGTTTCGAGGTCCAAACGGCTCCCCGATGAGTTTAGCGGAACATAAATTTCAAGTACTACACCGCTCAAATGCGTAAATATTATGTTATCACAAAAATTGGCACAAAATACTGAAGGAGACCAATGGAAGTACTACTAGCAACCCATGATTTAACTACTCGCATGCGCCGCAAAGGGAGTAATAATGTCTTTCTTCCGCCTCACGCCCACTCAATTTGCATGCGCTGTATTAATTGACCATCAATGAAGTGAACGACTTTACACGCCCAAATTATCACATGGGTGGATCTTGGTACAAAATTGCGTCCGCCCATGTACCCGCTGCACGCATGAGGAATGAGTGCGCAGTGGCGTGTGTGCACATCTTCGCTTCGGCATGTACCGCCAAGATGGCTCGTGGAGGACGAGTACATTCTTCGGAACCAGCAGAGACGTCATCGTGATCAATCCACAAAGGAGGTCGCGATAACGCCTCCACATGTGCCACGTGGCTTCATGAACTGTAAGAGAGACACTGTAGCGTGCCATTGGTATTCTAATTTACGTGTTTTGCACATACCAAGTACTAGTAAGGTACACGTGCATTGCACGCATCAGATTTTGCAACCAAATTATGAATAAATACCACACTATAGCATGTAAGCTCGAGTCATATATGCCCGATGTAGCCCTTCGTTTAATTCTTATAGTTCATCTCATTCAAAATCAATTAGATTTTATAAAAAGCTAAGAACGCGGAATAGGAAAAACATGGGATTATAGTGGAATGTCGCCTTGAATCCTACAGATTGTACGAGTGTTTGATTGTGCATAGAAAAACGCAGAATTCTTTCAAAGAGGTTTGAGTGGATGGGATGTTTCATGAAATCTAGTGCAAATGAATCATATGGAAAAATTCCTATGGTTTACAATCCTACGAATCAAACAACCAAGATAGGAAAAATTCCTAATGATTAGAATCCTCCAAAATTCCTTTGAGAATCCTTTGAATCAAAGAAGCCCTTAATCTATTTTATGATTCATGAAATTGTGCGTTGTAAAGCATAAAGTAAAAAAAAATAATGGCAATTCAACTAGAAAAAAAGTTTGGGCAGTTATGATACGGAAGATTCTAGAACAAAAGAGAACCAATGTTGTTTTGAGGTTTGTGCATTATGCTTAAGTTCAACCATGGAGTCTGCTAGATTGTACATGTGGCAAAATCCGGTGGGGGGATAGAAGATGATGCGAGGGGCCGAGTGGAGGGAGACTATGAAGGAATGCACAAGTGCGAGATCGATATTTAGAGAGAGGGGCGAACAAGTGCGCTTGTTGTAACGCAGTGGGCGGAGCCATGAAAAATAAATGAGCTAGGGGGCCAAGCATTGCTAATCCTTTACGAGGAGGGTCAATTCATGAACTTAAACCATTTTTAGCAGCAATTGTCTAATGATCACATTCATATTAGCCTCGATATATAGTGATGTTAGGGGGCAGGGCCTTACTCGCCTGTTTTCGCCATTGTGCACGCTGTCTCGAGAGATGAAGCGAAGGCATGGATGATGAGAGGGGGACCTTGGATATATAATTAATGTGGGTGTATTAGCTATATATGTTAATCCTATATAGAGAGGTATAGATTGATCGATGTGGACGTGGGAAAGAGGGTGAGACCTCACTGGATATATCGATTGATCGGTTTGTGTGGAAAACTATGAAAGACCTAGCTATATACACACATACATAGAGGAACATCGATCGTTGCGCATGCATGCATGAGAGATAAAGAATGCCCGATATGATGGAGAGGGGATGTGTGGGTGTGTGCCTTCATGGGAGACCGACCAAGAAAAAGATTGCATGTGTGCGATGGATAATGCCGACTGGTAGTGTGTGTGCATGCATGCACGAGAGAAAGTTAGTGGTACAATTATAAAGAGAAGACTACTGTGTGGGTGTAAAAGAATAGGTGAGGTCATAATCAATGTAAAGTTGAATTCAAATATTTGAATAAGAGATCCTGATGTTTGAAACCCATGCATGCATGAATATAACGGAGATCTCATGGTGTGGTTTGGAACGAGCATGTTGTAATGTATACACATTGAACAAGGTCGGACTGATTTGAATTTGAGATACCGATGGCAGACATCATTTGGCCACGTCGCATCCGTGCATGGACACACTATTCTAATCGGAGATGATGGGTGGCTTTCGCATCACATACCTATATCTATACCCCTATATATATATATTTTATATTTTATATTTTTTTATATTGTGTGCGGGTAACTTTAACTTTGAAAGATGGTCGTTGGATGACGCGAATCCGATGGTCCAAAGATGGCAAATTTGAGCACTATTGGCCATTGGATATCATCTAGATTCCACCAGATTTCGCCACATGTATAATCTAGAAGACTCCATGGTTGAACTTAAGCATAATGCACAAACATCAAAACACAAGCACTTCTTATTTGTTCTAGAATCTTCCGTATCAGAATTGCCCAAATGTTTTTCTACATGATTTGCCATTATTTGTTTTTACTTTATGTCTTACAACGCACAATTCCATGAATCTTAAAATAGATTAGCTTTCTTATAAAAACTAGATGATTTTGAATGAAATGAACTATAAGAATTAAATGAACATCTACATCATGCATATATGACTCAAAGCTTGCATGCTATAATGTGGTATTTATTCATAATTTGTTGCCAAATCTCATGCGTGCAATGCACGGTACCTTACTCTAGTCTAAATGGTGTTTGTGTGTGTGTTGTGCGTGTTGAGGTGCAAATTGTCTTTTTTGGGTACACGTTAAGCTTGTTCTTCCAAATTTCAAGCCGCGCCTTTGTTATGCCGAAAATTCAAGCTAGCGCCTCTCGCTTCATCGTGGCCGCGAAACTCCCGCCTCTTCAACCCGCGCCTTGTTAGCCCAAAATATTTAAGATATGTCTTTGTCTCATTGTGCTCCGACAACTCCCTCCATCTCAACCCGCGCCTTGCTATTCCGAAATTACAACGCGCGCGAAAACTCCCACATCCTATGAAATCCCGACACGCGAAATGCCCGTGGTACCCCTGAACCGAAAGAACCGCCTCAAATCGATGGGGGGTACTTTCATAACTTACCCCACATTTCGGACAAGCGCGTCTCTAAGCCATGGTTCCCCACTACCATCCCATCCGCCCACCCATTCATACATCGAGGCCGCGAAAACCCACGACGAAACCCCACACCCTGCTCCGTCCGCCACCCACCGAAGCCTCTTCCCGACGATGTCGCCCATAGCAACACTCGACGCCCTCATCCACCGTATCGATGAGGATCCGCGTCGATCTCATCGTCCCGCCGTTCAGCCACCCCGCCCTCCACCTCCAAGGAGCTGCCCCGACGTTCCTCGCCTTTTCGCGCCACCTCCATTCCCACACCGCCGCCTTCACTTGCACCACCGAAGAGCATCATCATCACCGCTTCTCGATGAAGCTGCGCCTAATCGGCGCCACCAAAGAGGTTGTACACTAATCGCCGATTTTCTTCTTGATTCGATCTCACGGTGCTGCCGGCGCCGGTCCCGAGCCGACACGGCGCTGCTCCATCCACGGCGGCGTCGCCGCCACTTCTCCACGACGCCGCCCCTCGGCGGCGACGCCCACATCGAGGAGCTGCTGCTGCTTTAGCTTCGCCACGCTGCTGCTTCTTCTCTTGCTCTCGGTCCCCGCCTGGTCTGCTCTTGTTATTGCTTTGCTCACGCTTCTTTCTCGCTCTCGCTTTTTCTTGCGATGCTTCTCCGATTTAGCTACACTTCACTCGATCAATCGACTTTTGGGCCACCGATTTTCAGGGGGGGGGGGGCTCGCCAGGTGAAGGAAGAACCAGCCGCAGCGGGAGGGGGGCTCACGGAGAGGTACCCCACTATCTATCTTAGGGTTCGTGGATGGGGCGTGGTCGCCGATGGTGGTGGGGCGTTAGGGCGGTGGCATGGGATCGCGGAGAAAAAGCTCGCACGGGGGCCTAGAGGGATGGTCGGGCGGGCGGCGACCGGTGGTGGGGAGTGTTTTGGGCGGGCGGGCGGCGCCACCACGCAAGGGCGGCGGGGTGCTGTTTGGCCGTGGTGGCTGGAGGCTCGGGGGTGGAGGTTGAAGATGAACCGCAGCCCTTGATTTCGTATCCAACGGCTGCAAAATCGATCGACCAGAGATGAAAAGTCAATGACCGACGTAGCCTCACCTTGCTAGTGCGCTCAGTTTTGATTCAAAGAAAATTCAGTTTTGACAATTAAGTTCAGCCGATAGCTTAAGTTCAGTTTCGACGCTTAAGTTCAGAGATGAGCGGCTGATGTATTTTACATCTAGCACTTTGTGGTTATGTATTTTACGCCATGTATTGGAGATGCTATTAGAATTCCACTCAGTTAACGTTGTTCGTTGTCTCTCTTGTCCTGCTTCAGCCTCGGCGTCGTACAACTCACCGAGCTGCTCCAACAACGAAACCCTCCATCACAGCCGAGCAGACTCGGCTCCATCTCCAGATGCCTAAGATCTTCTTCCTCCGACAGACCAAAAGTCACCGGAGCATCCTCACCGCCAACCCAATCACGCTGAGATCGACATGGCTTCGCCAAAGAGGTTGTACACTTGTTGCATCTCTTTTTACTCTACATGTTATATATATTGTCCATCGAGCACTCGTAGTAATGGGAAATACGATTATTTTATCCTACTATATGACAAGCAAGTACCGGCAACTTAGCTATCCGTGATGGACTCTCTTGAACGCCATCATTATTTATCTCTCGCGTTTGAGCTGTGCATTTGTCGATGGGCCCGAGAGTTGAGCTAGTATGGCAGTGGCCTGGGTCCAAAGTAATAGAAGTAGCACAAAAACATTTTTTTAGTGTAGGATTTTCCTTGCTCAAGCCTGCCTACTAGAATTGCCAGTGCTTGAAAGGAAAGTTGAATGAAAAACATCAGAATTCGAAAGTTTCCTATGGTACTACTTTTCATGAATTTGGTGCAAAGGAATGGAGCAAAAGAAAATTGTAGGATTTGGTCCTTTAGTGTCTCCTTGAAAGAAAAACCGTAGGAATTCTAATTTCCACTTCTCCTCCTTTCCATATTCCTATTCATCAAGCACAAGACTAAGAGATAGTAGCATAATAGCATTATAACTGTACATTTTCTTGCGTTTTGACTTAATCTCACCATGCTTTTTTGCATCATGTGATCTTCCAATTGTTGTGAATCAAACACCCAGATTGGCAGAAATCCTGTGTTTTTAAATTCTCTGTTTTGCACGTGCATTCCTATCCTATTCCTGTCTATTTCCTATCCTCGCATTGTTAGAATCCTCAAATTCAAACAAGCCCTTACTCAATTACTTCATACTGAGATATGTGTCAAAGAAAACCTTGTGTGGTTTGTCCTGCTCAAGGGTCAGGTTCCACCCCAGCTCACTGCTCCAACGACGCAAGGGTTCACCACAGCAGGATCCGCTTCTAGACTGTCTTTCGCCATCCTCGATCTTCTTCTTCCGCCGCAGCCACGATAACCGCATTACCATCATCAATCGAAAGCAGATGACCTTGAGGACTACATGGGTCCGCAAGAGAGGTCGCACTCTTCCGTGTTCCGCTTACGTTATGCGCCGCTTAATATGATGACATGCTACATTATCGCCGTGTTCACCTATTAGACTCGAGTCAGTCCAAACTAATGTCAAACTTGAGTTTTAAATGGTTGTGGGGTACATATTGGGGCAGCAATCAAGACTATCTATCTACTATCCGTTAATCTCGTGTCTACTATGAGTTTCATGTTGGGTGCAAACAAACATTAAAGGAGCCATTATCTGTATTTTTAACTAAAGCTATTATCCGCATGCTATCATTGGTTTTGGGTCTATCCACAATTTGCTACCATCTCTGGATTTGTGCATGCACTCCTTACATAATCTCACTATGTTTTATTCCTATGCATGCCAGTTATTGTACACAATGGAACTGATCATGTAGAGCAAAAGAGATGAGCCTTGCGTGGCAATAAAATTTCATGCAGACGTCGCTCCATGGTGGGCGCAAAGGCAGCCCCCTCCACCCATTTTGGATCGTAATCAAGAGGAAGATAACTGTTTGGGGGATTCAGAAGGAGAAGACCACTCCTATTTACCCCATGAGGTCTTCGCTCTAACTTGGCATGCTGATGTTGGTAATATCATGCATATGGTGCCTTGCATTGCTTATCAGATACATTAAAGATGTCATCCGCTTAGTTTAGACATGCTTTGTGTCAATGCCATCTATTTAGTTTCTTTATCGTATATGTGAATCATGCAATGCCATCTTGTCTAGCCAGGCATCATATATGTGAATTTTGCAATGCCACCCTGGTTAGCCAATCATCTTATACGTGAATTATATCATGCCATCATTTTTTTATTACGTGTTAAATTTGTCAACAATTTTAGTACATTTAATTACTCTTCCTGTACATCAGCCATTCGGCACGGTCATGGAAAAATCTGGAGTGGAAACAAGGTCTTCAGAGCAGACAATGCAATCTGACGAAGTGCATGTCTTGCTGGTTACCGATAGCTCCTCGGAGGAGGATTCAGAGACATATGACCAGTCATATCCCCCCCCCTCGACGTGCATGCCCTAACTTGGCAGGGTTATGTTGCTCATATCCTGCGTATGGTATCTTGCATTGCTATGTCATTTGCTTAGTTTAGACATGCTTTGTGTGAATGCCACCTATTTAGTGTCTAATTACCATATATGTGAATTATGCAATGCCATCTTGTTGCAAGACATTATATATGTGAATTATGCAATGTTATCTTGTTGCAAGGCATTATGTATGTGAATTATGCAATGCCATGTTGTTTAGGCAAGCGTCATATATGTGAATTATATCATGCCGTCCTTTTTTTGTATTTCTCATTGCTTTTGTCGACAATGTTTGTATATTCAACTGCTCTTCCTGTGCATCAGCCATTTGAATTGATGATGGAGAAATCTGGAGTGAGAACAAGGTCTTCAGAGCAGATAATGCTACCTGCTGAAGCAGATATCTTGCTGGTTATAGATAGCTCTTCCGAGGAGGATTCAGAGGCAGATGACTAGTCCTATTATCCCCCTGAGGTGTATGCTCAAACTTGGCAGGGTTATATTACTCATATAATGCATATGTTGTATTGCAATGCTTAGTTTTTACATCATATACACAATATTGAATGCCATCTCCTTAGTTGACACATCATATATGTGATTGCCCTCTACTCACTTCCTTAGTATATAAATCATATATTTGAATTATGTCATGCCATGATGTTTACATAGACAACATGTATCTGAATTATGGCATGCCAACCCATTTTCTAAAGACATACTATAGTTATATCATCTCATCCTGTTTACATAGTCATCATATTTTAAATTATATCATTCTATCCTTGAATTATATCATGCCATCATGTTTCCATCTACGGCATGTTTGTGATTTATGGCATGCCAACCACTTTAATAGACACATCGTATAGTTATATCATGTCATCATGTTTACATAGTCAGCATATTTTGAAGTATGTCATTCTATCATGTTTAGTTAGCCATCATACATGTGAAATTGTGTCATGCTATCCTGTTTAATTAGCCATCATATATGTGAAATTATGTCCTGCTATTCTGTTTGCTTAGACAACATAAATGTGAATTATTTCATGCCATGTTTTCTTCCCTACTATCCATTGCACTAGTCTATCTTACAATGTCTGTACATTCAATTACTTTTCTTGTTTATCAGCCATTTCAATTGGAGGAGTGATGGCAGATATCTGTGGGAGTAAAACACGGTCTTGAGAAAAGATCGTGTACTGTCGATCAGATAGAACCATGGTTGTACTTGCCCAAGAACCAGCCCCACCACACATAACCCACACTCATGCAGATTGTACCCCTACCTAGTTGGACAGAGAACCAGATACACCCTTCTAACCCCAACCCCAAAGAGATAGACACCCAGGTTCCGTTGACACAAGACCGTCTCCACCACAGAGCACCCAAACACGAAAGCAGTTAGTAAGGCAACTTCATTGCCCAAATCACGAGGACCACCACTCCGAACTCAAGTCAACGCTTAAAGCGAAGAAGAATTGTTCTCGTGTCGGGTTCCTTAGCTATGGTTCATACTACTTTGCTCTTGCATCATTGTATTTCTTGATACCAACTAATTTCAAATTTGAAGGATGCAATTGAAACTCCAATGGCGCAATGTATGTTTTAAACTTGTTTCTTCAACGTGTTTGGCTGTTTGCTGTTGTAACTTGCTCTATGTTGATTTCAGTTTCAATTGAATAAACAATTATGTTCTCATGCCATGCACATTACAAGTGTTGTTATTGCTGTGTAGTTTCCCACACTTATATTCTGTCTATGCTGCATTGTCTTAAATAGATATGATTCGAACTGTATCTATCTTGATTTGGCAACATAAACTCGAATGATATAGACCATATAGTGACCATACTACATAGATATATGTTTGTTTCATGCTGTTATCCTGTCCACCTTACTACTTAACTGGTTTACCAAAATGAGTTTCATATACTACATTGTAAACCTGATATGTGTTTGTTTGTTTCTCTTTTAGAACGCGGATAAAATATTGGAGAAGAGTACCCTGTTATGCAATGGTAAAGGAAGTAATGCAGATAAGGTTCAAGATAGTGAGACATCCCTGTTCGTCTCCAAGAAAGCTAATAAAAACTATATTGAAGACACTGAGACAACCCCAAAGTCCTGTCTTGATGTAGTGTTCGAAGTTCTTGGCTACCACTTCTGCCGCACCAGACTCTTGAACTCGTTGCTGAATCAGTTCGACTTCTTGAGTCTCAACTTCAAGTTGAAAGACATCGATCGATGTTATGCGATAGGAAGCCAAGGACCGAGGAAGTCCATGCGAATTCAGATGCATACTTTACGGTGCAACAACAAGTTACTGGAGGACTTAAGCGCCAACAAGAGAAAGTTAATAAGCTTGCTAAGCATCTTGCCAGCATTATGGGTACCCAGGATATTGTTTCTTGAGCTCTTCTGAAGTGGTTTCAGTACTTGACTTGTTTTGCTGCGGCGTTTATATGTTGCTGTGTTCCCTATATTTGCACTGGTGGCGAATATTGATGCCCAGTGGATGTAATATATGTAATAGCCGTGATAGCCTAGTGTAAGTTGCTTGCTTATTTATTTCCTTGTTGTCTTGTTTATTTGTTTGCTTGTAGTCAGTGCAGTTCTTTTTCTGCGGTTTGCTAGTGGCTGCAATAACCTATTTTTTAAAACTAGGCCACAATAACCATGGGCTAATATTTACTGTAGTGACACTGGGCCTCCTACGGGCCATAGAAATAGTGGGCCTTCTACGGGCCGTTTAAACAGTGGGCCTTCTATGGGCCGTAGAAACAGTGGGCCTTCTACGGGCCATAGAAACAATGGGCCTTCTACGGGCCGTATCATCAATGGGCCTTATACGGGCCGTATGATCGATTGGGCAAACATGGACCAAACAAACCGCATTCTGGCCGTAAACGGGCTAGAGTTGGAATCGTTCGTTCATGGGCCAACCATAATGGGCCATCGTTAATAGGACATATTTGATGACGCTATGAAAACGGCCCAACGTATTAACGGACCACAAACGGCCCGACTGTAACCACGGGCTGAATTTGGCCCACAAGCAGAAAATGACAGTAACGGGCCGTAAGTAAATGAATGCTGGAAATGAGCCCAAGAATAAATGGGCTCTGAGAAGGCCGAAAGATAACATGGGCTGGAAACGGGCCAACGGAATAACGGGTCGTTAATGGGTATAAAGTGATACACTGTTCTTTACGGGCCAGTTTCACCACGGGCCATTAATGGGTGTAAAGTCATACAATGTTCATTACGGGTCAGTTTCACCACGGGCCGTTAATAGGCCAAGAGTTACATAGGGCCTCATATGGGCCGAAAGACGTCATGGGCCATACATGGGCCAGAAGTGAAAACAGGCTGGAATCATATTGGATGGCCCAGATGACGCTACTGGGTCTAATTCGAATGGGGCGTAACGGGCCTTGGGTTAGCGGGATGTAAATGGGCTATATGTGAACAGGCCGTTAACAGGCTTTCCATGGGCCGGCCCGCCACCTTTTGACCAAGTCAAACGGGTCGGCCTTTTCACGGGAATGGTCCTCTGTTGGACCGTGCCACGTGTCGACGTATCATAGGCGCCTTCTGTCCAATGAGTGGATGACATCTGTCCCAGCGATGAGCCGACACATGTTTCCTCCAGCCAATGATGATTTTACACGTGGAAAATCCCCATTTGTTGGGGCTGTTAACGGGTTATCGGATCCAAAACCCGACCCGATAGCTTAACGGTGTTTCATTATGGTGGATGCCATGTGTCGGTCACCCTTGACGAAAGCACTTCTGTGACGTGCGATTTATCGTCATGGAAGTGGACACTTCCGTGATGATAATTTTGGTAATGTCATGGAACACTTCTACGACAGCACAGGTATGACTATCTTGATTCTGTCAGAAAATCGTCATGAAGGTACATGCATGACAGAAAGCACGACCTACTGTGACAAACACGTATCATCATGGAAGTGTATTTTTTTTGTAGTGCTCAGCCGTCGTTGGGTCGTCCGGATCGCCAGGACGAGCCCAAGAGGTGAGGGGCTACGTTACCAGTTAGGCTCCTGAGTCACGATGCTCAGGAGTCCTCCTTGACGTGCGAACAACTTAGGAAAAGATGCAGGGGCAAGCCTTGGTGTTCTCAGATCGGCAGGCCCGCCCCACGCGATGCCTCGGCCCGTCGTTGAGTCGTCTGGATCACCAGGACGAGCCCAAGAGGTGAGGGGCTCCGTGACCAGTTAGGCTCCTGAGACATGATGCTCAGGAGTCCCCCTTGACATACGAACGGCTTGAAAAAGAAGGGTGACAGCCAGGTCTTGGCGTTCTGCGTCAGCAGGGCCCAGCCTCGCGCATGCCTCAGCCGTCGTTGAGTCGTCGGGATCACCAGGACGAGCCCAAGAGGTGAGGGGCTACGTGACCAGTTAGGCTCTTGAGACGCGATGGTCAGGAGTCCCCCTTGACGTACGAAGAGACCATCCTACCTTTTCCTCACCGAGCTCTCACTTGGGAGTAGTCCTGGCCATCTCAGGCCCGGCCCTGTCAGCCCACCCAGGCCCAGCCCTAAAATCCAGGGCCTAGGCCTGATGGGCTTGCTCGTGGGCCGAGCTTGGGCCTAAGTTTTGAGCCCACCAGTAGGGCCTGGACGGGCTTGGGCTTGGCATATTGGCATTTTAAGGAATAGGCCCGGCCCACGGCCCCTAAGTCCTAAGGTCTTTTGAGGGCTTTTTACCAGATGGGTCGGGCTTGGGCTTGAAAAGTAGGCCCGATGGTAGGGCCTGGGAGGGTCTGGGCCTAGTTTTCTGCCGTGGGCTTTTTTAAGCCCGACCCAAGCCCAGCCCGGCCCGGCCCATGGCCAGATATACTTGGGAGGGGTGAGCGAAGACAAGCCCGTGAGGCCTGGCGAGGTGGGGTGCGCCAGGCGTGACCTGGGCATAGCCCTTGTGCCCATCCCCCTCGCGCTACCTTCCTGAGGGAGAGCAGTGCGATGAGGCTAGTCACTGAGCCCGAAGGCTCCCTGAGGTTAATGCAGCCGTGAGGCCACCCCCAGTTGTTTATCACCAGTACGGAGCATAGCGCTTCCGCTCTTGCACGGGCATAGCCACTCCTCGGCAGTGTCGACGGCCAGCGCAGAGCATGGTGCTTCCACTGGTGCATGGGAGGGGGATCCCTCTGAGGAGAGCCCTCGGGGCGTGTACATCCCCGCCCTGACACTTGGCTTGCACGGCAGGGCTGGAGGAGGTGTATATGGGCACCGTGAGCCAACGTGGGACTCGCGAGGCCCTACCTCAAGGCGGGTTGCGCTTGGTATCGATTAGAGATGCTTGGGTTGTTCCTGCAAGATGGTTAGGCAGCCTGTGCCGAATGAGTTTCCTGAGGTTATTGCATGAGAAGGCGAGACACCAAAGACCCTAGGAGGTGATGTGAACGGGACTGGCCCGCCAGACAGAGCTCAAACGCTGGATTTATCGACGCCGCAGGGATGGACCCGAGCACATACGCCTTGCCCAGTCTTCTCATGCAAAGGTCCTAAAGAAAAACATCCGGCACGCGGTTCCCGTGGCCACAGGGGCACCAAGTTGCGCGCCCTCACTCATCCACCCATGATTAGCTCATGAGAGAACAAGGCACCAAGAGCCACAGGAGGTGACGTACACGGGGCTGGCCCGTGAGCCAGAGCTCAGCTACTTGTGTCCGCGTTCTGGGAATGGGGGTCCCCAGACTTGCCTACCTGCAGCCCACGGCGTGACTCCACCAGTGGCCCAGTACGGCCCGTCTTCATCAACCAACACTCAAGACCCTCATAAGGGGCCAAGCCTCGCAGGGCGGACGACACAAGGCCTCCTCAGGAGCGGCCTCACCAGGCAGGCTCGCGAGGAGGCGGAGAGGTCAAGGCAAGGGGTACCTCGCGAGGTTCCCATGATGCAAGCCATGACGACCAAGGCCAGGCGGGCGCCAGGCGGGTGCGAGCGAGCGTAGTGTCCTCGTTTCCCCTTTGGTGCTAAGGGGGCAAGTGCAGGCGCGGTGTACCGAGGCATCAGGCAAAGGTTTCAATATCAGTGCAACAAGACCAAGACCAGCAAGACGGCAGGACGGAGGTCATCGTGGAGCCCAAGACGACGTCACCACCAGCGCCTTTAACAGGCGAAGACCACCTTTAGTAAGGATAGCTCATACTAGTTGTCCCCTTTCAAATTGGCCGTTGTTGGATCCCTTCCCGCTCAATACTTGGGAAGAGGACCAGGGCCTTTATAAATAGGACTAGCCACCACAGTAGGGGGGACGAATCAATTCCTCCCCGAGCAAACCACCAAGCACAAGAACACCTCTCCTCAGGAGGCTGTTCTTCCCTTGTACTATTTATCATCAGCCCAAGAGGCAATCCACCACCACCACACACAAGAGTAGGGTTTTACACCACAACGGTGGCCCGAACCTGTATAAATCTTGTGTCTCTTGTGTCGTGAGTTCATCGAGCTAGCTTAGAGATCGCAGCGAGGCTGAGAGCGTGATTCGGTAGGGAGAAATCTTCATGCGCACCACAATGTTCGAACCTCAAGGGTTTTGCCGGAACCCTAGAATCCGACATTTGGCATGCCAGGTAGGGGTGCGCCGAAGTCTTCCTTTCACTGATCCGCGTCCCATCGCTTCGTAGCATCCATGTCTGACACCCGCAGAGCCCGTGCTGAGCGCCGGGCCGCTCTCGCTGCCCGCGTCGCCCAGACGGCTCCTGTCGGCAGACCACCCCGTCGTTCTCCGTCGCCTGCCGCCAATGCCACCACCGGCCCGGCGGGGAACGAGCAGCAAGCATCCTCGCTGCACCCATCGCGCGGGCGACGGACGCCGACCGCCACTTTGTCGCTGCTTCTTAGCCGCTTGTCGTCCCATGCCCGTCGCTACCAAGACGACGCTGCAGCCGCTGCGCCGCTTATGGCACGCGAGCTCTCGATACCGCCTCGCCGACGACCTCACGAAGAATGGCTCGCCGCATCACCGAAGCTTGTTAGTGCCACAGGGGCTCTCCGCCCGCCCCTCTCGTTGTCTCGCCCGCCGCCAGTACGGGCGACGTGGTTCATGGAGCGCCCACCACCTTCGCCCAAGACGGCGCTTACGCCAAGGCGTGCGCCTCGGCGTGACTCCATCGCGGCCCAAAGGTTCGCGCGACAAGAAGGAGGAAGCTGTCAAGAAATCCTCGCCTCAAGAAGGCGCCACTGCACCCCGCACCGGGCGACAAGACCGCTGTCTGCCAGTGGCGGCGGTGGCGCGGTACCGCAAGAACAAGCTCCGCCGAGAAAGGGCCCCGTGACTACAAAGCAGTTGCCGCGCTCACCCCCGGAAGGCGAAGCGCCGCTCGCCCGACAAGTTCAAGCCGGACCTGCCTCCTCGCTATGACGGCACCCCCGACCCCATGGAGTTCTTGCAGCTCTACGAGCTGAGCATCGAGGCGGCCAACGGCGAAGAGAAAGTCATGGCGTAATTGGTTTCCCATGGCACTCTGGGACAGTGCCTCGCCGTGGCTCTCGAACCTGCCTCCCCGGCCGATCTCCCTCATGGGACGAGATGCGCACCGCTTCATCGCTAACTTCCGGTGGCACTCGCGACCGCCCCCTGCCAAGGGTGACTCAAGCAGCGATCAAGCAACAGCCTGGGGAGACCATGTAGAAATACATCCAGCGCTTCAACAGTGTCCGACTCAAGATCCCCAAGGTGACGAATGAGGCCATCATGTCAACATTCTCTGATGGCGTCCGCGACGTTAAGATGAAGGAGGATCTCGCCATCCACGAGGAGTTGTGCACATCCCTGGAGCTTTTCAACCTGGCGACCAAGTGCGCAAGAGCTGAAGAAGGACGCCTCTCCCTCCTCGAACTCCCAGCTGCCGACCCGAAAGAAAAGAAGACCAAGGCCAAGGATGTGAAGCACAAGGGAGTGGCCGCGGTCACAGAGGAACCGGACATGAAGCGCGGCAGGGACTAGCCGGAGTCTTCCAAGGGCAGCTGACCGTTCTGCGCCTACCACAACCTCCACACCCACAACACCAATGATTGCCAGGAGCTCAGGGCCGTTCAAGAGGGACGCTTCGGTCGATGCCCCGAGCGCAATGACCGGGGCTACGGCCGAGGAGGAGGAGGACGTGGTGGAGGACGATGGGATGACCGTGGCCCTCATTAGGAGTGGCGTGACCGACCTCATGAGGATCGCTGGTAGGACCAGCCTCGCGAGGGCGCCTGGAGGGACCAGCCTCGCGAGGGCGCCTGGAGGAATCAACCTCGCGAGGACCGCCCCCAGGGTAACGCAGGCCTTCCTCCGCTACCGCCGCCGCCAAGGAGGAATGACGACCATCATCAGGACGAGGGGGCTGGGGGGCTTCCAGGAGCCATGTGCTATCGCTTGCATCTTGGGCGGAGCTCAAGCCCCAGCTTCTCAGTGTATCTTCAAGCAGTTTGCTCGCGAGGTGAACGCAACCCTCCCCAGGATCGAGGCTACGCACCCGCTCAGGTGGTCCAAGTGCGCCATCACCTTCAGCTTGGCAGATCAACTCAAGTGCGCGGCTACTGCTGGCGTTCTCCCAATGCTCTGCTCACCACTCATCAGCAATGTGCAAGTCACCAGGACCGTCATTGATGGCGGCGCAGGGATTAACGTCCTGTCCATTGAGATGTTCGACAACCTTCAAGTGCCATATGATCAACTTCAGCCTACCAAGCCCTTCTCAGGAGTTACCGACGGTTCCACCACCCTGATAGGGCAGGTCCACCTCCCTGTCACCTTCGGACAGCGCGACAACTACCGCACTGAGCTCATCGACTTCGACATAGCCCACGTCCACCTGCCGTACAATTCCATCCTCGGGTATCCAGCCTTGGCCAAGTTCATGGCAGTGACCCACCATGGCTACAACGTCCTCAAGATGCTAGGAAGCGGCGGAATCATCACGGTCCCCTGCGAAGAGAGAGAGGCGGTGTGCTCCCTTGAGCGTGCCTTCCAAGCCGCGGCAATCGAGGACCCGGACAGCAGGGGTGAGAACCCTCCTAAGGCCATCCCCAAGAAGAAGAAGCAACCGCTCCGAGCAGGGCCTTAGGAGGTCAGCACCTCAGGTGGTGCCGTGTCAGGATCAGCTCCCGTGCTTGGGGCGCCTCCTTCCACCGCATAGGATGGCGCGCCTGGCGCCCTCCTCGGGCAGGGCTTGGGGGCTCTCTTCTGGAGGGTGTCAAACCTCGCCAACATCACGGGGGAGGCGCTCGGGCATCACTTGGAGGCGTGCTTCGCGGCACGTTTCCCTCAAGAAGGCACAAGGCCTGGAAAGACCAATGTTCAGGAGTTCATTGCCAAGACCACTCAGGAGCTTCAAGAAGCGAGGCTCGTGCGTGGCGACCGCCGCTTGCCCGGTGCGGCTCCCCATCCAGGCGAGGATGGTGGGCTGCGCGTCTGCATCAACATCCCAGGGCTCAACCGAGCCGCATCTAAGGAGCGCTTCTAGCCTTCGCGCGTGGGACGCTGAGAGGGTCCGCCGCACAGCTACATTCGCATGCCTTTCAGCCTACCGAATGCGGCTGCCACCTACCAGCGTCACCTACAGAGCATTCTGGCGGTTCAAGAGGCCAGGCACCACATGGTCCTAGCGGAGGTAGAGACGGTCCTCAAGGAACCACCTGGACCCCTAGAGCCTCCTGAGGCTCAGGGCCCCGGTGGCTCGTGAGGGTCGGCCCCTTCACTGCGCATCTTCAGCTACCCCAACACCCCCTCTACAATGGAACCAGATGACATCTCCCAAGTTCATTTTAGTTGGGAGCACCCTCATGGCTGCATCATTCCCAGGCCGCGTGGGTCCGTCCCCGCGACATGTATCTCTTTTTTATATCTTTAGCTTACCTTGTTGGGGGTGCCCCTCGGGCTGCATCATCCCCAAGCCGCTTGGGTCTGACACAGTGGCATGTATCCATTCCGCATTTACCTAAGCCAATTTGCCTTTCATGCCTAATCTACCTGTGATTATCACCTACTTGATTGACACCTACCACGGGTCCCTCCCTCTCTCATGCAATTCGCTTGCGCGTTAAATGGGGGGCTCCTGAGCATCACGTCTCAGGAGCTCTTACTGGCTCTCCAGCCCTCACCCCCTGGCCTTGACCACGGCATCGCGACTTAGCATACCAGCGGCGGCTGAGCTCGCTCGAGGGCCGGGACCTGAGGACGCAGAGCATTTATACCTAACCGTCTCGCAGGAACACACAGCTGTCAAAGATCCAAGACGAGCCACAACCCGCCTTGAGGTAGGGCCACGTGAGTCTCGTGCTGGCTCACGAGTGCCCATATACACCTCGTCTAGCCCTACTGTGCAAGCCACGTATCAGGGCGGGGCTGTACACGCCCCGGGGGCTCTCCCCAGAGGGAGCCCGCCTCCCACGCACCAGTGGAAGCACCATGCTCCGCGCTGGCTGACAACACTGTTGAGGAGCGGCTATGCCCGTACACATACGGAAGCGCTATGCTCCATGCTGGTGATAAACAACTGAGGGCGGCTCCACGGCCGTATCAACCTCAGGGAGCCCCAGAGCTCAGTGTCTGGCCTCATCACAACACCTCCTGGGAGCGCTGCTGAGGGCTGGCACGGGCTGCGCCTGGTCACGCCCGAGCGTACGCCACCCTGCTAGGTCCTCTGGACCTGGTCTTCGTGCGCCCCTCCCCGAGTGGAGCCAAGGTATGAAAGTCGTTTGAACGTCAAGGGGGACTCCTGAGCATCGCGACTCATGAGCCTAACTATTCACGTAGCCCCCCACTCCTTGGTCCCGTCCTGGTGATCCGGTCGGGGCCAATGGCGGCTGAGGTATGCACGGGGCCGGGCTCTGCCAACGTACAATGATAGATCTACCCGTACGTTTGCTCCCTATAAGCTGTTTGCACGTCAAGGGGTACTCCTGAGCACCGCGACTCAGGAGCCTAACTGGTCACGTAGCCCCTCACTCCTTGGTCCTGTCCTGGTGATTCGGTCGGGGTTAATGGCGGCTGAGGTATGCGCAGGGCCGGGCTCTGCCGACATAGAACGTAAAGAAAATAGGAAGAAAACTGCAAAATCTCGAAGCAAATATTAGAAACCATAATTGTCTTCACAATACCAAACACAAGTTTAAACGCCTCCACGAGGCATGGTGCACATTGCAGGAATTAAGCAGGAAAGAAGCCGCAAGAAAATCATCCTTGGACACTACCATCGCCCGGCAGGGACTCCACTCCCGTGGTGGTATTGCCTTCACCTCTACCACCACCCGAGGCCGCATGATCAGCAGCACCGCCTGCCATGGGCGCAGGAGCGAAGGTGGGAAACTTCCCCAGCAAGGCCTCCACCCGGCCCTTCACGGCCTCAGCAGCAGTGGTGTAGCACTCGCCATCCACAGGCTCCAGCAGCTCGTCAAGATTGGCGTCAGGGTCACGGAGGTGGAGGTGGTCAAGACACGCTGGCGCTGCTGTGGAAGAAAGGACGCCACTTCTACCGCTTATGGGGCCGACGCCACGACTTCCTCAAGCGCCTTTGAACAAGTAAGGAAGCAAGGCTGGGCCCCGCTGGTAGCCAGCGGCTTCCCCAGTTCTTCTCATAGAGTGCCTTCAAGACCACGTGACA